>OZ005661.1:2207200-2554700 GCA_963930645.1 Salticus scenicus | reverse complement strand
TTCACTCGGGGAAAGACGGCCATATTTTGGTAAAAACGTCGTCTTTTCCCAAATGAAACGGAATAACTTTTTTCTCCCCAATGATCACTCTATTCTATATATGCTATACTATATCTATGAGTTCTATACGCCAGCGAAGTGTAACTCACTGACCGTCTGTGCAGCCAAGAAAAAGATTTCCTATGTTAATTGCCCACTGGATTTTTTGTAAGAAATTATTAAAAATCGAGGAAATTTATTTCCCGATTTTAATCCTTATATTTGGGTATAGATATGTATTAGTTATCGCGGGTGTTAGATTGAATTATTTTGCTGTCAAATTGACAAAATTTTAATTTTAAATTTCAAAACTCTGTCGCCCTTGGCTTTTTTTATTATTATTATTATTATATTTATTATATATATTTATTATTATTATTATTTGCGATCAAAAGCGTAACACGAAAATATACATGCCAGATGTATGCATTGTATTATTCATTGTACGTATGTATGACATGTAATATGTATTGTACGAAATATTGTTTCATATTATTCATTACTCTTTTAATATAAGTTGTTTAAATAACCATGATTTTTGAAAGGAATTAAATATTTTCGCCAGATAATTTGGCGATATTCTTTTTTTTTCGCCAAGGATGACAGAAATGAAATCTATTCCGCTGCAAAATATTAGTATCTTACATCAGATATTTTATTTAGACATTTGACTTCAAACTATGATAGAATATTTATCATTTTCCTTTTAATTATTATTCTTATCTTAATCCTCAATGTTTCCCATCTTTATTAACTTGAATTTACTATTAAAATTTTAACATACTCAAAAACTTCTCATCACTTCATTAAAATACACAAAACTTTTCCAAAATCTTTTTCTATTTAAAATGATACATGTATTTACTTTAAATGTCCAATAATTCATAAGATTTCCAATTTTAAAGTTTTAAAATATTTATCAAATTTACTTATTTTTCTGGTTTAGCCTTATTGTTTTCCTTTTTATAACTGTAGCTGTTGCCCTCTTTAAAATATTTAAAATGATGAGGACATTTTATAGTAAAATTATCCATTATAGCATATATTATATTTCACTCCTCCATAAAAATTGATTTTAAAATCGTCCGTTTCTTTTATACTTTTATTTTAATACAACTTTAATAGAATTTAATTTATATATTAGTCATTTTAGCAATTTTATCCAAAGTAGCATTAGAAATAATATATATCCCTTCTGCATTAAAATTTATAGGACCCTACAATAAAATTAATTTGTGCTTAATATCAACACAACGAAAATTTTTATCAATCGCTTCCAAATTTTGACCTAAGTTTCAGATCTCAAACCTGTGGGTTTTTACATCGGCTACAACGTTTTCGTCTTTGTTCGTAAATAATAATTTGACTGTACTAAATAGTTTACAGCCGTATAATTCAACGTATAACTTAGTCACAGCAACGCGTGGCCGGGTCTGCTAGTATATATATATATATATTTTTTTTTTTTTTTTTTGCTTTTTATTAAATTTTCTTATATAATATTATTTTGAATATTAAAAAAAAAAAAAAAAAAATATATATATATATATATATATATATATATTGTTGTTGTGGTTATTTCCTAGTCATTTATTCAAAGTATTCAAATAATATTTCACCCAATATTCACTTTGAAAGAAATACAAATAAGCCATTAAAAACCTTTAAAAATGAATTACTGTAGCTTTATAAAATAAAATTCCTTATATTTCAGGCATCGTAAACAAACAAACCGTCTAAAATCTTTTAAGCACTTTAACGTAATACCGTTTCTATAGGCATCGTAACTGAAACATATCCGATTATGAAAAAGCCTTTTTCAATATAATGGCAGAAACCATATATTGTTATAGTCTCAAACAAAATTTTAGTCAATAGAATTGCATTTTGATGTTAAAACGCAAACAGACACAGTCTACTGAAATATCATAATGCATTTTCGATTTTCGGTCCGAGTTTTATTTTCTGTATATTTATTTCCGACTGATGCAGTGAAACCAACAGAAAATACTCTAGTACTTTGCGATATTTCTGATTTGACACATTCTTGTCTTAAATTTTCTTGTGATTTAAGAAATTCGGCCTGTGTAAAGATAGAATCGTTAATAAAATAAAGAAGGTATCAGACACATGTGAAATTGTTTTCGAGTATGAGATATAACATCACTTTTCAAATGTATACTTCTAAAAACTGATATATATATATATGATATTTTTACTTTCCGAACACTATAGTGAGGAAAGTATTGTAATCATGTCAAAAATCCGAATTCGAGATTTTGATGTTTCTATACGTTTGAGGTCCCCTGAGTCCGTTTTCACTATTTTTACGATGATGTATGTATGTGTGTGTGTATGTGTGTATGTGTGTATGTGTGTATGTGTGTATGTCTGTGAACACGCTAGCGTCTAAAGGCTTTGTTCGATTAACCTGAAAGTTGGTACGTATATTGTAAGTCACCATAGTACGAACCCTATAGATTTTGGTGAATCTAGCACTTATAGTTTTTTTACAGGGACACAAAGAAAAATTCTTTATCATTATGGCCTATGGGACCAAAATCTTAAAAGTGCGATAGCATCTAAACGCCTTATTCAATTGAGCAAAAATTTTATACCCATATTATAGGTCACAGATACTCAATCTGTATAGATTTTGGAGAATCTAGCACTTATAGTTTTTTTACAGGGACACAAAGAAAAATTCTTTATCATTAAGGCCAATGGGGCCAAATTTTTAAAAGTGTGATAGCGTCTAAACGCCTTATTAATCTGAGCAAAAAAATTGTACACATGTTATAGGTCGCATTTGCACCAACTGTATAGATTTTGGTGAATCTAGCACTACAGTTTTTTTACAGGGACACAAAGAAAAATTCTTTATCATTATGGCCTATGAGACCAAATTTTTAAAAGTGCGATAGCATCTAAACGCCTTATTCAATTGAGCTGAAAATTTGTATGAATATTATAAATCACTGTTGCACTAACTATAAGCATTTTGGTGAATCTAGCATCTATAGATTTTTACAGGGACAAAACGAAAAATTCTTTATCATTATGATCTAAGGGCTCAAAGTTCAGTAGCGTTAAATAAAACCTCGTGTGATATATGGAGAAAAAAACACTCTATTATGGTTTTCTCTCTTTTGTTTGTTTAGCAATTCCTCTTTCTTTATTTTATCTACAAAACTGTTAGTTACTCAATGTTCGGAAAGTCGAGTGGAGTCACTCCAGATTTTTTTTGTTGTTGTTGTTTTTTATTTTAACCATTCAGATATATTGATAGAACAAAGTTAAAAAATGTCATTCGATTTTATACAGAGATAAATGTACAACGTTTAATATTTAATTTCTTAAAAAGAAAAAAAAATGATAATTATTCCTCTAAGTAGTGACTTTTATCCGTCTAATCTAAATTTTTACTAATAAAAACAATCTGGTTTAAAATAGGAAAATATTAAGAGTTTATTGAAAAATATTCTACTGCATTTTTAAAACTTAACTAAATAAATATAAGTTCTTTTTATGATAAAATTAAACAAATTTTAAAAGAACAAATATTTAAAAAAATAAACAATTTTATTTATTTTATTGGAATCTGATAAATTTAACTTGCGCAATTTTTATTCGGGATCTACTATTTTCTAGATTGTGTAACATATAAGCCTCTTTTAATTGTTTATGAATATGTGATTTTACTTTTAGTTACATGAAATTCACATAAATAGTAATTGTTTTATTTTTTTTAAAATGTTTTTTAGTTAGAGAAATACTTTAATATCTGTTAGTTTTCAAATTATTAAAATAATGAGATTAAAATAACAATTAACTTTAAAAATGAAATATCTTTTATTAACGCCGCTAAATATTTTAAGAATTTGATTTAAAGAACATATATTACTACAAAATTTTCAAATATTCGAAAGAATTTCTGATGCTTTGATTATATCATAAGGGATTATTATAGGTATGATAAATCATTGAAATTTAGAAATTTTAAATTAATTTTAAGAACAGATCTTGTGTAAGCATTTGTTGCAACATCATTGCTTTCCCCCGCTTTCCCTATGTCTAATCCGCACATCTGGCGCGACAGTGGAAATGTTTTTTCATTTTTTTTTTTTTTTTTTCATTTTTTTTGGATTTATTAGAATAAGAATTACTTTCGAATGTTCAGTCGTTCAGTGTTGAAAGATATAGACTAAATATAAGAAAGGCACGTTTTCCTGTGTCTTAAAATTTATTATTACGATAGGATTTCACTACGATAAAGAAAAGGGAAAACAAAATATTTGAGCATTGAGAAAATTATTGATTATGTGAATAACAAATGAATCAGTATTAAATTTGAAATTAATACTTTTTGTAAATAGTTAACAGCAGTGTAAATACATCATCATCATTCAATTAAATCCATCAAAAACGAAAGTTATAGAACAATTATTTTGTGTCAACGAATTCCTGTGTCTAACTCATCTTTTCAAAAGTCGTGCCGTGATAGACGAAAGGGTGAGTACCTTTTCGATAATTAGTTATAAATAATAATAATATGATTTTTAATTTAAAGATATTTATTTCTGATTATAATCTACAAAGTACCCTCGAAATTGCATTAGCATTAATCATTGACTAAGAATATAAATTTAAGAATCTGCAGAAATACTCATAATACAGGGTGACAAGAAATAACTTGGACACACATGATAAATTATAACTTTAATGCTAATGAAAATATTACGACCAAACTTCAATAAATATGAATACATTATTTTGTCTCTTATATTTACAAATTTTCAAAGTGGCTACCTCTAACCTTAATACAGAGCTTTAAACGTGTCACAAAATTTTCGGCTATGGGCCGCGACTCACTTACTGTTATATTATCCCTTTCCTTGCAAAAGAATTCCTTTAGGGATGCCAAAGTTTTATGAGATTTAGCACACATCTTTGTCTCCAAGATGGACTAAACAGAATAATCCATTGTGTTCAAATCTGTGGAATACGGTGGCCATTCTTGAGCTCCGATGAAGTCAGGAAAATTTGTCTTGCACCAATCTTGAGTGCCTTTACCTCTCTATGTAGGTGAGGAATCCTGTTGGAAGGTCCATCTTTTGTTTCCAAAGAACTTTTGCGACCAAGATAAGACAACATCTTCCATAATGAGTTTGCGATAGTGGCAGTTACAGATATTTGGTTAGAAACTTCGTCCAAGTTATTTCTTGTCACCGGGTAAAAAAGGTAATTAGAAAACTTGTATATTTATGTCTCTTAATTGTATTATCAACATTTTCTAGGAGATATTAATTAAAAAAAATAAATTGAGTTATATCCCTAGATCATGTAACTTTACTATCGAATGCAGAAATGAAACATTTTGAATGTCTTTACAGTATTATGTTTCAATTCATTAAAGTTTCTGAAAACCTTAAGGAATACTTTTTAATTATATATGTATATATATCTTAATATGGATCGAAACTAAAAAAAAAAAACATATTTTTTCAAATTACTTTATTTTCTTAGAAAAATAAATAAGAAACAGTAAAAACTGCAAAAAACTTTCTCTAGGCTGACAAAATAGCCTTAAATTGAGATTTTCTTTACTTTTCTTTATTTTTCTTTTCTTTTCTTTTTTTTTCTTTTTAATTTTATTACTATTTTTAAATATTTTTATAGGGTTTAAACTACTCTCCTATTTGTAATTTGAATGTTTAAAAAAAATAAGCAAGTTAAGCTACTGACTAAGCAAAAAATATCAAAAACTAGCTATTTTTACTCACTGCGCTGGTCATTATATTTAAACAAATAACCTATTATTAAAATTTTTGAAATTCAAATCGGTCTGTTAGTCACCAAGTAAGATACAGATTTGGAAACCATATAATTATCGGGTAATAAACACTGCTTTTGGCTAAGTGTTTCAAAATCGCCTTGTGTGCATATTTTATTTTATTTATTGTTATTATTTATTTATCTATTTATTATAATGAATAGTATACCACTGATCGAAAGAACATTTTAAAAAAATCCAATTTTATCAACCAACCCTGTTATTGCTCCCTGTTGACTTGTAGCAGATTCACGCAGATTCCACGCTCAATAATTATGAGGCATTTATGTTCATGTTGAAAGAATAAAAATATAGTTTTTTTTTCTCCTATCAGCAGTGTATATTTAACATTTTTATAGCTATAATGATGTCAGTCTCACCTTACGTATGTGCATATGTTTAGTTTTTAACAGTTTTAATTTCTGTTTCATTTCAAATTTAAAACGTGTATCCTACCCTATAGCATGTGTATGACTAGAGAGCGCATTCAATACTAACGTTCCTATTTAAAGAATAACGAAGATTGGGGATTATTTTCATCTGTCACGTGACGAGTGAAACGGCCAGATCCGTCCCTAAATGGATGTCACAAAAAAAGATGTAATATATCGCCATTTTTCTGAACGGCTTTAAACAAGTCTTCTCGACCCTTTGTAAAATATGGATTGCAGGATCTTTCACTTAATCAAAATAATTATTTAATATTTTCAAGTCATCTTAATTTCAGGTAATAATCTTCAAAAAGATATATTAAAATCTTCTTACCTGTAAAATTCTTCGACGATAAATTTGAAGACTAATAATATGCACTTGTTTCTCTAGAAAAACAGCTTCCTTTTTCAGACGAGAAAACAAACAGTTTATTAAATAAAATATTTACATGAAGAAAAACCATTATTTACAAAATATATTCATTTCGTAGTTTTAGAACATCCATTTCTTTCTACCACTTAGCAATACTGTTTCTAATATTATACATCAATAAAAATGGATTTAAAATAAAAATGATCTAATCTATGAGCCGCGTTTTCTAATTCTTATTTTAAACTGTAGCTCCATGAATAATAAAATTAGGCCAAAAAGGGCCCGAGAGCAACTACTATTTCATGACTTGTTGCTCTCCACAAAACTAAAACTTAAATGACGGAAGAAAACAAAAATGTTCTTCGAATCTCATCTCAACGGGACCTCTGGCGCCCTCTAGTGAGGCAAATTTATATCCAATACCTAACAAAAGATCTTTGACACTCCTTGTCCGAAAGTGGGTCGAGGGGAGTAACAAGTGATTTTCATTGGTGAAAATTTGAAAACTATACATTTTTTCTTTATGTTGGTTACATTCTTCCGATGAAGGATATGCTCTCTAGTTAAACATATGCTTTAGGGTGCGCTTGCCTTTTGAGATGGAGATGCCTTAATAACACGAATTGAGATGCCTATAATTGAGATAATTGAGATGCGTGGTTCTGTAGTAGTAATCATATTGTCGCTATAAACATGGGCACGCTAAATATTAGAACACATACATATATTTGGTACGTTTCCGTTTGAGGATTGTCCTTGTGGGATTTGGGGATTTCGATCAGAATCTACGCAATAAACCACTAATTTACGTTCAAAACGTCCAGCTAAATTAGATGAAAAAAAAAAAAAGAATAAAAATAAGTAAAAATAAGTAAAATAAATAAATAATTAAGTTAAATAAATAAATAAATAAACAAAATAAAATAAAATAAAATAGTTTCAAAACATTTTATATTAAACAATGTCAATAGCGATATAAATTTATTATTATTATTATGTAATAATTCTAATAAATAGAAATAATAAGTAATTTATTATTATATATTATATTTTATAATCAAATTATTTTACTTTTGGCCCAACAGCAGTTCAAAACGATCGGTCCAACTGTTTAATTTTGCTTTTGGCCCAACAGTAAATTTGGCTGTAGGGCAGAAAACATTATTTTACTGTAGGCCCACAGTTATTTTGAGTACTTTTTCCAACGATAAGAATTCCCCTACAAAATAATAAAATTCGCTGTTGAGACAACAAACAGTGTTATTTGGGATAATTCTCGAGGAAGGAGCAAATTTCTAAATGTACTAACATTCGTATCCCCACTGCCTTCGAAAGACGTTTCTCTGGTCGTCTCGTGAGTTGTATTTCTTTTACAGTCTTTCAACATGTATTAGGCATGCCGTCCCAAATCCCCACAATATGCTTCAACGCATTACCCGGACCCACTGAATTTCTCGAGAATCAACCTAACTTTTGTTCATTTCTCTACTGTTTTCGACAGCCCCCTTCTCGGATGTGATCCACGTGCACTACTTCTGTTATCGCTCTTACACAAGCATATGACATGCCGGACCACGTATCTCCATTATGCTTGCGCGTGCAGAGCAGCCTGGCGCATTTTCGTAGCTAGCGCCAAAATCTCTCTCCCGGGAAGAAACCCTTTTTTCCAGTTCATTCGCGATTTGTGGAGGCTTCGAAATAATATATTTAATGCCTAAATTTATTAGAAAACCCTTTTAATTTAATTTAGCAAGATTAATGAAGAAATAAAATTGTAATATTAAAATTTTAAGGCTTTAAAAAATTGTTTTTGAAATACATTTATTTATTTATTTAATTTCTCTTACCATATGTATGGTAGAGAAAGTATTATTTTTGGGTCAAATTTTCGAAATTCAGTTTTTGCTATATTGACATGTCTTAAGGTTTCCCTGCATCAGACCTGTTAAAAATGTGTCAATGGAGTCTTAGTATTTCTCTCTCTCTCTCTCTCTCTCTCTTTTTTTTTTTTTTTTTTTTTTTTTTTATAATTGTTTAATGTCTAAATTTACTAGAAAACTTCCACCCTTTAAATTTAATTTAGCAAGATTAATGAAGAAATAAAACTGTAATATTCTAATTTTAAGGTTTTTTAAATTGTTCTTGAAATACATTTATTTATTTATTTATTTATTTATTTTTTACTTTTTCTTACTTATATAGGTATATGGTAGTAAACTTATTGTTTTTTTGGTGAAATTTTAGAACTTGAGTTTTTGTTATACTTTCGGTTCCCTGAATCAGAAAATTATGTTTTTAGCGGTTGGCCTGTGTGACTGTGTGTGTGTGTGTGTGTGTGTGTGTGTGTGTGTGTGTGTGTGTGTGTGTGCGTGTGTGTGTGTGTGTGTTATCATCATATCTCAAGAACAAATAGTAAAAGAAAATCCAATCTCGGTATTCTAAATGCATATTATACGGGGACCATACACTAAATTTTTCGCTGAGATCAAGCAAATAGTTCGTGTACAGAGACATCCAAGAGAACTCAAATACATTATGTTTATAGGGAAATTTCGGGTAAGTACAGTGTAACATCTGTAGGCTAACTTAAACGAAACAGAATGAATATTTTTTTCATATGCGTAAAAGCATGTTTTGTGTCGATTGTGGTATCGAAATCATTCATAATTCGTTTACAGGACTACCCAAAATATTTGGATATATTCAGGCTATACTTGGAAATTGCTGGAATAATAATATATTTTGTATTAGATGTCTTTCAAGTAAAACTAAATTTAAGTACACATAATATTTTTTATAGCGCATATTGTTTGTAGACAATATACAGAGCCACCCAAAATTTAGTTGAACGTTCTTTTTTATTGAATGTGATGGAAGTGCTTTGTACATTTTACTATGTCGACGAATACTACAAAACAAATTTTTCATTCCTATACTGTAAACAAAGAATTTGATGAAGTCCTTTTTTCATTTTTTTTTTTTTTGTATAATATTACGTTTTGAGGTGCCTTTATTACGAATGTTGAATTCTTAGCGGTTAATCTGTATGTTTATCTGTTAGCAACATAACTTAAAAATAAACAACTGCAAGAAATTCAAATTTGGCATTTTGAATTTCGTACTAGGTTTCCACTTAAAACTTTGATCAAGACTAGCAAGTTTGAATGCAAATTAATAACAGCCTTAATTTTCTTTTTAAATAATTGTATACGCTGTAAGTGAAGGGAGAGTTCAAGGGGGCGATAATCCCCTTCACACAGAACTGCATGTCAAATAAAACTGTTCCTAAACCTATTTTAGATTACTTTAAAAGTACATTAAACTTTATTATCTTATGCTTTTGATCTTAAGATTTAATATGCAATCTATCATTATAATATTGAAATGCAAAGTAGAGAATGTCGTGTGAGTAGTTCACCAAATTATTAATATCATCACATTTTTTTACTTTCTTTTACCCATATATTGTAAAGAAAGTCTTGTTTTTGATTCAAATTTTCGAAATTGAGCTTTTGCTACATTTATACGTTTCGATGTGTCCTGAAACCAAGAATTAGGTTTTTAGCTGTTGCCTGTGTGTGTCTGTGTACGTTTGTGCTTGTTATCATCATAACTCAGGAACATATGTCAGCTAGAAATCCAGACTCGTAGAAAAGAGTATGTAAATTGTGTATAGTAACTACCAAAAGAATTCAAATTCATTAAGTCTGTGTGCAAAATTTCTGTGGAAATTCCTTTAGATTGCACAAAACCAAATAAAATGAACTTAATATTTTTATATGCATGAAAACACGTTTCGTATAGAATGTAGAATGTAAATCCTGCATTAGGAGTTTACACAGGACCGCAAACAAAAATTCAGGTACATTTATTCAATGAAATTGCTCGAAGGGCATTTCAAGTCGTGTTATGTGTTTTTCAATCTGTGCTAAATTTAAGTACTTTACACTGTTTTTGTATAATATATAGTCAATATACAAGGCTACCGAAAATTAAGTGAAAGTGTTATTTTCAATTAATTTTTTTATGAATAAAATTCAATGTAAAAAATGCAATTAAAATTTGTCAACATACAATTGTTCTCTTTCTCTGATTTACTTTCCCTTATAGGTAGAGAAAAGTAGAGAAAGTGTTGTTTTCGGATCAAGTTTTCGAAATTGAATTTTTTCTACACTTACACATTTTAAAGTTACCTGAATGCAAAAATTGCGTGTTTGCTGGTTGGTCTGTGTGTACTATAGATATGGAGTACTGAGTTAATCCTAAAAATATATTACCTCTGTTTTTTTTAAACATGTTTTGAGATGTTGTGAATCCCAAAAATCACAACATTGATAAAGTGTCCGTTCCTCGGTTATTCAGTGTTTTAGTTAGTTATTTAGATGTCTCACAAAAGAATGATTGTAAAATGGACGCACTGGTTTTTAAATATCACTTATAATATTGATAAGAACAATGTTGTTTTGCAACATTTTAAGTTGTAAACTCCATAAGTTCTTCGAAATTTACAATTTGTTTAATATGATGGAATATTGTAAAATTTCGTTTACACGCCTATTGTGCGAAATATTTTTATCGTAAAGATGTCAGACTAATTTTAAAATGTTATTTATAATACACTCATTAAGTATGAAAATTTTAATTTGAAAACGTTAGTAAATTAAAATTACGTTTTCCTTAGTATGACAAAATAGTACAATACTTCACACAAACTTACATTATGGGGAACATTGCATTGGAAATTAAAGTACAAAAACAGTCCTAATAAAATTAATCAGTAAATTAAGATAAGTTTAATGTATCGAATCCGATAGAGGGTAGCCTATTACGTGGATTATTTCAGTTTGCGACCGTTTCAAGTGTTCTATCATACTTATTCCTTTTAACATGAATACACTTCGCTCTTAATAGAAATTAATAATAATAAATATATGATGAGAAATTGAGCAGAATACACCTATGCCGACTTGTTTCTTTTAGAAAAGGGAAAAAGGTAGATTATGCTTATCATTAATACTTTGATTTTTATACATAATATTGGATTATTTACGATTATTGAGGAATAAATATAGAATAGCATTAGTAAAAGCTTTAATGTTTTGTTTTTTAATTTTGTATGCTTGGGAAAGGGAGTGTGTGTAAAGAATGAGAAATGGACATGTCTGAGGAGGAAATTTTATTTAGAAGATTTTATGAATGTCAACTATAAAATTTAAAACAAAATATCGATCTTTGTTTTGATTAAGATGTTCTTAAAAGTTACATAATAGTTAAATGTAAGGTGAATATTTAGTGAAATTTGAAGCACTGCATCATAAGAAAAATACTTTATAAAGTTAAGTCGTACATTTTAAAAATGTGTATGCAAAATGATAATAGAAGTAGCTGAAATGTAATATGGAGTACTACCGATTTGGACTAATGAGCATTCTTCATCTAACCCAGTAAGTATTAGTAATTTGGTTGAACATTTTTTACAAACTTTTCTACCTTATACTCACACATGAAATCGGATCCTATTGCTAATATATTGCCACTATTAGTATCTACTACTGTATTCGGAAAACTATATCTTAATTTCAAGAAGATAGGTCCGTTTTGCAATTTAAAGCTAACATTAATCATCAATAAAAAAATAAATAAATAAATAAAAATAAAAAGCGCAAGCTGTTTATTTACACAAATTAAGCGGCATTTTTAACTGTTAAAAATTTCAGTTCAAGGTTGAACCAAATGTTGGTACTACAGTAGCTTCATTTTGCTAGGTTGAACCAAAACATGGTACATTTTTGCTGCCACCATGCGATGGTGAAACCTTCTACTATGATTTAGCGTTTCTTGTTTAAAAAAAGCACCAAATTATGGTAAAAAATTTCTCCGTCTTATGGATATAGCTATTGAAGTACCAAGCCTTGGTTTAGTAAAGCACCAAATAATGGTAAAAGATTTCACCATCGCATGGTGGCAACAAAAATGTACCATGTTTTGGTTCAACCTAGGAAAAAATTTTTAACAGTGTTCTTTGCAATTTCACATTTGTTGAAAATCGCACTGTCTGGCGAAAAACAGGGAATTTGCTCTGTTCTTGCAAACATAATGGAGATACGCTGTCAGGCCCAATTTCTCACTACATTCGGCAACCCCTTAACAAGGTGTGCTATGTAGAACAAAACTCTGAATTTATACCCTGCATGTCCATATCAGCATTTCTTTTTTTTTTAATTTTTTAACTGATGTTTTCACATGTAACTATCTACAGGGTGGTCCAAAAAACATGATAGAAAGAATTTTAAGTTCCTGATTTCAAATGCACTGATATAAGTATAATTCTTCCATATTGTAATTGCACATATATTGACATTTAAGGTGAATGCTTGATTACCGGAAATAATGAATGACCAATATTGAATCACTGACCTTGGAAGAACGATTATTTATCGTAAGAATATTTTTTGAGGTGCCATTGAGGTACAGAAAATCCTCATCTCAGTGTCGTCTCACGACTGTATCCACAAAGGGTCAGGGTGTGGTGTGCCATATCGTCGAAGCGGATGCGTGGTCTGATATTCATTGGCGGTATGGTCACGGGAGTAATGTATCGAGAGTTTCTAGAGCGTCACTTTGGCCCTGAAGTGGACTGTCTCAACATGACGCGCCAGTACTGGTTCATGCAAGCTGGGGCTCGTTCCCACAGAACTGCTGATGTCTTCCTGTGGCTTAAAACGACATTTAGTGAGCGTTTGATTACATTGAATGCAGAAAACTTCACGGGGCACGGGATAGAGGGGTCCCCATACAGTCCGGACCTAAATCCTTGCGACTTCTTCTTATGGGTTTACACCAAGGACAGTATCTATAGGAATCCCCTGATTTAGGACCTGAAATCGACCATCAGAATTGAGATTGGTGCACTTGATTCCGACACACTTCAGCGCTTTATGACAGAGTTTCAGAACTGGCTTTATAACACTATAGTCAGGGACGGTAGACATTATGAGCACCTTGTATATTAAATGTCATTCATATCTTTATTCAATAACATAGGTTTCATGTTCTTGCATATTTCATTTTTTCCACAATGATCGCTTACTTTCAATCCTGTTTTTCTGACCACCCTGTATATATTTAAGTTTAAAAAAAAAGAAAGTAAAGTAAAGTAAAAGAAAGAACTGAATGTGTAAACATTTTGTTAATTAAACATTAAACATTAAACATTAAACATTTTGTTTGATTTATTATCTAGTAATTCAGTTTTAGTATGGAATATTTAGAATTTTTAAATCCAAATAAAGATATACAATAGGTGTTCAAATTAATAGATTTTTTTTTTTTTGACATTTTATTGATTATCTAAAAAATTACCAGACACAATGTCCTGAAACTTCATGCATGCAAATACACTGCGTTTCAAAACTTTAAGGCACCCCATAAAAATCAGCATTTTGAAGTGAGAAAAAGTGAACGTTTTGATTAAAATATAGAAACGTCTTTTTGAAACAGCCAAGAAATCTATTGCACAAAGAAGTAAAGTGATAAATGGATAATTATGGCAAATTTGGCGAAAAAATAAAATTGGCATCGTTCCAAAACTTTTTTGGCACCCTTTTAAAACCGAAGTTTAGAAGTTTTGTCTTCAAGATTGTAAATGATGGAGCGTTTTTTTTTTTTCGATAAAATATTTGTAAATTGGTTTCTTTGTTCTTAATTGTAGGAATAAGTATAGAATAAAGATAGAGATTGACGGAAGAAGTTATGGAGTTACATGGCATGAAATGGCATGAAATTTCTTTGTAGACTGGAAGATCCAGGTGTGTAACTCAGAATTTTCTCAAACTTCGAGAAAATTATAGTAACAAAAATCCTGGTGGGCGACCTCGAATTCACAAGCCTCGTCATCTGCGAACAATATTTTAATGCACCACCAAGCATAAAATGTCGTGTTCTGAAATCGCAAGACGTGACGATATTCCTGGATCCAAAACTACGGTTTATAGAGAGCTTATCAATAGCAAAAATATAAAATCTGTCAAAATGATAAGGAAACCAAAGCTGGAAAAACATGATCGAGACGCCGCTTAAAATTTGCAAAAGACCACCAGTTTTGGGATAAGGAATGGTATAAAGTTTGGCGGTCAGATGAAAAAAAAAATCAATGTAGATGGACCAGATGGGCACAAAAGTTATTAACACCATCTACAACAACAACGGGAAATGAAATGGAGCCGGCAGATGGGTGGAGGAAGTGTTATGATTTGGGTCGTTTTTCATAGTATGGAAAATATCGCTTTTGTTAAAGGAAACAAAAAGGCAGTAAATTATGTCCAAACATTAGAAAATTACCTCCTTACGACTACTGATAACTTTCCAGACAGGACAATACTTTTTTCAACACGATAATGCAACCATTCACAATTCAAATGTAACAACGTAATTCTTCAACTCCAAAAATATCCGTACACTGGCCTGGCCAGCACGATCTCCGAACCTTAACTCTATAGAAAATCTTTGGGCCGACATTGCAAAGAAAGTGTATGGAAGGGGAAAGCCATATAATTTTGTTAATGACCTCAAAAGTTTCATTCTCACAGCTTGGACGCAAATCCCTTTAACCATTACACGTAAACTGGTTGCAAGCATGAAGGAACGTATATACGAAGTAATATTGGAAAATGGAGGTGTTATGTTTAAATGTTAATATAACAAAAGTTTTATGTGCAAAAAAAAAAAAACATCCTGTGAGTTGAAAAAAATATCTTTCGTTAATACAATCTATGGCTTTTAAATAATTGCTTTTGATAGAAACAGCGATAAAGGAAAACAAGATTTAAGAGGCCTCTTATGGGTACGGAGACAAAAATAAAACGTAGCAGGGAATAGAGCTATTCAAAGCTGAATATAGTTGATCTTATCTTCACGACAAGCAGGTGTTTTGGCCAAATGGCCCCAGATATCAGTAAAGCACTTTACTGGAACGAAACACGTCATTAGGTGTCTCTGTTTTGAAAATAGAAAAGGAGTTTTGAATCCATAAACTTAAGTGCGTAAGGCTATAACATTTATTGCACCTCTAATAAAAAAAAAGCCCCCCCCCCCCAAGAAGTTCAATTTTGTTATTTTATTGCATGAGAAATAGGGTACGTGTGTTTATGAGAAAACTGTATCGTAAAATGTTAAAAAGTGCGGGCCTACTAAAAAGCGCGTTCTATCCACTCCGGAGTACGGAGGGCGTGACCATGAAAGGCGAAAACTAGTTGATTGGCGCAGCTCCCCTCCGCCGATATGGGGGTGGGTAGAAGCGAAGAAAAAATGAGAGAGAACGATGCAAGCGGTAGCGGTGCTGAAGATGAATATTTTTTTTTTTTGAAGGAAGAAAACAAAAATTGCGATGCAACGAGAATTATCATTATTCTTGGAGCGGGCTGCAGAAAAAAACACAGATTGCTTTTTCGAGCCTTGGCCCCCGCCTTCGAAGCAAACAAATTGTTGAAATAACCGAGATTATGGGGGTCCAACACCAATTACTCCGGCGTATGTTGCAAGAGCTTGAGACAAGCAAGAAGTTTGTATAGGAAATTGGGAGCTTGCCGTGGTAGCAGACACGAAACAAATATGGCCTTCCCTCCGAGTTTTTCTTGGATGCAACAAAGCATAAGAGACACCTCCGTTTTAGTAGACCGACAAGTGTCCACGCCGAGTTCCAATAGTTGTTCTGGTGCCCCCTAGTAAGAAAAGGTCCAAATCAAGATCCGGTGCAGACAAGCCTAACACCGTACGCCGTCGAAAACTTTACGTGATGCTGGGACGACAGAGTTCGACTTAGTTAGAAGCTTCAACAGAAAGAGGGGATGCTTCCAATTGCCTTATAAGCTAAGTGTCTAATTGTTTATTTTGATATATATATATATATACGATTTTAACTCTTATTCGTTTGTGTGTTATACATAAATATGTGTTTTTTAGACTATCTTTGCAGCTCATAAATGAATGTGCCGCCTGTTGTAGGCCTAAAGAATTTTAAGTATGTCTTTTAGAATTTATGTAGTGTGTTACTAATACGAAAAGAAAAATTGTTGATCAATTAATCTAAATAAATTAATGAGTTTTGTACAAGAGAAGCCTTTTTGATGTGTATGGTCTTTTTGTTTCTCCTTTTGGAATGTTTATACTAGTAAAATTTGTATATAATTTTGGCATGATCAAAACTACTACATGAAATCTAATAATTAAAAATTTAATTTGAAAGACATTTAGAAAAATTTTCAGAGTGAAGTTTTAAGAAAAATTTAATCGGTTTTAACTATCTCAATTATTTTTATTTAATTAACTTTTATAATTAAATCTTTAAGCTTACCTGGGTTATTTATTATTTTGTTTAATGGGAAATTTAAATGTTCAATGAGTGGTGCTGTCAAGATAATTTTAAAATCTTAACTTAAGAGTGTATGTATGGCTTAAAACTGAAGTAAACTGGTCGTTACTGAACGAAAGTTATAGAAAACTAAATTTAAGTTTTAATACATTGATGTGGTTGCAACTCTGATTATTTGTTGTAAAAATTTAAGAGTACTAAAAAATTAGGTGTATTTGTGAAAGACCAGTTTACTTCCGTAAACGGTATTAAGATATATAACAAGTCTTTAACTGAAATTTAAAAACTTAAAGTTTCATTTTGCCCATTTAATAAAAGGATGACTGTTGATCCAAGGTGCTGTTAATATAACTTTTCTTGGTTCGGCTTTTATATAAATTAATGTGGGTGAATGTCACTTTGAATTTGCTTTTGTACTCAATTTATTGTATTTGGTGACTCTAATAGGATAAAGACCTATCTGTTTGGCATTGACTGCATAGATTATTTACCAAGCGGCTAATGTGGGATAGATTTGTTATGCATAAATGTTAGAGTTACATTCCAGTTAAATTTGATTAGCAGTGCCCTGAACTTTTATCAGCCATACATTTTATATTTACTTCTCACATAAAAAAAAAGGGGGAATTAAATAACTTAAGGCTAACTTTTATGCCAACTTAATTTATCTTAAAGTTTGGTCTGTTCTGGGAAATTGAGGGATATTATCATTAAATTACAATTAAATTAATAAATTTAATATTTCTTATGCACCACTCACTAAGTAAAACATAATAATACGCAATGTACTATACGAGTTAGGCCATTTAAGAGTTAAATGAAGTCTATAATATGTAGTATACTAATGTAAGATAATAATAAGCATTAAGTTTAAATTTAAGTTAAGCAAGAAAAAACGTAATAGAGGTCACACCCACTATTAAAGCAAAAATCGTGTGCAATTATTTTATTTTATTATTGGTTTACTATGATTTTCATAGGATGCCTTAACGGTAAGAAACGGTACAAAATTTGTTTTTTGTTCATACAGTGTTTTTCAAAAGTTTCTAAAATTTACACATCACACATTTTATAACTTTCTTAATTTGCTACCTTTTTGCATTTAGTTTTGCAGTTTATCAATAAATTAAAGCCCTTTTACGATGTTTTTTATGGTGTGCCTTAACGATTTGAAACTCAGTGTAACATTTTAAAACGCATATTTTCCACTATCGATTTAGTTCAGAGTGCAATTACGGGACCAACCACAAATTGAAGAAAAGCGAAATTACTTTGGATCACCTGTGTAACAGACAGCTACAAATGAATTGTAAGTTTAATACATTGTTGCACGTACTACGTACAATATTTAAATGTTTTGGTTCGGGAATTGTGTAATTATTTAGGCAGATATATATATATATATATATATATATATATATATTTTTTTTTATTTTTTTTTTTTCAAAAACTACTAATTTTTTGACAAGATTTTTGTTTATAACTAGAGGGATTTCCATACAATTTTACAAAACTTGCTGAAAATTCACAAAATAATAGAAAAACATTATTATGAAACATAAAATTCACACGTGTTATATTCGTTGAGATATAAGCATTTTTAGTGAATATTATTTTACTACGCATGCGCGAAAGGTAGAAAAAATTTTATTGCATAGGTTGAAAGCTAGATATATTGAGTAACTTTTGTCAAGAGTTCATTTAAATAGAGTAAAAATGTAGCTAATTGTTGGCAAAAGAACGGCCTAGAGTTTAGGTATTTTCTAGAGTTGAAATTTCATAAGTGGTTTTACACATACCGCGTATTTAATTTGAAGATCCAATTATTTCAATCACGTTGCAAAAGTTCTTTTTTGAAAAACCCCTTATGGGCTTGTAACTTTAACATATTTTTATTTATTTACAAAGATTTGTGAGTTCATAAAGGAATTTTCGCAAAAAAGATCTTTGCAACGTGATTGAAATTATATGATCTTCAAATTAAATAAGTGGCACGTGTAAGACCTTAATGAAATTTTAACTCTGAGAAATGCATGAAATCTAGGTCATTCTTTTGCCAGCAATTTGCTTAATCTTTACTTTATTTGAATGAACTTTCGACAAAAGTTGTTCAATATAACTAGCTTTCAACCTACGAAAAAAAAAAAAAAAAATCTATCTTTCGCGTTTGCCCAGTAAAATAATATTTACTAAAATTGCTCACATCTCAACGAATAGTGCACGTGAGAATTTTATTTTTCAAGATACTGTTTCTCTATTGTTTTGTCAATTTTTCAGCAAATTTTGTGAAATTTTATGGAAATCCGTTCCAGTTATAAGCAAAAAACTTGTCAACAAAATTAGTAGTTTTTGAAAAGAAAAAAAAAAAAAAAAATCTGAGTACATAATTGTGGAAATCCCAAACCAAAGCATAGAAATATCGTGCATAGTATGTACAACAACATATTAAAGTTGCAACTCATTTGTAGCTTTTGTGATACAGGTTGAGCCAAAGTATTTTCGCTCTTCTTCAAATTGTGGTTGGCCCCTTAATTGTACTCTGGACTTAAATCGACAGTGGGAAATATGAGTTTTTAAATGTTCTTTGCTTGTGTAAAGTTTCAGGTCATTGCGTCAAGTACTTTTTTAGACTATCGAAAAAATGTCAAAAAAAAAAAAAAAAATCTACTAATTTGAACACCTGTTTAAAAAAAAAAATACAGTTTTTTTTTTAATCAACTTGATATAAAAAATAATTTTAATAGCTGTTATGACATTTCGAATCAATATCGTTTAAACTAATTGGACTAGTATAATTTAAGCTCAATTCAAATTTCTTAATTTATTGACCATACTTTGGATTTTTGCTTCTTTCTATGTACAGCGCTTTATGAAGAGATAGCCATTATTACATACAATAAGTCACATTTAAATAATGTAGAATGTTGTAGTTATTATACAACGCTCAAGCTTGCTTCCTCCCTTTCCAAAATAGTGAATTAAGGTTACTATTGTTATTATTATTAAGAAAAATCTTAAAGCGTATTACTTGAATTATTTCCAATCATTCTGTATTTTCGGAGCCTTTCTGCTTTTAGGGGTTTGTGAGGAGATAATCTCATATACATATATGTGTTATACGACGAATTTTAATAATGTACCTGCATTCCATTAAAATCCTAAACATTTCCATTGAAATTAATGAACCAAATTATTCAAAGCAATTATTTAATATTTCGTGAAATTTAATATCTAATATTTCCCATTGGAGTGTTTAAAATAAACTCAAAATATTAAATATTTTATTTTTAGAAAATGTTAAATTAAAATTTAGTTTTACTCACGTTTCAATTTAATAATACTCTGAGGAATTCAAAGACTTTAAAAGTACATCACTTTGAAAAAATAATATTAAAAAAAAATCTAAATTCTCAGTATATTTAATATTAATTCAATTCAATTGTATTTAATTTTCTACAATAGATAAAATCAAATTGCATTTCGATATTTTGTATCTACAGGAACAAGTGTGTTTATCTTAGTAAATAATTTATCACATTATTTACATTTCATGTTATCTATTATTAGTGCCTATCTGAGCAAAGATTTGAAATGTTTTATAAATTCCAATAAAAACGTAAATTAAACGAAAGCAATTTTTTAATTTCATTTTCATTTTTAAACATATTTTTTTGTAGAAAAAGAGGTTAACGGTAATTTTAATTTATATATATATATATATATAATTTTTCACTTATGTTAATTTCGTCCTTTTAAATGTATGTTAAATTAAATTTGGATATTTAATTTTTCTGCTAAAAATGAGCAATATGTAACTAGAATTTCGGTTACATTATAGCTATTAATTTATATGCATTTCTTTCAAAACGTGAAATAAAATTTTGATTTCCATGTAAATTGTATTGTATGAATTAAAATATATTACTAATTGTTAAAACATATATTTTCAAATTAAGAAAAAAAAAAGAAAGAAGAAGAAGTTAATAAAAATAAAATTACGGAAACATGAAAAATCGAACATAAATCTACCAACATAAATATTGTAATAAAATTTTTTTATTATATTTTTCTCAATTTTACCACACATTTTTTTATTCCTTATCGTACTTCTTTTTTCGTGAAATATGATGTTCATTGAATACATATTTTAAACCAATATTCATCTTCTACAAAAATTATTGAGCAAAAAAAAAAAAAAAAAAAAATATATATATATATATATATATATATATATATATAATATTGAGATTCAAATTTATTCAGTAACTAGGTTTCGATTTAAATTAGTTATCGGAAATGTCAATACTCTACATGAATCAATTGAAACTATTGTGCCTGGAGGTATAAAGTATAGAAACATTTGATAATGTTGTAGGATATAAAAAATAAAGCAATAATGCAAAGTTGCAAAGTTATTTTTCATTTTTTTAATCAATATTTTATTTTTCTATTTTCTTGATTATTTCTTACACGTTATTCAACAGTCATTGAGTTTAATGTTCCTCCCTGTAGAAATTAGATGTCTATGTTAAATGATGAGAGGCGGATCCATTAATTGTAATTAGTATTTATAACGATCTTTCCATAAAAATCAAAGTTTATATTATATAGTAAGTAAGTTATTAAGTACTATCCTAAATTATCTTTAAAGTATGAAAAATTATATTAAATCTAATGAAATCTTTTACAGTCGTCAGCAAAATTATTGAATCACTAGTAATAATTCCTACTTAAAAGATGAGCACCTAATACTGTTAAATAAATATTTGTCGAGTCATGATCTTGGTAGATTTGTACTGGACAAACAAACAAACAAACAAACAAGAATCGAAATTAATAAAAACATGGTAAAATATATAGAGAGATGGTCTGTTTTCCTTATATTTCCGACTGTCCTAAACCATTGTAATATTTTTAGGACAGCCTGTACCAATTAGGCTAATGAAAGGTTGGTAAGTTTCTTTGATTTTGTGTGTATGCATAGGTTTAAAGAAACATATATTTAAGATTTTATAAAGAAAAATATATTTTTTCAATGCTTGGTACGATATGGGTTAATGTTTCTGAGGGTTATTGAAGCGGAGGAACCATCGCCTCTGAGGAGAATCAAGTAATTGGAGAAATGATACAGTAAGAGTTGCCATATGACGTATCAGCATTCAGAATACATTAAGTTAATTGTCCCACACTCAAGATTGTTACCCCTTCAGCAGCGTTACGGCGTCAGTAATATTGAGTCTATCAAAAATATAAAAAAAATAACTAATTATTTCTTAATTAATACCTTCTGGGGTTACGAATTTAATTTCATATTTTACTGAACGTGTCATCTTCTTTTATATCAATCCTATCACGATCTGATATTGATGTAATTTCTGCGGATGCACGATAATGAAAATATCTCTGATACGTATTTCTAGCATTACGTTAAATTAAATCAATTTCAATCTTTTATCATGTTTTTCGAAGTAATAAAAAATAATGCAAAAGGTTTCCTTGCGCATATTTTTGGTAAGTCATAAATACATATTAAGTTTTATTCCGATAAAATAAAAGTGGAGTTGAGTTGATTGGATTAAACGTCGAACTATATCTACATAATGGACGACTGAAGACTATCTCGGTTTCATCCCTAGAGGTGGACCAATGACCTGCCATCACACTTTTAATTCTAAGCGGTAGGTGTAGGAAGAATACTTTATAAATGAATGCATGAGTTCGGAGTTTCCTCAAATTAGTTATTTAAATATATTTATAACAAATATTTCTTACTAATAATTCTTTACTAAAACAACAGTCATATAATTAAATAAAGTTTAGCTTACCTGGGTTGTCACAGGTAATCGAATATTCCATTGGTGAAGAAAAAATCTCCTTAATATGACTTCTGTATTAAAGACTAGCAACTACTTTTCCTATAATGAATCTTGATTACACTGAGAAATTCTTACATAATATGTAGATCAATTATTATTTAGGATAATTCACTCGTTGCTGCGTAATGAAAGAAAGCCTAGATGTTTTTTACTTTAATTTATTCATCTTAGACAAAAAGAAAAAATTATGATTAAATAGAATAAGAAAATGGAACGTCAGTTCCGAATAACGAAAATTACATGATTGAAAAAAGTATTACAATGTACTTGTAGAGAGACGCGACACATCGTCACGTGATACGGCAGGTGCTCCGAACAATCAATTGGCGGGAAACAAAAACAAAATGAGAAAGTCCGGAACAAGAAAAACGAAAGTTAATAAAAGAAAGTTCTGAGATTAAATATCACAACACCCCCTCTTAAGCTCAGAAATTTTTCAATTGTTCATTAATGCATTTCTATGTCTATTAAAATCAGTTTTTGGCAGAGCTTTTGTGAGGGTATCGGCGCTCATTTCTTTGGTAGGTTTGTATTGAAGCTTGATTAGGCCTTCTTGTATTAAGTTTCGCAGAAGATGATATCTCAGCTGTAAGTGTTTTGTTTTTGACTGGAACTTATCATTTTCAGCAATCTTGATGGTAGATTGGTTGTCCTGGTACAACACTATAGGACATTGTTGCGGCAAATTTAAATCATCCAGCAGTTTGTTGAGCCACTGTATTTCAAGTGCAGCACTCGCAGCTGCGACGTACTCAGCCTCTGCTGAAGACATGGACACACAGGACTGTTTCTTCGAAGTCCAAAATATTGGATTTTTTCCTATCTTAAATAAATTTCCAGATATAGACTTTCTATCACTTGGATCATTGGCCCAATCCGAATCCGAATATGCTCTAAGAACAGGTTCACCAGAGTTACAAAGTTTTAATTTAATATCTTGGGTATTTTTCAAATATCTAATAACCCTTTTAACTGCCTCCCAGTCTTTCGCTCTAGGATTTTCGTTTCTACGGCTTAAGATGCCAACGGCAACACTTATATCAGGTCGCGATACTGTAGAAATGTAAAGTAACGCGCCTATAGCCTGTCTGTACATTGTGTTGTTTGGTAAGAGATTGTCATTATCAGTTAATTTTATATACCCTGGTTCCATCGGTGTGTCAGAGGGCCGTGCGTTATCTAGCCCAAATTTGGTTACAATGTCTCGTATTTTATTATTTTGATCAAGCGTAATTACCCCTTTACAAGGTCTTTCTATATTTATTCCGAGGTAATATTTGGCTTCCCCAAGGTCGGTTAATGGATATTCTTCCCTAAGTTGATTAATTAGTATGTCAATATTGTGATTTTTACCAGCTATAAGTAGGTCATCAACATACACAAGAATGTAAGTTTCTGTGTTATCTTTGTTACGGATATATAAACACTTGTCATGTTGACTTTGTTTAAATCCTAATTTACACAATGTTTCATTAATTTTCAAATTCCACGCTCTAGCGGCTTGTTTCAAGCCATATATCGCTTTCTTTAACTTACATATTTTATTTTCTTCGCCCTGGACAACATAACCCTCGGGTTGATGCATGTATACATCTTCTTGCAAATTTCCATGTAGGAAAGCAGTTTTGATATCTACATGCCTTAGATTCAAATTTTTATATAGTGACATGGTCAAGAAACTTCTTAGAGTGGTATGCGATGCAACTGGTGCAAAAGTTTCGTCATAGTCCACCCCGTATTTTTGAGAAAAACCCTTGGCAAGAAGCCTGGCTTTATATTTCTCGACTTGTCCTTGGCTATTGTATTTGGCCTTGAACGCTCACTTACACCCTACTACTTTGGTCCCTGGTTGAGCGTCAACAAGTTCCCAAGTATTGTTTTGTCTGAGTGAATTCATTTCGTCGAGTGTGGCATTCAGCCAATTTTCTTTTTCAGCTGGGTTTTGAATTTTTAGTATATCATCAAAACACTTAGGCTCATCAATTCTTTTGTCATTTACTGCAAATGCAAATCTGTCGGGCGGAACACCTTTATTTAATCGTTGTGATCGTCGCGGCAGAGTTTGCGTGTCATCCGGACTATCGTTATCGCCCGCTATATCTTTATTTATATCAGTATCTAATATTGGTAATTTGGACACCGGAATTTCATCATTTGAATTTTCATTCTCGATTTGTGATGTTTCATTATTGTGGGATTCTCTATTTTCATCCTCCAAGAACTTTACAGTTCTGCTAATTATTACATTTTTATTATTTGTGCAAATTCTGTAGCCTTTGCTACGATTATCATATCCCACAAAGATTCCTTCTTGAGCGGTGCTATCCAGTTTTCCCCTATGTATTTTATGTACATATGCGTATGCGCGACATCCGAATGTTTTTATATTTGATAAATCGGGTTTACGGCCGGTCCATTTTTCGTAAGGAGTTGAGTCACATGAGGAGGTCGGGAGCCTATTTTGTATGTAATTTGCAGTATTTACGGCTTCCCCCCAAAAGGAATTCGGCAAATTACTGTCTTTAAGCAGACAGCGAGCCATTTCGGTCAGCGTACGATTTTTACGTTCTGCCACGCCGTTCTGAGCACTAGAGTAAGGAACGGTAAACTGGTGCTCAATTCCTTCTTTATTCAAAAATTCATTTACTTCCATACTAGTGTATACACCCCCGTTATCGGAGCGAATTGCTTGCACTTTTCGGCCAAATTTGTTTGCGGTCATAGCCACATATTCCTTTAACTTAGAAAATACCTCAAACTTATTTCTTAGCAAATATATAATAGTATAACGACTGTAGTCGTCTATAAATGTAAGAAAGTAATATTTTCCACCTACAGTGGGGGTTTTCATAGGGCCACATAAGTCTGTGTGGACCAGTTCGAGTGGTACGGAGGCTCTAAATTGTGCAGCTTTGGGGTAAGGTGAATCAGTTAATTTTGACATTATGCATGTTTTACATTCAGTATTATGTTTGCAATCATTTAATTTTATACCCACAGCCATGTCCTTGTTAACTAAATCTTTAATGTGGTTAGTATTTCTGTGGCCAAGTTTCACATGCCACTTGTTTATGCAATTTTCGTTATCACAAGTTTGTATTACAATGTTCGCTGTGTGTTTGTTTTCAGAATAATTTAATTGACATTCATATAAGTTATTTTTCACATATCCCTCAATGCATGTATTTCCCTGATTTACAATTTTACAGGTTTATCATCAAATACAGCGATACAGCCATTCTCTGTTGCTCTTTTTATAGAAATTAAATTAGTTTCTATCTCAGGGACATAAAGAACATTTTTAAGTGTTATTTTGTTCTGTGTGTTTTCCGAATTTGCGGTATACAAATCCACAGTACCGGAACCCAAAGATTTGAGCTGCGTGCCGTTCGCGATAGTGACGTTAGAAACGTTATTTTTAAGTTCGCGAAATTTTAGTTTATCATTGCAGATATGTGAAGACGACCCTGAATCAACCACCCAATTTACAGTTTTATCTCCAACATAAAAAGAATACAATTTATCAGCTTTTGGTTTATTGCTCCCTTCTGCAATTTGAGCGCTATCTGGCTTCTCATTGTTCTGAGAGCATATGTTGGATCTGAAGTTGGGTTTTTTGTTGAAATTTTTACTGTGACTTTTAACAGCAGAATTATTTTTATTTTTTAACTTATAGCAATCTTCTATATTATGATTGCTTTTCCTGCAGTATTTGCAGAATTTCTCCGATTTGTTATGGTATTGGACTTTAAACGCTGAATTTTGAATAGTTTTGTTTTCAAGCCTTTTGGCATATTCATCAGCTAATTTGTTTCGTATATACTCAGGTGTCAAATGCGCTTCGTCTTTCGATTCGAGACTTGTTATGAGAACGTCATACGAAGGAGGGAGTGAGCATAGCATTAATGCAGCTAGGTGCGATTCATCTATGACTTCACCTATGGCGGTGAGTCTGTCGCGTGTTTTATATATGTCAGCTATATGTTGGTTTACATCACCACCTTCCATTAATTTTATGGAATAAAGTTTCCTAAGTAAGAAAAGCTTACTCGTAAGCGATGATCTTTCGTGGACTTGGCGCAGAGCATTCCAGCACTCTCGTGCTGTATCTAGATTCATAACATACACTATCTGTTCATTATCAATAAGTAAATTTATAATTGCTTTGGCCTTTCTATTTTTTGAACGCCACTGATCGGTTATTGGGTTGGGAGGATCGTCAGTAATGACTGTAAAAAGATCCTCTTTTTGCAAGTACATTTCGATACGAAACTTCCACACATTATAATTTGTGGAGTTCAGCGGTTCAATTTGTATATCTTTTGTTGCTGACATACTTAAACAAAATTTTTGTAACAGTTTTGTTAATATTTGTTCATTACGTAAATATTCATTTAATATTTTAAATCAACACAGTTAGGATAAATAGTACTTGAAGAAGAAAATAAAATTAAATAGTTTTCATAAAAATAAGCACTTTTCAATACTTTCGATTTAGTGTCACTTCAGTTTTGAAGAAACAAAAACAAATATTTTCGCTTACATTTTCATTTTTCATTTTATTATTTTAAATGTAGCAATTTCTTCCAATGTGCAATGAAAAAAAACTTTTGAACTTTGTCAAGAATAAATCTATATTTTCAATTCAAAATATCAGAATCATAATCTGTAGGAAGAATACTTTATAAATGAATGCATGAGTTCGGAGTTTCCTCAAATTAGTTATTTAAATATATTTATAACAAATATTTCTTACTAATAATTCTTTACTAAAACAACAGTCATATAATTAAATAAAGTTTAGCTTACCTGGGTTGTCACAGGTAATCGAATATTCCATTGGTGAAGAAAAAATCTCCTTAATATGACTTCTGTATTAAAGACTAGCAACTACTTTTCCTATAATGAATATTGATTAGACTGAGAAATTCTTACATAATATGTAGATCAATTATTATTTAGGATAATTCACTCGTTGCTGGGTAATGAAAGAAAGCCTAGATGTTTTTTACTTTAATTTATTCATCTTAGACAAAAAGAAAAAATTATGATTAAATAGAATAAGAAAATGGAACGTCAGTTCCGAATAACGAAAATTACATGATTGAAAAAAGTATTACAATGTACTTGTAGAGAGACGCGACACATCGTCACGTGATACGGCAGGTGCTCCGAACAATCAATTGGCGGGAAACAAAAACAAAAAGAGAAAGTCCGGAACAAGAAAAACGAAAGTTAATAAAAGAAAGTTCTGAGATTAAATATCACAACAGTAGGAATAACATCCCCGCTTCCGTAACCCCCAGAAGACTTCATTTTAGAACATAGAAGACATTGCGGCTACGACGTTTTTTACGTGAGACAGCCACCATTAATGTTAAAAGTAAAATTAAAACACATTATTATTATTATTATTATTATTATTATTATTATTATTTAATGTTACCCAACTACATCAGTTGATACATTATTATGGCGCGACAATGAAAACCAATTTCACTGCTCAGAAAAAAAAAAAAATAAATAAATAAATAAAAATATTTCGAGGTCTGATACCATTCTTGCTAATTATTATGTAAAATATCCTCCTGAATCCGAATATGACTTCCATTTTGCCCAGTCACCCACTGTTTTTTAGGTACACCACATCCTCTCTCAATGTCTTTCCCTGTTCGATAATTTTATGACAATGAATTTGATTTGAAGAATGAAAAATAATTAATTTAACACCTAAAAACAAGAAAAATATATATTAAAAAATAAATTAAAAAAAAAATTAAAAAAAAAAAAAAACATTAATAACAGATTAAAAAAGTATAAGATATGTAATGCATAACTTCAGTGGCAAATCCCCCCAAAAACATTTCCCTTGTCGCAAATGTCCATGTTTTAGAATTTTCCAACTCTGTAGCAAGTCAAAAGATAGTTAACGGTTAAAATAATCCTCCCGCCTCCTAAAAATCAAATTTACAGCATAAAATCACCGAAAAATGATAAAAATAGGGGCCATTATTTAAGAAAAGGTGGGTGATAGGGAAAAATGGGCGTCATATTCGGATTCAGGAGGTAATTTTACATTAAAATAATGCTGAAATGGTGACAGAGGCAATTTTCATGCCGAGCAGTGTTTCTTATGACACTTTGATTTCGTATGATCTTTGATTACATCAAATATTATCGAACACTAAATTAAAATAAAAAAAAAATATTTGAAATGCGAGTATTATTTTAAAAACACCAATTGCAAATTTTTTCTCTAATATTTCTTCCAATTTTTCAGCTAATTCAGTCATTTCAGTCTTTAAGAATGCATTTATTGGTTATTAAGCTTTAGAATTCCTAGTATTCTAAAGAATTCTTCGAATTCTTCATAAATTTTTCATAAATTTTTCACTTCATAAATTTTTAACTTCATTCAAAGAACGACACTTTATTTCATTGATAGGGGCAAGCTTGGAACATTTTCATCCTTATGTTTTATTCATGAATCTTGTATGTATCTTATTTTACATTCTGATGTTGTTTGATATTTCCTAAAGAATTTCAATTATCTTGCAAATTTCGTTTTCAGAAAATTAAAAGAATTACAGCTTTTATAAAAGATACACACACATATTTGAAAATATGAATGAGATTTTTAACTTAAACACACAGTTGCTTCAAAAATATAATGAGGTTGCATTTAGTGATACAAAAGTTATAGAAGTTTTATTTTGAATTATTTCTTAAAAAATGATGAAAACATAAAAATATTAATGAGCTAAAAAAGAAAAATGTATATGCCCAGTGAAATTACTTTTATATTATTACAGCTGAGTTGTTTTTCCAAATTGTTTAATATGATATGATGAATTAAAAAAAATAGCGATGAAATAAAAATCTTTGAGAGTGCATTTATAAATGCAATGTATTCAGTATTTTTTTTTTTTTACTCTAAAATCTAAAAGTAATAAAAATAAATAAATAGATAAGAACTTGTTTAATAATAATAATAATAAGAATAAAAGAACTATTGTAATTTAGTGTGTAAAAAATTGTTCTTGAAATTGTATTTTACCACCGTACTTTAGTGTAAAAATCGAGAAAAAAAATGCTAAAAGTTCTTAGAAAAAAGCATAGGAGGAAATCGAAAAACACTCACAATGACAAGCGTGTTAAAAAAAAAAAAAAAAAAAAAGTGTGTGTGTGTGGGGGGGGGGGGGGGCTAACATTGGAAGTAATATAAGATTAAAACTGACTAGAAATAGTGGTCGAAGATCAGGAAAGAATTAGGCTCGGGCCCAGTAGCTGTCGTCGAGGGTTTGCTACATCTCGTCTAATATAATGCATCGATAGATTAACGAACTACACGCAAAGTAGAGTACTTGACAATAGAGAACAGATTAATTAACAGACACCAAAAGCATCGCAAACTTTATATGGCGTAATTTAATATTTTAATTGTTTAGGCTCTGCCAACGAAAATTGTGAATCCCAACATCTCAATTAGTTTTCAATAAAGATATTCGTACAAACAAAAATTCTCCGTGATCATGACTTTCAGAGAAAAGAAAGGTAAAAAATGACTTGGACTTGATTTATCCTAGCAAAGATGAAGCATTTATGAACGTGAAAACGTGCTTTTGCCAGAAAGATAGAAAAGGGTACTGGGGCAAAATGGAAAATGTATAATTTGATGAAATATTTATACACTATAAGAAAACTGTCTTTAATTTTGAATTACAAAAAAAAAAAAAAAAAAAAAAAAGAAAAGAAATTGCTTTAAAACCAACCCAATATTTTCAAAATGGCAGTCCCTTGAATTTGGATGGCAACTCGAAAATTTTTCATTCCACTAACTTTCGGAAATACTGAATTAATTCGAGCGAAATTTGAACAGGAGACTTATCATACAAATATATTGGATGAGATCACTGGGAAACTTATCCCAACATTTTATTTCCATAACGGTTACTTGAGAATTTTAAACGAACATCGTAAAAAATATATGTGGTTAATTTCCTGCGAAAGTGGACAAAATGACTATACTTAGCTCTTCAATTTAAATTATTTTTTATTTTTCTTGAAAGAAAACATATTAAACATATAAAATAATATAACATATTCTGTTAAAAATTCTGTTTTTTATTAACTAAAAAAGAAAATTTAAATTTGAAATTAAATAAAGGAAAGATAATTCTAAAATTTTTCTCTTGTCATGTCTGTGACACCATCAATAATTTTTTATATATTGATTTATAAAAACTTCAAAACAATTTTTTTTTATTAGATATCAGGTAAAAATCTAATTTGTATAAAGTAAAATCTGAACTTCTAATGTATTTCAATTTAGGGCAACTGAGTCACGAAGGTGAGTGTCTGAAAATGCGTCTGTCTTTTGTTATTTATATTAAGCAAGCTTTGTACCATATTAAATACAAATTCTTTTACTTAAAAGACTTTTTTCTTATAAGCAAATAATGCAGATGCACTGGCACACCAGAATTCTCTTAAGATAAACGAATAAATAGCCTTTAAAGTTGGACATGAAATTAGTCTGATGCCTTAACCCTGAGGCATAAAATGAACCAAGTAAAGACAGATTTGCAAAAATTTCTATATATACATAGTTCATATAAAGATCTATCATCTAGTTTGAAAATTCGAATCAAGCTGCAATTTGGAAAAATGTCATCCAGATAACTTATGATAAACTAAATTATTTCGAACCAAGGTTTGTCAGGGCACTTATTTTACAAATATCTTGGATACGTTCAATAGGCCCCGCTGTTCTGTTTCCAATTGGCGACTATTTGAAAATTTACAACGTAAATCGTGAAAAATGTATTTAAGATCACATTTTCTTAAATTTCTATGTTTCAAGAGCTTATCAGGGTATGAACCAAACTTTTTATCTAATTTAATCCGCCTTCTAGTTTTTAAATAGCTGTCATTTGAAATAGGACGACAACTTGAAAACTTGTTACTACGCCAATTTTCGAGATAATTATTTAATACCACAATGATTTATCTTAGGATTACATTTGATAAGTTCGTTACCCAATTTCACACATCATCATATTTCCATGTGTCGGCCATTGAAAAATTAAAAATTCACATAAAAATGGCCTTTGTGAATCGTTCTGCTAAAAACTTCGTATGCAAATAGTCTATCTATGCCTCCACCAAGGTTTTTAATATCTTCAACCGCCATCTTGTTTTACATGGCGGCAACTTGACAAGAAATAAGAGAAAAATCTACACTTCCGACTGAGCCGGAACGACATGTTTCAAATTAGAGTCTCAATAGAAAAATATTTTTTTGTTACATGATACTTTTGATGGACTCTAATATATTACAAAATAAAACGTACTTCGATTGATTTTTTATTTTATTTTATTCTAGAGAAGTTTCACTTTATTTCCAGAAAATTATTTAACAAATGTTAGAGAAAAAGAAATCTAAATTTGAAACAGATTTAAACGTATTTCACTGGAATAGAGAAAACTTATCGACCGTTGAATTTATACAGAACATGTGCCATTTAAAATCTTTGACAATATGATTTAGAGATCTTTTTTTAGATTTTTCCTGTTAGAATAAAACTTACGTTGAAGAATATTTCTTAAACAGAAGTCGTTTCGTATATATAGAATTGCAAGTTATCATTTTGCGCTTTACTGGTTTTATTTGTAACATAAAAGTATTTTAAGGAAACCAGACTTTTTGTGTAAGTATTGTATCACTCATTTTTCTTAACTGTAGGCTACTATTTCTTTTTAGAAATTCATGTTACATTTATTTAATAAATACGATATTTAAACACTTTACTCACCTATATATTTCAATAATAAAGTATTATTAAAACATCATAAAATGCATTAATTTAAAATGATTAGTTTATGGAAAAATACTAGTATTCATAGAATTCTTTAAATAGAAAAAAAAGGGGGGGGGGAGAAAAATATTTCAATGTGAATTCGGGAATTAAGAAACTCGATGTTAATTTCGACTTTTTAGACTTTAAAATACATCCGAATGGAGTCTATAACTAAGAAAGTAAAGATGAAAACATCGTTTATTTATAAATAATATTCAAACCAATTCATGCATGTATGGATTACGGAAAAACTACCTTTCTTTAAAAAGAACACGGACATGTTATAACAAAATATTAAAATAATAATTTCATTTTATATAACATGCAGTAAGTACATGCCTAAAAATTACAGAAGTAGAAGAGAATTGAAAAAATTAAATTTTTATATTTAAAATTACAAAATATTATTTAATTTAAATTTAAAAAAATCTGGTGTATAAAAATCACACGACTACTGTTACACACTGCTAAGCGTATAGTATATATACACTACTTTTTGGGGAAAGTGTAATCTCAAGACGTACAATTTACTGAAAAAATCAGACTCCTGACAATTTTCATGAAATATCTAACTAATACATACGTAGTAAAGATATACAAAACAGAATTAAAAAAAAAAAAAAAAAAAAAAAAAAAAACGCTAGAGCCGCTTTTTGAAACCCCAATTTTCGAAATCTAAACCTGACCTACCTAATCAGAACATTTGTTAATTTTCCTGTAGTAATCAAGTAATACTCACGGAAAGACATTTGAAAATTGGATTATGTAGCAAAGTTGAAGAAAGTCATTAGATCAGTCTTGATAAAACTTTTCTAGTAACAAAAGTATTAAATTCAAAATACCACATTTGGATTGCCTGAAATTATTTGTTTTTAACTTACTTCATAAATTTTTAAGCTTACGAAACACCGAATATTTCACTAAACATTTTATAACTCAAAAAGTTTTTGAGAATAAATACTTCATTTTTTCTAGTAATGATGTCTGTGAGAGGAACATACCATCAGAAGATTGAAATCCAGGTGAAACAATTTCGCGAGTTATTTTATTTATTTATTTACTAGCAAACCTTTATTTCTTTATTACTTCGCCCTTTATTTATTTTCTTATTTACCTTTAAAATTTGAAACTCTTAAATGTTATATCAATTTCACCACCTTATTAAAGTTTTTGCTTACCAGAAGCAAAATTATTATTAAAACCAAATTAATATTGTATAATAGTGGTACCAAAATCATTCAAAGAAAGGCTTCCAAATAAAATTCATGGTTCGCGACCAAATTTTCATACTTTCACAGGCAGTACAGTTTTAATATAGGACTCCCACGACGCCTTTTAAATTTTTGTCGCCATGTTGTTGAAGACTTCCTTTTAATTTTAGTATATTCTTTTTGTTAAAAATAAATAAATAAACAAATAAACAAAATAAATAAATAAAATAAAATAAAATAATTCCTATTTTGATTATATTTTATATGATTTTGTTTTTTAGTCAATTTATGACGCAAAAGTTCATATTATGAATATATCTTTAAAATATTGCTAGGTTTAAAATGACGCTTGCAAAGATTCTGAAGAAACAACTGTTAAAACATTTTTTCGTAAGATAATCTCATCAGACAAATGTCGTCATTTTTTCTTATTAGTACATTGAGCTAAGCCCGCGTCCTTGAATATTCCCCATGTATACACATTATTTTTTTATACTCGCGTATCGTACCGTTTCGACAAAAAATAATTAAAACTGGTCCACGTTAGAAAAATATTATATAGATTATTTGTTATAATTTTATTTTTTTTCTGTGAATCGCAAATAAATTATATGCAGTTTTGAGAGTTCATTAATAATAGCAATTCATAAAATGGTCACCTGCTAGTAGACGAAGCTCGCTGGTAGATACGTGTTGATGTTTTAAAAGAGCTTGTTGGATTTTTAGCAAAAATGACTGTTACGCTAATTTTATCTTAATGAGTGCTGCAAGAAATGAAATTTTGTTTTAAGAGAAAAAGGAATTTATGTATTATTTAATATCAAGAAAATACAGTATAAAAACTATAATACAGTGCTTTTAAAAACGTGCAAACATCCTGGAAAAACGTACCGCATTTTATATATTTTTTAAAGCCTATTTTAATTTCATTTACTTATAGAAAAGTTTTAATCATTTATCTAGTACAACACAGTTGAAAATTATTTTTATATATTCTGGTGAATTCTCGAAGAATAAAGATTTTAAATTTTTAACTTCATAGCAAAAAGCTTTTTTCTTACCAATACTTTCTGCGTTAAGAACATTTCCTGCTAATGTTTTATTCATAACACGATATATATATATAACGTATTTTATTTTCTGCTAGTGTTTGATGTTTAAAAAAAAAATATATAAAAAATCATTTTTAGCAACATTTTTTGTCTAAAAGATTAATCGCATAACGTGATGGTTTAAAAAAACTGCCGATTTAAAAATGTTAAGTACATTATAAAAGATAAAGAATTCTTTAAATTTCTTTCTACCTAAATATCTTAACAAAGAACTCATTAAAAAGTCTTTGTAAATGTTTATATAACAGAAAAAAACAGTATGACAAAAATTATATTATATATAATTACATCAATTTCAAATAAATGAGACGATTTTCGTACATCTAAAAGAATGTTTTTGAAGAAAAATAAGCTGTACTTCATGCATTTATAAATAATGTTTCCATCATCTTCCTTTAATAAGAAAATATAAAATATTGTAAATATAATGTATAATAATAAGGTTAAGTTAAATTTATGGACCATTGGGAAAAAGAATTAAAAAAAAAAAAAAAATCAAATTTTAATTTATTGATTACGATTTTCAGGCAGAAAATCTGTTAAGAAAATTAAGAGAATTTTAAAAAACGAATAATAACTTATCATTGTATAACCACTACTCAAACAATTGTACTTCAAATCTACCCTTTGATTTGCTTTATTAGAACGGTAGTATTATTTCCTGAACTGCAAGAAGAACAACGCTTGAGAGGATTACGAAAAGAGGCTCTGAGAAGAGAGAATTCGAAAAAGGTAAATATTAAATTTGAAGAAAGAGAATTGGGTAAGATGCGATGAAGATGACGGAAACTGCTTTTAAATGAAACAGTGAAAAAAGTTTTATATCAGTGAAAGAACGTCTTGTTACGTAATAATGTTCGACAAAGGCACATCGTTTTTTGACAATGCATTCGGATGCTTTTTCGACCACATTAATATGACTTCTTCCACAGTTCTCTTTTTAAATCAGTTTCGTTATCTTCCTCGCATCATAATCAATTCTCCAGTGTCTTCAAATTTAATATTCTTCCCTCTCAAACCCCGTTTCGACAGGGGTATAGTTAGTAAGCGTTTTAAGAATCGAGATTCTTTCACTCTTGAAAACTTACAACCTTCCTGATTAAAAGAAAATTGGTAAGTATGTATCGATATTTTTCTTCTAAAGACCTGTTAAAAAATAATTTCACAACATTTTCTTGGTTTTTTTTATGAATTACACAACGCCTTTTCTACATTGAAATAAAAAGCACCAAAAATTGTTCTGAATTTTTATTGCATACTTCTGTTCCCTATGGTCCGTATAACTCAATGACAAAATTTCAACGAAGTATGTCTATCAGAAGTGGCTTGACATAAGTGGTGTCTTTAAATATACCTATGCAGTACAATAATTTAAATCGAGACAATATATTTTATTTCTGAGAAAAGGAAATTTTATGAAATAAAATAATGTATTAATGCACTCATCTTGTTGTACATACACATTCAAACACACTTTAAAATACAAAAATATTATAAATATTTACATACACTAATTACCAAAAAGTATTTTCATGTGATTTTTTTATAAATCTTACGCATGCCAAGTTAAAAATTATTTAGTAAAAATGCTCATATTTCGTAAAATATTTAACAATTTTGCATTCTTATTGCAGTGTGTTACGTCTAATGTAGTAAGCTAGGTTTCTTAAAAATTGCCTTTCATTGGCTTTAATATCCCCCATATTCAAAAAATCCGTGAAAAAATTGTAGATTTTGTAAACGGTTACTCCACGTTGAGGAATAAAAAGAAAGGACTAGGGATAGAAATTATAAAGTCTTGGTACTTAACAGTTACCTTTAAACAAATAGAGCACGGCTCTGAGATATGGTGGGAAGATCTCAATTGCCACGCAAATCGACAACTCAATTCGGTTCAACGTCTAGCACATATGGGAATAATTAATCCTAAAAAAAAGTATTTCGAATGATGCTCTCTGTATACTGTGTGGTGTTCCTCCACTTACAACTTGTCTAGAAAAAATAAACAGACAATACATTGTACTAAATGGAGGTTCAACTATTATGATGGGGGAATATATAATACCAAAAAAGGAAATTATGACAGTTCTGTCGACGAATGCTTATCCATCCTATTACATAGACAATAACATAGTGGTACTGGAAAACCTTTCTTCAATTCCATTACAAACTTACACAGATGGTTCGAGAATTTCCGGAAGGACCTCATGTGCCTTTGCAATATACCTTAGTGAAAAAATATAATTCACTTACCAAATAAAACTACATAACTTAAATACAATTTTTCAAGCGGAATTACTTGCGATAATCGAGGCTATAACTTGGTACTTAGACACTTCATATAAACATTATGAAATGATTATAATAACGGATAATAAATCAGCAATAGATATCCTAAAATATACCTTCCCCAAATTTAACTTAAAAAACTTACATAAAAAACTACACTGCATAAAAAAAGTAGACGGACACTTACTTGTAATACTTTAGAGCCGTTTATTTCTTTAATTAGAGATATGAGGTTCATTTCTCAAATATAATTATATTCTTGAGACATCATATATTATTATTTTTTGGATATAGATTCAATCCTTTTGAATTATGTAGTGGAAAAATTCAGGAAACAAAAATGGTGCATATTTGCACTGTATTTTTTATTTAAAAAAGTAGACGGACACATCTTGTATCTCTAAAATAAAACGTTTTTAGTAAGGGGTTCGACTCCCATTTGCTTTAATAAGTTCGTATACTCTGTTAGGCATCGAATCAATGAGATTCTGAATCTTTTTTTGACAGAAAATTTCCCAAATGTTTCTAAGAGCTTCTTTGAGCTGGTGCATTGATTCATACAGGCGTCCACACTCATAAATTTTATGAACAAGTATAGCCCAATTGTTTTCTACAGGATTCATATCCGGACTCTTGGCTGGCCAGGGTAAAACATTGAAGTTGTTCCCATTAAACCATTTTTAACGTTGTTAGCGGTGTGCATTGGCCCCCTCATCTTGTTGGAAAATCCAGTTTTCTCCTACAAGATCACACGCAAATGGCAAAAGCTCACTGCTTAGTGTTCCAATATAATCTTTGTGAGTCTGCTTTATACTTAGGAACACTAAATTTGTCCTTCCACCATAGCCAACAGCTAGCCACACCATCACGCCACCACCACCAACTAGCCGAGTAGAGTACACTTCGTCTTCTTCAAACTGTGCCAACAATATTGATATCCATCTGGGTCGTCTAAATTAAATTTTTTCTCATCTGAAAAAACTGCAGATATCCATTCTGTAGTCCAAGACATATGGTTTTGAGCCCACTGTAGGCGTTGTGTCACGTGGTGATCCTTCCAGCATGGATGATGTTTTCTCTTCTTATATTGAAAGGGCACTGAGTGCTTAATGTAGTTATAAATTGTCTGAGAAGTTACGTTAGTAATTCATGTGCTTATTCGAACTCTGTGAATTCATGCTCCAGTTTTTTCAGCTCAGTAAAATTTTTCTTTGGTCTCTAAACGAAAGTTTCCGGCCACTCTTTTTCTTAACACCATGGGCTTCAGGAGCACGTAGAAAATCGCTTATGCTACTTTTGCTTAATAAAAGTAGCCTACTAATTTCTCTGTTTCCTTTATTAATATTTTTCAGCACTAAAATCTGTCCTTTCTAGTAATCGGTTAGAGGAATTCCTCGTAGCAAGGCGCATTCATCTCCAAAAAATTTAACTACGTAAACCCATCTTGTCAAGCACGTTAGCAATTGGCAAAATTCCAAATGTACATGTACATGCAAAACTGGTATTCCGGAAGAAACGCCCACTTAGATAATTGCAGTTTTTGACCAGTGTCCGTCTACTTTTTAAAAAAAAATGTATTGTGCAAATGTATATCTTTTCTCTTTTCTGCATATCCCTAAATTAAAATTATAAATAACTGAATATTTTTATTTGTCTGTCAAAAATATGAAGATTGATAAGTATAAACATGTTAAAGAATTTTAATTGACATTTCCTATTAAACAAAGACGGGGTTTTAAAAAATTGTAAAGAAGTGTCCGTCTACTTTTTTTATGCAGTGTAATCTCAAAAAGTTTTACAAGTAATCTTTCTTGAATAAGGGCACATGCGGGAACTATAGGCAACGAAAAAGCAGATGCATTGGCAAAATGGGTTATTACTGAAAATATTTTTAACTGCCAGGTCTCCTTCCATATCCATCCACAATAGTCTAATCCTATTTTGAAAACAAGACTACATCAGATTGGCAACAGCATTGGACCTACAACCCTAAAGGCAGTGACACCTACGCGATTCTAAACGTTGTTGATACTAACTTTATTTCACCAAATTGAATAGCAACGTTTTTTTATCTCAGGCCATGGTCAAATCCCAACATGCTTAAATAAAATAAAAGCCCTACCAAATGACAAATGTAAATGAGATAATAAAAGCTTGTGATCACCTTTTTACTACATCTTCCAAAAATACAAACTTATCCCAAATAATTTGTCTTTTAATAAAAATTTAAATAGAAACTTAACTTTCAGAAAAAACTTACAACAAGTCCTTTTAAATCCAAACACTTATAATCAACTAAAATTAAACTTCAATATTTTAATCTAACATTTTTTAACTATTCCACACGCGTATTAGCATCATTCATTTACCGTTGGCTTCGCTCTGTTTTATTTAATGGACCATATTCCTCCTTTGGGTTCGAGACTATAAAAAATCAGCTGTTTTCGGTAAACAATTCTCAACTCTACCATAGCAAAGCATTGTGGCTTGCAAATTTTTATCTTGCAATATTATTTCTAAGAGTTACAGATTATATGAAATTGAAGTAAGAGTGATATAGTGATAACTTTGTTTTGTTTTTAATCCAGTTTTAGTAATATACTTTAATCTTAATCAACATATGTAATATTAAAAGATGTCATGTGAAATGTGGCGATGTTAACAAATTTAAATGAATGTTCCTTCTAATAGATTCCTTTATTAAAATGATTGAAATTCTAATTATTTAAGCTTCGATGTCTATATATACGTGTGTGTGTGTATAAAATGTTCTTATTAATCTTTTATTCATTATATATATGTATGTGTGTGTGTGTGTATATATAAAATGTTCTGCAATTTTACGATATGGAATAATCTTAACTTTATCATTCGATTCAGTTGTTTACATTTCTCTTTTGTTCTTGTTTGAACATTATTATTAAGTTTCACTGCAGAAATATTTACGAAAATGTTATGCGTAACAATAAAATGGCATGTTGAATCTAATTTGTTTACAAAATATCGGCCACGTGTTCGGCGACTTTACCTACGGTGACGTCACAGGAATATTGTCCATTGTCTTGAAGACAATTTATTTATGCAGAAAAAAAAAAAAATCTAGCACCTCTATTAGATCACGCCTACATGGACATGAAATGCCTACAAAATCTTATCTAACAACCCAGATAATAATGTAAATTTTCATATTATGTCCATTGAAATCACAAACAGTTGTATAATTTATATCTTTTGTAATCATGAAAGATATTTAACATTAAGGTGGGGTCTTTCCCTGCTGATTCCCGGGCTTGTTGCTGGGGTTGTGAAATCGCCGGATGGTAGGCGTTTGGCTCGTACGACCCCATATAGAATTTGCTCTGGGGGCCCTGTTTACAGGTCTACACTCTAAACCGAAAGGTGGGTGACCTCACAGCAAAGAATCTCTAATAGTAAAGAAGGGAAAGCTTTGAAAGTCGTAACTATCGCCATCTGTTGGACGAATATTTTCAAAAAGAAAAACTTTGTATTGCAAGGAAACTAACTTGAGGGCGAAAAACTTTTTACAGTTGCCAAATAGGGTTGCCTGAAACCGCTCCAGTAAAAGAAGCAGCTAGCTAGCAAATAATGTTTGGCAAGCTTGGCTATGGTTTACATCTCGCGCGCCATTTTCAAAATAGACAGACGCTGCTTCGTTATGCTGTAACTTCAACGTTCATTCAGAAAGATTATTTTTTTTTGTTGTATTTTAAAGCAAGATAAGTAGTAATCGATCAATCATCAACGTGTCAATTTCAAGGTAATATTGTAATAATATTGAAATGTTCTTTGTGATGTGTGTTCGTGTTTTGTTACCGGTCAAGATGTGAAATCAGTGTTCGTTATCAGATCGAGTTCGGCCTGATTATTTTGTTTATAGCATAATTTTACGATTTTTTTATGAAGTCATGGATTACTATTTTATCATTCACTGAATTTAAGATGCTTCGGTTTGGCTGTTTATAAACAAATGTAGCTACCGTAGCATCTGTTTTTCAGTATTCAACGAATATATAATTCTACAGTTTTAGTAATGGTGATGGTGAGTATCATTTAAAACTATGTTTTTTTAAAAATTAATAGTCATTTTCTGTATTTTTATAATATTGCTTTTTTCTACAGATGATTATTTATTTTAGTTTTATTTTTAACGTGTTAACACATAGCTGTTTTTGTCCACTTTATGAAATTTTTTTAGAAATATCTGTGTCTGTGTGCTATATATGTATTTCTAACATATCTATATCTATATATTTAATAAAATAATACGATAAATACTGATATATTTCATGAAATCTAGCAGCATAACTCAGAAGAAAAATAAAAAATTAATTATTTTCAAAGTAGCTTTAAAATGTTTTAATACTGTTATTGCATTTTTTTTTTAAATAAATAGAAGTTGAAACTCATATTAAATCAATTTTCTTGCAGTTATCATTAGGGAAAAAATAGCACTTGTAAAATAAATATCTACATCACACATAATAATTGATAATTCAATGTTAAATTATCTAATTATGTAAATTGGTTAAAATTTAAATAAGCGAATGCTTTAAAATCTAGTTTTTTCTTTTTTTTAAATAGTAATTAACATTTCACTTTTAGTAATGGTGAGTATCATTTTAGCCTGTGTTAACTGAAAATTTATAAAAAGTAGTGGGTCATTTTCTGTACTTTTATAATATTGCTTTTTTCAACAGATGATTATTTCTTTTAGTTTTATTTTTAACTTGTTAAAGCATAGCGTTTTTTTTTTTCCATTTTAGGAAATGTTTTTAGAAATTTGTGTATGTGTGTTGTATATATAATTCTGATTTTTTTTTTCTTTTTAAATAAAACAAGATGAATACTGAAAAATTTCATAAAATCTAGCAGCATAAAGTAGAAGGAAAATAAAATTTTCAAAACAGTTTTAAGATGTTTATGTTATTTACTTTTTATTTAACAATTAAAATTTGAAAATCATATTAAATCAATTTTCTTGCAGTTATTATTAGAAAGAATAACCCTTTTTTAACTTTGCTTGTAAAATAAATATCTATATCTCACCTCATGATTGATAATTGAATATAAAATTATCTCATTATCTAAATTGCTTCAAATTTTAAATAAGTGATTGCTTTAAAAACTTTTTTCTTTCTTGTTTTACTTCTAAATATATATATATTTCGTAAGATATTTAGAATTTTTTGTGCTTATCTGCTAGAAATAGACATATCCTGCATTTCTTTCAGAAATAAACAAGATAAATATTAACAAAGTTCTTCAAATACAATTACAAAATATAGAAAAAGAAAAAAATATATTCAAAAGAGTTTTTTTTTTTTTTTTTTTTTTTTTTGCAATTCTCTTTTCTTTCTTTTTTAATACGTAAATAAAACTTGAAAATCATTTTAAAAGTTTATTTGTTTATTATTATTCAATAGTTCTTTTTATTTATTGTTATTAAATTAAAAAGGAGTCATTTTTATTTTAGTCTAAGAGATTTTAAAAATAAATCTTCATCTCAAAGCGACTGGCGGCAGGCTTTCAATCATGAATCATGGCATTATAAACAATATACAGCGACTTATCGCTACTTCAATTAGCCAAATTTCACCAAAGCGCCAAACCTGCGCCACAAGCTTCACCCCTGTAAATTTGCTTTGCTGGAATACAAAGTTTTCCTTTTGCCGACGGTCATTCGTATTACATTACATCTACGGAGCCTTCCGTTCTTTCCCTTTAGAGTTTCTTTGCTCACAGTGTCGGTGTTCTGTTCCTAAAGTATACGCCATCTTTCGAGTAAAAATGTAACATTGCAGGATACTCTTTATCTGCCAATATGTCAAGATATTGCTTACTTTTTGTTTGCCTTCAAATTACACCAAGGGACAATTTCCATATTAGCAGAATATTTCCCACATCATGATAGCAAGTATTTTCACCGCTAGCGAGCATTTGCAGAAACTCTCAGAGCTTTCAAATTCATTGGCCAGTATATATATATATATTGTATATAAATTTAAAATAGTATTTTGATATTTATGGAACAAGTGATAATGTGTTTATCTCTATATTATAGAAAACTAGTTTCTTCCTAAGTTTAGGGTAGTTGTTCCAATTGGTTCCTGTATAATTTATGTCTGTACCACTCTATATTAGATTGAATAATAGCAACTCTCTTTGTCAGAGAGCATTCATCATTTCGCGGCGTAAACAAATTCCTTCTATTTAAAGAAAAGTGTCCCTTCATTTATAACTTTTAAAATAATGTCAAAGAATTTTTATATTTTTTATCAGTAAGATAGACGAATAGAATTCCTTAATACTGTTGAAATTTCTAAGACAGCTATATAATCCATCGCCCCAGGAAACTTTTAAAAACATCCCATTAACTCTACTAGACTAATAGCTTCGACACTACAATACAAGAATAATGAATGTACTCAAACACCCACTTGATCCGTAAAGCATTGGCTTTAAATGTATGTTTAATGGCCCACGTTATGAAGAAGTTTCCTTTTTTCATAATACATTTATCTCTTACACTTTTCTGTGATTAAGAGTCAAACTTATCATATTATTATATGCAGATGTAAGAGAGTGATGTTTGTATTTATTTCATTTTAAGCATTTAAAGTAGTTATAAAATTACAAAAAAAGAAAAATATATTAAGAATGAATTGATCGCAAATTAAATTGATAATACTAGGTTAAATTAAATTTTATTTTACGTTGCAGAACCTTCTTTTTCATATTTGGTTTATATTTTACTTGAGTCAAAAAAGAAAAAAAAATGAATTAAAATGTTAACAAAGTGTAGATTTTGCAAACTTTAATTAATATTAATTTTAAATTAGATCAATCTAAAATTTAAGGCATATAAAAGAATGTACTGTAATAATCTGAAATTAGTGCTTCGAGTCACATTACAACTTATGTTATTTAAACAATAACAAAGAAAAGAAAAAACATTAAAAATTATGTTCCTTATGTTCATTTTATTACAACAATTTTTGTAAAAAAAAAGTAAGATTTTTTTTTATTACAATATAATAAATTCATTATTTGTAACACGTATAAAAAATGATGCTTCAATCAGCAATTTATTTTCTGTTTAAAACAAACTACTTATGCCACATTGAAACACTTTCGAACATCGCACTATCAAAAGAGAAATATATTTCTTTAAGTTTTTACTTGTATCATAACAGAATAAATATTTTTTGCTTCAATAAATTAACCATAGCTTTCTTATCCTCAAAGTCATCGATGGTGAAAGCGGCGAAACTGTCTGAGAATCTTCATTTAAGATTAGTTCTCATTTTGACGAGGTGGTGCCACAGGCGTTACAAATCTGCAGTCCACTTGTTACCATTTCATGAATTATAATTCACGACAATTTCAATGGTTTCTCTATTGAGCGCCTAGTTTGGATTACTGTAATTAGCTATTTTGATTTTTTTTTTTCTTTTAAGTCAATTTTGATAGTTCTTTTTGATAAGTTTTAACTAAGCGGTAGTATTTTTCTTGAATTTAATGTCGTTATTCTGTTTCTTAATATTCTGGTTTTATTCTGTTCCTTCACTATTGTCATTATTAAGAATAGGAGATTTTATGAATCTCTGCAGTTCCAAGTGGAGGTATGGGGTCTTTATCAATTCTTATGAGTTGGTAGATTTTGGGATTAGGTTTAATTGAGATATTGATGTGTTTAACAGCTGGATTTTTAATTTTGATATAGGCACCGCGATCATAAGGGGTGGAGAAAGTAAAATTAGAGGGGACTTTTTTGATTGTTAGGGATGCGGTTTGATGTTTTAATCCATTTTTATACAGTTTGTTTATACGAATTTTAGCGTAACCGGCTTTTTCTGTAATCTCTTTGATAAAATTAAGTTTATTTTCAAGATCTTTAGGTCCATTACAGTTTAAAAATTCTCGGTTGATACAGGCTTGAATGAAACTGATTTTTTAACAGTAGTGAGTTTTGTTTCGGTTGTTAATAAATTCATCACTATTAGTTGGTTTTCTATAAACGATGGTATTAATTTTATCTACAAAACGAGTGATTTTTAATCTCTAAACACTTTAAATGGTTTTTATTTTCAGTTTCAACAGTAAATTTAATGTTTGGGTCTATCTGATTTAACGTTTCAAGGATACGAGTTGACGGCAGGTTTGGATCGTTTACCTCGTAAAATAATGATCCAAGCTTAAAAGAAAATTCACAGACAGTTTCGCCGCTTTTGCCATCGAAGACGCTGGAGATCCCCACGCGAAAACTGTATGTAATTACTGAAGCAAAATAAGGTTTCCAATTACATTTTTTAATAGTTTAATGCTTCAATTATTTTAACTTTAAGGAGAATAAATATTTTTATTGAAAAAAAAAAAAAAAAGACATCCAATTTTTAATATTTTATATCACAATTCTGTCTATATATTTAGAAATTTAAGTATATTTTTCTAAGCTGGACTAATTATTGTAGAATCACAAAACATATTTTTTGACTGAAGACATTTTTTGCAGATGATTGACAAAATCATTTTGAGAAAGATTTTTATTCAATATAGACCTTCTACAGCCTCCAGAGTGATCCGTCTATTAATTTCTGGTGTCTGCTTAAGAGAATTTCTAAAATTTGCTCTAATTTTTGTATATACATATACTAATGGGGGATTTGATAATATGTCCTATAATTAAAAAATATATTATACAATAAAATTTTATTTCATTGATACTTGCGCCAAGTAAACAATAATGGTTAACGATAAGTACGTAATTACAATTTCGTTCGAAAACAGAAATCGTAAAAACAGTACTTGTATTTTATTTTTTTATTTTATGAAATCTACTATCTATATATGTGCAAATGTGTTTGGCATGTTTAAAAATTAAGAAACGTGTAAACTCTTTCTATAATTTCTTAAATACGCTTTTTTATCCTATGAGTACCTTAGCAGTTATAAAAATAAAGAAATTTCCAACATTATATTAAGTTTTATTAAGTTTACACTATATTAAATTAAACAAATATTTATTTAATATAGGTCAAGAGATCTTTGTTAAACGTATTTAGAATTTCAACCTACTAATATTTTTTATGCTCTATTTGTTTAATAATAATAATAATAATAATAATAATAATAATACACCTGGAATATGCTTCGAAAAATGAATAACGATGCTAAGTATAAATCCTAAACAAGTAATATTACTGTATTTATATTAGTTTCTATAAGTTCTTTTTAATTTTGTAAAAATACTTAATTATACTTGGTTATGCTTTATTCCACAATAGAAAGCATTGTTAAATAACCACTCACTTAAGGAATATTTTAAATAATGAGAAAATACACAGTTTAGCTAAATTAAACTTAAATCCATATGATCAACATTTAATCACAAAAATTTATTTGTTTTATTCCATATCCATATTAAAAATATCCATTTAAAATGAACTAATTTAAGTTTTCTTTCATAATTTTCCATTTTATAAATTTCAATTATTATAATAAAGTTTCAATTTTATAAAATGCATTTTATTATGTAAACTTTGTGATGGAATGTATTTTATATTTTTTTTTAAAGTTTAGAATAAGGAAAACTGTTATTATATCTCAAATAAATAATCAAACGCTCGTACTTTATATCTAGATTTGAATTCTGAACTTTCTTTTGTATATAATTATTAAAAAATAAAATATTGTATTCATGATATTACCTAAAATCTTTAGCGCAATTGTTTGACAAATATCATAAATAAAATATCAAAATAAAATATCAAAATAAATTACTGTTGCTGTAACTTAGAATAGGCGAAAATGTGAAACCGGGAGAAATCTAAAGAAATAATAGAAAATTTTGAGGCATTAAATTCGATTACTTACCTTGAATAGTGTGATCCTTCGAAGTTCTTTGATCGCCTTTTTGTGATTTTCTTTTTGAGTCGACTGAACATGGTTAAAAGAAATGAAGCCGCAAATCAATAGAAGTGTAGTAAAAGATATTGCGTCTATTGAATTTCTAAATTCACACTAATAAAATACCGCAAGGAAAATAAAATCGTCAGTTGGGAGAAATTTACGTTTTAACATTTTATTTATTTATTTTTTTTTTAATCCATTTTTGAAATTTACTAAAGAGAAAATATTTTATTAAATGTTTAGCTTGAAAGTTATTATTCAGTGTAATTCTTTTGAAATTTATTAAGAAAAAGAGAAAAAACTTTGCATCTTAATAATAACGTACATGAAAAAGAATTATTAGAATTTTTTCAAAGTATATCTCTATTTATTTTAAAATTAACATGGCTAAAAACCAAACGAAAATAATAATTTCAGTTTTGAAAAATGTTTTAGTGTAATTTAGTACATATGTACAGTGGAAGAAATCGATTTATTAAGTATCAGAATTTCTACAAGAATACTCGTATACTATTTATTATTCATTAAAAATGACAAAAAGTATTTTTCTTGAATTATTTTGCAAAATAAATGATTTTTCGAACATGTTACTAAACAAAAAACTATATTCCATATTTTAATTTTATACCACGCATACATGTATGTTCCTTTATGAATTTATTGCTATTCTGCAGCAAAGTAAAAGAGACTACACACATGAAATTTATTAACATATCAGTAGAAATTCTTCAAAACTTTACGGCGCAGAGAGGTTCCAAATCGCGAAAAATTGGCTAAAATATGAAGATAGTACATGATTTTAGCGAAAGTCAATAGATAAGAAATTTTGAGGTTGCTGATTTATAATACGAAGTCCATGTTTACTAATATGAAGTCTTTGTTTAAAAAAAAGAAAAAAAAAAAGGCGAATTCAAATGGAAACCCAGTTAGTACCAAATAGAAAATACTCTCCTGAAATTTAGTTTACGGTGATTTTTGAGGTCGTTAATTACGAATATGAAGACCATTTTTGCAGAAAGATACATTCGTTCCTTTTAACCACCATTCATCTTCTTCTAAACTCTGATATCAGCTTTTTAATAACATTATTTAGAGTGTTAGGTAAAATGTATGAATTTCGTCTAATTTTCAATGTATTAGGCACTAACGTTTCAATAGCATTCTTGAAATTCCTTGATATTTTCAATTAAATATGTTTCCAGAAGTACGAAAATTTTGCTTTCTTGTAAGACATTTTTCTGTATTTGTACATTCTTTAAAAGTAAAAAAGTAATAATGCAGAAATTGTTATAACGTATTTTGCACAAACTAAAAATATATATTTATGTACATTGAAGTGTAATATGCATATTAAATATACCTCTTTAAATGTAACACATTTATGCCAGCTAAGCTAGCGTGCTTGTCTCACTATACTCTAAGAAATTTTAGTGTCAACTTACACCAAAAATGGTAACAATTGTTTTCTACCAATATGGACATACTAAATTGTTCATGTAATGAAACACCAATTATTTTAAGCATAGAAAAACTCCAAAAGTATAAAACTATATAAAAATTGTATTAGAAAGATTTCTGTATTCTCCAACATCATTGCATAAAATCAAAGATCCTAATGGCATGTAGTTGCAGCCAATCCCTTGATATTGCAATCACTTCGTTTATCTATCTATCTACTATCTATCTATAATGAAAATTTTGTCATCACGATAATTCTTGAAATTATACTCCGAATTGAACCAAATTTGGACAGTGCACTTATCTAATAAATATCTTGAATGAGTTCGTTATCCAAGTTGCTCCGACTTTTTGTTTTCAATTGGCAGCCACTTGAATATTTAAAACCTACATTATAAAAAGCGTATTTAAAGCAATATTTGCTTGAATTCTGAGGTAAATACAGACCACTTAAATGTTTCAATGAAGTCTACTAATGAACATTAACCGCCATTTTTAATAAATTGGCGGATATCTTAAGTTAAGCGGAGCCACTTGAAATCAGGCTACCACTTGAAAATATAAAATTACAATAACTTCCGAAATAATACTCCAAATCGAACCAAATTTAGACAGTGGGATAAGTTATCTTACAAATATCTTAAATGAGTTTGTTAACCAAGTTGCTCCGCCATTTTGTTTTTAAGTGGAGACCACTTGGAAATTTCAAATTCAAATTTTAAAAAGCGTATTCTGAATTTGTTTGAATTTTAATGTATTAATTTAGATTATATAAGTGTCTCAATGAAGTTTATTGATAAAATTTATCCACAATTTTTAATAAAGTGGTGGATATCTTAAGTTGAGTGCGGCCACTTGAAATCAGGCTACCAATTGAAAATTTAAAACCGCAATAAGTTCCGAAATAATACTCCAAATCGAACCATATTTGGAGAGTGTCTGAACTTATCTTATAAATATCTTAGATGAGTTTGTAAACAAAGTTGCTCCGCCATTTTGTTTACAAGTGGAGACGACTTGAAAATTTCAAAAATAAATTGTAAAAAGCGTATTCTGAATTTGTTTGAATTTTGATGTGTACATAGGTTATATAAGTATCTCAATGAATCTTATTATTATTTTTATCCGCCATTTTTAATATAGTTATGGATATCTTAAGTTAAGCGGGGCCACTTGAAATCAGGCTACCACTTAAAAATTTAAAATCACGATAACTTCCGAAATAATACTAGAAATTGAACCAAATTTGGATAGTGTCTTAACTTATCTTTTTAATATCCTGGATGAGTTTCTTAATCAAGTTGCTCCACCACTTTGTTTTCAAGTGGAGCCCACTTGAGAATTTCAAATTCAAATTGTAAAAAGCATATTCCGAATTTATTTGAAATTTGATGTATACATAGACAATATAAGTGTCTCAATCAACTTTATTAATGACCTTTATCCGCCATTTTTAACAAAGTACGGATGTTTAAACTAAACGAGACAACTTGAAATTAGGTTACCATTTGAAAATGTATAAACATCATTTTTTAAATTCTGATTGAATTCGAACCAAAGTTGAACAGTGATCTTATCATGTAATTATCTTAGATGAATTCAGTGGGCAAGTTGTTCCAACTTCTTGTTTCCATGTATCGGCCACTTGAAAATGTGCTGTAAAGATAACTTTTAAAATACTAGTAAATTGATTCAAACAAAAGTTGGATAGTAAATTTATGGTTTAAATATCTTGGATACGTTCTCTTGGTAACTTGATCTGCAATTTTATTTCCAAGTGGCAGCCACTTGAAAATTTGTTATTTTGATAACTTTTGTAATACTAAATCAATTCGCATCAAATTTGGGTAGTGGATTTATCATTCATATATCACAGATAATTTCACTGGGTATCTCACTCCGCTTTTTTTTTTCCAAGTGGAGGCCACTTGAAATCACAGTACCCCTTGAAAATTTCACACCACGATAATTTTTGAAATACTAATTTAATTTGAACTAAAGTTGGACATTAAACTTATCATACAAATATCTTGTATGATTTCGCTGGACAAGTTGCTTCGCCGTATTGTTTCTAAGTTGCTGTTACTTAGACTGCTTCTTGAAAATTTGTCATAACAATAACTTTTAAAACACTGCACTGATTTGAACCGAAGTTTAACAGTGAACATATGCTTTAAATATCTTGGACATGTTTGCTGTGCAACTTGCTCCATTATACTGTTTCCAAGTGGCAGTCACTTGAAAATATATTATCACGGTAACTTTTAAAATACATAATCATTTAAACCAAAGTTGAAAATGGATTTATCATTCAAATATCACCAAGTCTATTATCTGTCACCAAGTCCATTAGTAATTTGTAGCCGCCATTTGGTTCAAAATGGCAGCTACTTGATAGAGAAAGAAATAAACATACCCTTCCGAATGAGCCAGAAGGACTTTTTTTTTTTCTTTTTTTTTTTTTAAGATTTTGAATGAAACCTCAAAGTTTGTTTCGAAGGAGGATATATCAAGACTTTGTATATTTTGCTGGGTTTTTTTTCTAACGACTTTTAAAAATCAAACAATAAAATTAAGTTGATAAGCTCAGCAATTGACTCATTTAAAAGTTGCTTCTGTAAATTTTCATCAAAGGATTACTATTATTCCCACCTTCAGGAAAAGAATACTTTATACAGGATTAAAAAATATTCAGTTATAAACGTATTCTATGCGTTTGCGAACTCGTATTTTACACACGCTCACGAGATAAGCTGCAACGCGCTAGAAGATTACAAAATAATTCAGATCTGCAGATTCTTATTGATATGCGACTGGCTTTAAAGCTGGTAATACAACATACTATGTAGAAGTACCACTATAGCTATTCCGATAGTTAAAAATGCGTATATGTTAATTAATTTATTTTTTTCGACTTTTGTCCAGGTTTTAGGGATTTGAAGCATATGTACGTTTCCAAATTATTTTAATATACAATCTAATTTTCTTTCGAATTACACCAGTTAGAAGGAAAAAAAACAAGTCCTTCCGCTTCATTCGGAAGGGTAGGTTGGTTTCTTTTTCCTCATCAAGTAGCCGTCCTTTTGTTAGGAAATGGCGGCTAAAATTATTAATGGACTTGGTAGAAATATTGATGTAGGCTATGTACCTATGGAGTTTTAAGCAAATCGGTTCATAAATACCTTTTTATGTTAATTCAAAAAATTCAAGTGGCCGGCACTTGGAAACAAGATGGCGGGCCAAGTTCACAAACAAATATATCAAATGCAATTGTGAGATAAGTCTTCTGCACAAATTTAGTTCAAATTAATTCAGAATCTCAAAAATCAACGTGTGGAAAAATTAAGTGGCCTCCATTTGGTTCAAAATGGCGCAGAAAGTTCCTCAGTGAACTAAATCAAGATATATGTAAGTTATGTCCACTGACCAACTTTGGTTCGAATAAATTCAGTATTTCAAAAGTTAACGCGTTAACAAAATCTCAAGTGGCAGCGTTCAAGTCGACGCAACATGGAAACAAACTTGCCCACCGAAATCATAGTTGTTTGAACTTTAAATCCATTTTTCAACTTTTATTTAAAATGATCAAGTATTTCGAAATTTACACGGATAACAAATATTCAAGTGGCCGCCACTTGGAAAGAATATAATGGAGCAAGTTGCCCAGCAAACTCATACAATATATTTGAAGCATTGGTTCACTGTCCAATTTTGGTTCGAATCAGTGCTGTGTTTCAAAGGTTATTGTTATGGCAAATTTTCAAGTGGCAGTCAAAGTGGCTGCAATTTGGAAATAAAATGGCGAAACAACTTGCCCAGCGAAATCAACCGATATATTTGTATGATAAGTTCATTGTCCAGCTTTAGTTCAAATTAAATCAGCATTTCAAATATTATCTGATAAGAAATTTTCAAGTGGCATCATGATTTCAAATTGACACCACTTTGAAAAAAAGCAGAGTGAGCTGCCCAGCGAACGTATCTGAGATATTTCAGTGATAAATCCACTACCCAAATTTGATGCGAAATGAATCAGTATTACAAAAGTTATCATAATGACAAATTTTCAAGTGGCCGCCATTTGGAATTAATACTGCGGATACAGTCACCAAGTGAACTTACCCAAGATTTTTCAACCATAAGTTCACTATTCAACTTTTGTTTTGTGTTTTAAAAGTTATCGTGATGGTATATTTTCAAAGGGCAGCGGGATTTCAAATGGCTGAAACTTGGAAACAAGATGTCGGAACAAGTTGCCCAGTGAACACATCCAAGATAATTATATGATAATATTACTGTCCAACTTTGGTTGAATTGAATCAGAATTTAAAAAGTTATCAAGTTTATAAATTTTCAAGTGATAGCCTAATTTAAAGTTGTCTCGCTTAGTTCAAGAAATCCGCACTTTGTTAAGAATGACGGATAAAGTTCATTAACAAACTTAGTTGTGAGCCTTATATAGTCTATTTATACATCAAAATTCAAGCAAATCCGGTCTTAAATACGCTTTTTGCATTGTGAATTTGAAGTTTCCAAGTAGCCTCCACTTGAAATCAAAATGGCGGAGCAACTCAATTAACAAACTCATTCAAGATATTTATAAGATAAGTTCCGTTTAACTTTAGATATCCGCCACTTTGTTAAAAATGGAGGATAAAGTTAATTTAACCTTTTGAAAGGGGCTATGACAGCATCTGTCACTCTTCACCATAGGATTTTGTAAGAGACCCTCTCAAAAGGTTAAACTTGATTGAGAAATTTATGTGGTCTATGTATATATCAAAATTCAAAGAAATTTTGAATACGCTTTTTGCAACGCAAATTTGAAAGTTTCAAATGATCTCCACTTGAAAACAAAATGGCAGGGCAACTTGGTTAACAAGCTCATCCAAGATATTTATAAGACAAATATCAAATTAGGTTCGATTTGGAGTATTATTTCGGAAGTTATCTTGATTTTAAATTTTTAAGTGGTAACCTGATTTCAAGTGGCACCGCTTAACTTAAGATATCCGCCACTATGTTAAAAATTGCGGATAAATTTACTTAATAAACTTAATTGAAACTTTTATGTGGTCTATTTTTACATAAAAATTCTAGTAAACAGGGCCTTAAATACCCTTTTTACAATGTGGATTTCAAATTTTCAAGTAGCCGCCACTTGAAAACAAAAAGTCGAAGCAACTTGGTTTACGAACTCGTCCAAGATATTAATGAGATACATTCGCTACCCAAATTTAGTTCGATTTGGAGTACTATTTCGGGAGTTATCGTGATGAAAATATTTTCATTATAGATAGATAAACGAAGCGATTGCAATAGGTTGATTTCTAAAGAATTCAACGTGATAGGATTGTTTACTTTGTATACAGATGATAATCAATTTGGAAAACAAGTATAGCCGTAATATTAAGTAGTAATTTTTTTTATCGAAAGTGGCAGTTTGTATGCTGTTTGTGTAATGAAATTTGATCATACAAGCAGAAACTATATGGCTCATATGTGTTAGATTATAATTTTCTGTAGGTATCCTATTGACTGAAAGAAATACATGCTCAATTTACATAAAATGCTGACAAAATCTCTGTAAAACTGCCACTCATTAATGTAAAATATCTTGATAATACTCTGATTTCATTTTTCTGTCCGTAAATTCTAGAAATGTTTGCCCGTTGAAACAAAACCCTCCCCAGGTCATTACGGATCCTCCGCTTTGTAGCCTGCTGAAACAGTTCTTCGGTTCTTTTCTTAGGTCATACCAGTAAAATTTATAACCGTCAGGGCCGTCCAAATTTCATTTCTTTTCCTCACTGGAGACGACAGAAAGCCACTTTTTACCATATGACATATGCTTTCTAGCCCAGTTTAGACGTGCCTCTTTATGTCTCTGCTTTAAGCAAGGTTTTGCTTTCATTCTCCCGTAAACAATGTGTTTTGAAGCTTTAATTCTTCTGTGCACAGTACTTTTGAAATTCTGGAAGTTGATGCAATTGCACGCACAGATAAATTACCAACTGAAGCCTTATTAATAACATTCTATCATCACGTAACGTTGTTTTCTTTGGTCTTCCGACTCGTTTCCGAGTATTCCATGTTCCACCTGGTCTCAAAACACTATAAATACTGCTGAAGGATCTCTATATTCGTCTTGATATTTGTACACGATTTTGTCCTTGGGCTTTCAACTGTAAAACCTTAATAATTTCATCTTTAGAAATTTCTAACGTGGCATTTTGATCAGAATACACAGGAAACGTCTTTTCCAAATCACAAACAAAACAATACATTGAACTCATTAAATTATTGTACTAAAAATATAGCAGACGATATTACAATTAAAGGGAAACATTATGCTGCATTTATAGAAAAAGACGATGATAAAAATATTTTATTCTGTGCACAAAAATGTAAAAGAAAACATGTAATGCTGTATTGTGTCTATACTTTTGGGACAGCACATTTTTATATAATTTAATGTATATTTTGTAATTCCAAACCTTTGATCCTAATTTATATCTGTATTTATATCTGTACTAGCTGTTACCCGCGACTTCGTTCACGTAGAAATTTTGATGTGTATGTGTGGGAACTGACGGTTTGATCATAACATGTAATGTAATGAAACCTTATCATTGTGGTGCTGTGCAAAATAGAGTCTGATAAAGTATACTAAAAAAAATTTGTAACTCATTGAAAGATCTACGGGAAAAATATACAATTTATTTGTATTTTAATACCGATCTGTATACAACATTAAATGACTTATTATTTTCCGTCAACACATGCAAGTTCTGGGCACTTGAAACACGTGAACAACCAACATATAATTGACCGTGTGAGAAGCATGGAGTTCCTAAATGAATGCCTGCCACTTTTAAGGTTTGCCCCTGGGATTTGTTGATCGTCATTGTAAAAGCCAATTTCAATGGAAATTGCAATCTCTTGAAATGAAATGGCAAGTTGTTGGGAATAATAGGTATGCGGGGAATCAAAACGCTGTCTCCTTTAGCAGTTCCTGTAATAATGGTACATTTTATAATATTAATACCCAGCTCTGTGATACAACTCGTCTCTTGACTTCTAGCTACTTTCATAACCCGAGCTTTATTATTTCTGTTGGAAAGATTAGATTTGCGTTTCCCGGGCATTTCGAAAAACTATCAAATAATAATAATAATAATAAAACCCTTAAAAGGGAACTAAAAACAAAGTACTACTATGAAATAATAACAAATCAAAAGAATTAAAACTACTAACAAATAAAAAGTAAATTATAATTCAAAAAAGTAAGGAAACGCACGTTAAATGACAAAGTGAAATAAAAAGTTAAAAATGAGAATAGTAATTAACCAAAAATATTGAACGTGTGATGCTTTCTACAAATCTATATAATATTTCTTTAACGTGGTCCAATAGGGCTGTTCCTTGTTTGTAAACAAACATCTCAACTTTTATGAGTGGTTGGCAAAAAGGCTTGGGAAAAGCATAGCGATGGAGGATCACCAATATAGTAAATTGCGCGGGAAAGTCGAGTGCGCTTTTTTGCCAACCACCAGACGTCACGAGGAAATGCTCTATTACGATATACATGGGGATAAAAAATAATATTTATAAATGGACAATATTTACACACGTGGAAGAAGCTCAATAATTTAATAAGAAAAAATGACGACATTTGTCTGGTAAGAGTATTTTATATACTTCATGCTTAGTTAATAGTAGTTGGTATATAGAAAAATAAATAAATTAATTAATGTGTAAACTTGATCATGGTACAGCCTTAATGCCCTTGGCGACTTTTGAATTTTTGTTGCCGTTTTAGACCAAAATATAATTTATGCGATTATTGTTCCTATATGCAAGAGAAGTGTGACGTCACTGACCGTCCGTGGATGCAAGAAATTGATTTCCTATGTTAATCGCCCATTGGATTTTTTGTAAAAAATTATTAAAAATCGAGGAAAATTATTTCCCGATTTTAATCCCCATATTTGGGTATATATATATATATATGCAATTAGTTATCATGTGCATGTGTTAGATTGAGTTATTTTGCTGTCAAATTGACAACATTTTAATTTTAAATTTCAAAACTCTGTCGTTCTTGGCGCTTATTGTATTTGGTGATCAAACACGTAATACGAAAATATACACGCCAGATGCATATTTTCGTAATATGCATAGTACGAAATATTGTTTCATATTATTCATTACTATCTTAATATAAGTTGTTAAAATAACTATGATTTTTGAAAGGAATTAAAATATGTTTGCCAGATAATTTGGCGATTTTTTTTTTTTTCTGCAAAGGATGACCGATATCAAATCTATTCCGCTGCAACATATTAGTATCTTTATCAGACAATTTATTTAGACATTTGAAAACAAATTTGACATCAAATTATGATAGAATATTTATCACTTTCCTTTTAATTAGTATATTAGTTGGATATTTATTGTGCAAATATCATCCTTTGAAATGAAATGTTTGTGTTTTCAATCGAATATGGAAGTTTGCCATTCTTTTTCTAGAGTTTTGAAATTAAAAATTCAAATTTTGTCAATTTTACAACAAAAATAACTTAATCTAACGCATAGCCATGATAACTAATACATATCTATACCTAAATATGGGGATTAAAATCGAGAAATAATTTTCCTCGATTTTTAATAATTTTTTACAAAAAATCCAAGGGCGTTTAACATAGGAAATATTTTTCTTGCATCCACGAACGGCCAGTGACGTCATCACTTCGCTTGCGTATTTCTTTCTATCTTTTCCTTGGCGAAAAATGTCCGATCTACTTCAGCATCAAAATTAAAAAAATTGTCCAGAATTATCAATAACAAAATACCTTTAATATAATGATGAATTAGCTTTTATGCCAAGCGTGTTCATCCGCCGTACTCAAAAAAAAAAAAAAAAAAAAAAAAAATCTGAAGTTGAGGTATTAGGCCGTGGGCCATAGGTTGATATCGTTCAAGTCCGTTTCAATCATCGAGGGGCAATTTCAAATTAATGTTAAAATTAAAAGAATATTCTATTATCTACGAATTCGCAATGTTCTGGTCTGAAGATGTGCACATTATTTTAAAATTAATTAAATTAATTCTACAAATTTGACATTTCTGCGGTCCTGCTATTCTACTTACACTTAGAGATAGTCAAATTCTCTGCTCATTCATTCGCTTATCCTCCAATCAAAATAGTAATTTCCTTTTCGCTGTTATTTTTAGCCCAATGACAGTTGCTGTTACGGCGCGCGCTAGCATTTGATATGTTTTGTTTACGTTTATTTATGTTTACATTATCTTGAGTATTGTTGACATTTTCATCCAATTCTATTATTGCTTTCTTTTCGTGTATTTTTAAGTAATCTTTACATTTCACATAATGTGAGAATAAAATGACATATTGTTTAAATATCGGGAATGAGGTAAATTTAAAAATGTAGTATTTTTCTCAAATAAGATGTGAAGTTTCTCTCGACATCATTATCTTGCGTATTATTAACATTTTGATCGAATTCTTTTATTACTCTTTTTTTCCCTTTATTTTTAAGTAGAATTATTACAGGTAATATAATATCAGAAGAAATTACTTATTATTTGTACATCGGAGATGAGATACATTCAAAGGTGACGTGTTTTCCTCAAATAAGCTGGGATGAAGTGAGATTGTTTGCTGATCAGTGGAAAGTTTTAAATGTTCGTGAATGAAAAATATCTACCGATTTGCTGCTTCTTCAAATTAATGAACTTTCCAAACTAAGTTTTACTCTGACGTGTAGCTAAATTATTACCGAAGCGTCAGTGGAGGCCTCCATATCCCTTTCCGACCGAAAGCGTACATTTGTATGGGTTAGATATACACGACATCCACTCACATTTTTGGGTACAACTATAGTATTTCCCCACAGCTGAATTTGGCGATTTTTCATTGGCGCCGATTTGAACGATAACGATGTCTGTTTGCGATATAATATGGCAGCCTGCATGCTATTTATTTTGGATTTATGATTAATAATTTAGCTTATGATTTTATCATTTATGATTTATGATTTAACCATAATCGCCAAAAATAAATCGCCAAATTCACCTGTGGGGAAATACTATAGTTGTTCCCATTTTTGCATCTGGAACAGTCGTATGAAATAAAATCAGGAAAAAAACGATCGAGCTATTTAGCAGAAAGTGTAAAGTACAATCTTCAATCAACAAATGTTGGTTATAGTCCATATTATTCTTTCAGTTTGCAAAAAAAGAAGAATGTAATGCTTTAAAGTAAGAATGTTCCCGGTCTTAAAGGGATATGGAGACTCAAAAAAATTTTGGGTTCTGTTTGTGTGTCTGTTTCTCGCGTGATAGCGCCACAAAAATCACGCTATTGGCTTGAAATTTGGTACACATGCTCATGAACCACGCGGAATAAGTATAGTTTAAGTGTGTATTCCATTTATTGTTCGTGTATAGGGACACACCAAAGTTTTTTTTTTATCATTACGGCCTATGGACAGAATTTGTACCGCGATAGCGGACGCAAAAATCCCTGATTGACTTGCAAATTGGTTTAAATGTTCAGACTCTGTATAAAAATAGTTGTGTAATTTTTTTATGTTTAGATTATTCATGGATCGTGTAGAGGGATATAAAGATTTTCTTACCATTATGGCCTATGGGGTGAATTTCGTTTAAGCAAATTTTGTCTTCCTTAATCCGTATTCAACGAAATTAAATTAGCGTACATTATTGAGATGCTTAAATTTATGATTTCTGTAGAAAATATGTGTATTTAGGCTCTATAATTAATGTACAGGACCTTACAAAAGTATTCCGACATGCAATCATCCAATTTTTTTTTTTTTTTTTTTTTTTCGAACAATTATTTTTGAAAAGCATAGAATAAGTTGAAATGTTTTTATTGCTGTTCTTTTACAGAAAAACGCAAAATAATTTCATAACATTAGAATCTATCGGCAAATTTTTACCTAAGCGCATTTTAACGTGTTTATGCTGCATTTAGTGGAATTAACATATATCATAAACATATTTAAAAGCATGTTATCTCGCCCTTAAAAAAAAAAAAAAGTTATGTATAAGCTAAAACTATTTACAGGACCACATAAAAGAATTCCGATGATATTCTGTAATATCATTCAAATGATGTTAAATTAGGTTGAAATATAAGTGAGTTATAATTAGTTAGGTGCATCATTATTAGTGGTGCATATAACAACGGTGACTTCTTTTGAGGAACATGCAAAAGAATATTGTACTATTATGGTCTATAGATGGTATGCATTAAAAATACATTTTAACATGCTTACACTAAATATAATGAAATGTTATCAGAATTTTTTTAAGCCTAATTTTTTATGAAAAATTTTGCGATAGAACTGATTAGAGAGTTATACAAAATAATTCCGATATGTTATGTAGTCTTTTTGCAGGAAATTTGGTACAAGTTTTTATTATTTACAAGGAATTAATAGAAGGCTGTTTCTAGGAAAATATATAAATATACATATGTAGAGATATACATGTAGACAGAGGTATACAGCGGAAAGTTGAAGGGGAGTGGTAGCCCCCGTCTGAAATGTACCTGTTTATGTAGCGAGTCGTCATATATATTATACATATATATAATAAAGAGAGAGAGATGCATGTTAGGACTCACCCGAAGAGACAGAAAACGAAACATTTGTATTAGATTAGGGAGCAAACCAATGTTACTGATGTTATTTCTAGAATTAAGTTAAAATGGAGCTGGACTGAGCACTTCCAGAAGAAATGATGATAGATTGACCACCACTCCTATTTTGGATACCGAGATAAAATAAAAGACCGAGAAAGAGACCAGTGTGTTGTTGAAGAAATAAAATTGTGAAGTTTGGAAGAGAGAATGGAGAAGAATTGCAGAAAACAGGGCAGATTGGAATCACCTAGAAGGGGCCTTTATCCTGCAGTGGATTGATAAAGGTTAAAATTGATGATGATAATGATAGATATAAATTTGGAATTAATAAAAACTATTAATGATCTAATGAGTAATGAGTGATGAAAATAGGACGTTGAGGTTCCTGATCTGCAGATCATCTAAATATTAATATTTTTCCCTTTTTTTAGTATTTTTTTCTCAGGAGTATGATTTTAGCACTTGTGTGCAAGATATTTTAAAATTTAATCAACGAATCACAGTATTATCAGAAATATATTACACACTGCTTTAAACCAGAATTCTAAATGTAAACTCAATTCCTTCAAATTGAAATCGATTTTCCAAATTTATGTGCAAAGTTTACTTCCAGAACATTTGATATTTTCATTACCTATTTTTAAAAGAATATATTAGCAAAATTTTCAGGTTGCCCCCGAAAAGTTGAAACGAACTTGTTTTTAAATGACATTTTTAGCTTATGGCCCACGGTCTATATATAAAAAAATGCTATGAAATAAAATTCAGAAGAAATATCTTAGATTTGTATTATTACTATTTTATTTTAAAATTATAAAGTGTCATTTTCTCATCGACCAATTTAACATTTAGTAATTTTTTATTTTTCGCGTGAAAGCATATTTCATTTTATGTTGAAAAATAAATAAATAAAAATACCTCGTAAACTTTTTTGGCAACAATTAAAAATTTAAATGGCTTTTATTAAGTCAATTACCGGTTTATTATTTTCAAAATTACCGGTTTTTTTTTTAATCTAATCAAATTTTCGGTATAAATAGTAGCCTATGTTCTATTCCAGACTATTCTACATCTCTGTACCAAATTTCATCCAGAACCGTTTAGCCGTTGTGGCGTGATTGAGTAACAAACATCCATCCATCCAAACTTTCGCATTTATATATTAGTATAGATATCAGTAAAACCGTTTTTATTTATTAATTATCTCACGAATTTTAATTGCACCTTATTACTTTTTATGTTAATGCAAATTTTACTGATTGTCTAAAGTTTTGGGACACGGTGTAACAATCAAAAATGTTAAGCAAGTAAAACTAGTATGCTGTGGCCACCACAAGACTTTCTTCTATATTTTCCTATACAAATTCACGCAGTAACAATAAAAAAAAAAAAAAAAAAAAATCGATAACTTTGTTTTAAATTATCACATATTTATAGTTCAACCATTCGTTTTAAAGATATTGACGGGACCTTTCGAAAGATACCCATCTTGAAAATTTACTCCCCTCGAGGGGGGACTCCCCCCCCAGGGGGGATCACGAGGCTCCTACGCATACAAAATTTTTTCCCCAGTTGACTACCTCTATTATAAATAATTCTTGTAAATTTCATAATGATTACTAAAAAATAATTCTCTTTATGCACATTTATACAAAATTTTGTCCTATATCACCATGTTAAAAATTTAGAAAAAGCGGGATGGCAACGCAACCTCTAAGACAATTTTTACCAAAAGTTGATAGGCACTAATTTATGTCAAGGTGCAACTACATACTAATTTGTATGAAATTCTGTGCAGTAGTTCCTGAGATACTGTTGCCACAAAATTTTGTCACACACACACACACACAGACAGACTGACAGACAGACAGACATTTTCTAAAAAGGGTCAAATCGTGTTCTACAGCTCTCAAAACGTGTAAATCCATCAAAAACCCGAGGTCGGAAATTTTTACGAATCCAATACTTTCTCTATATTACATATAGAAGAAAGTAAAAATTCTACTTGAATTGTTTATATTTATCTGACACCTATACCAGCGGGATTTTACGAAATTCTCCCTCGCCTTTCTTCTCAAGAAGGGTACGTTTGTAAGCATAATTCGGATCAAAATTACTTCACGGCGAAGAAATTGGACATGGAGAGACTAGGTTTAAGTACACGAATAAACACATTCTGTGATTTTGGAATTTTTTAAGGAAATTCGTTTTTCAGCGAGAAATTTCGCAAATGCCGAATTTTTGAGTAGAGCTCTACCAAAAATGGTACAAAAATGTTTAAAACAGTCATGCGTTTCTTTTAGGATGTTTCCAAAACCCTATTACCACGTTTTTATTAATTCGCTTTCTTGTTTGTTTGTCCAGTACAAATCTGGCAACCGATTTCTAACTAACTTCCGGACTAGTTAGACATTTGAAACTTTTAGAATAGCTCAGAACACGATGAAAATGCGTTCTTATAATACGTTTAGCCCTCTTTAAGCAGCATTGAAAATGTCTTATAATTGCTTTCTTTATTACGCATTTGATCATTTTTTATCAAGTTGATGGAATAATTTATCAATATATATATATTTATATAAATTAATTTTAAAAAAAGTATTTATTAATACATAGACTTGTCAAGTTTATATGATTCAATAAAAAATTTAAAAACTTGGTATATAAAAAGTTCTTTTTATCTTGTAAATATTGATTTTTCTTTTTTTTTTTCGATTTTTTGAGAGGTGTCACGAGCAGGCTAATACGAGACAATTCTCTCCCGTTTAGCGCAAAATTTGTACTTTAAAATCGATGGGAGCTGCGGTCAAGAATTTTATTTTGTAAAATGTTCATATGTATTCGACAGCTACTGTAACAGGATTTTACGAAATTCCCCCTATTCTCCACTTTGGGTAAGGGGGACAATAAACACATTTTCATCGGTAACATTGATACAAATTGTCACAGATTACATGTTATGTGGAGTTTGGTTATGCGTATTAACACGCACTATAAAGGGATTCTGTGAAATTTCCCCCTCCCTCGATTTAATGGCGGGAGGAGTACCTTGGCTCCAAATTATTTCAGGAAAGTGATTATTTTAATGTGTTGGTTGTTATATGTATGCAACATACTCTCTAAAGAGATTTTGAGAAATTACCCACCACCTCACTTTGAGCGGGTGTGGCAAAAGACACATTTTCAAGCTTAAATCTGCCGCAAACTATCTTAGAAAAACGTTTTCTGATGTGTGAGTTGGCTATACGTATTCAACACGTAGTAGAAATGGATGTTTGCGAAATTACACCCCTTGTGACCACTTTTGACCCTTGATGTAAAAAACACGACTTCAAACTTAAATCTTCTTCAAATTACCTTAGAATAGCGAATTTCCGTGTGTGACGATTGATTAAATGTACGCGAAATGCTTTTTGGTGGTATTTCGCTAACTTCTAATTTAATCGCAACAGAAGGGGATTAAAAAGTAGGTGAGTGGATGCGATGATATTGAAGACGCGGACTTATGTTGCGAGCGGGAACACCACCAACGAACGTAGCGGGAAATTTAACATAGATTTCGATTGATTTCAGTGTTTATTTTTTTATTTATTTTTTATTTAATAATTTTTTTTATGTTTCATTTTTTTTAGATTTTCTTAATGATTTAATTCCTTTAAACGTGGCGTCAGTGAAATAACCAAAGCCTACAAGTCAATTTATGAATGTAAATGTTCGTTTATTCACTATGCCCCTGTCATAGATTTAAAAGAAAATTAACACATTATTAGCACTTAGAGAGAGTCATTATGCTGTTAAAAGATTTCACCCTATTTTTAAAAAATGAAAAAAAAGGGGGACAGGATGGAAATTGAGAAACTGCTTGAACAACAAATGTGATATTTAATATAAAATTTTTCTATCAACTTCACATTTCCTAAGATTCTAAAATTTCTTGACACGTTGAATGTCGGTTGAAGGTGATAAAATGGGTTGGGTTTTGTGCCACTTTTCGATAGAAACCGCTTGAGCTAGAAACTTAATATTTTGTGTGAAAATGTTGCATTCAAATCAATGTTGACTTCTGTATTTAAAAGCCCTTTAACCCTCTAAAAGAGGGATGGTAAAGTGGTGATCAAAAGGGTGTAAACTTTGCAATCTGGAAACCAGTTGTTCAAGAAAATTGATCTTTGGTGTAAAAACATTTCATTTATGCTCATATATATTACATTATTAAATTTCAGACACATAAACAGAGGTGAAATGCAGGAAATAAAGAAGTTATTGAACAATTTGAAACTCGTATGAGCTAGAAACTTGATATTTGGTATGAAAATTTTCATTTCAATTCAGATAAACTACGCTAAAATAATGTTTCTCAAACTTTTTAAATGTTGGTGAAATGCGAGTTACAAAAAACTGTCTGCTGCACAATTTTTAAATTTAAAAGAAAAAAAAAAAGAAAAAAAAAATGAAAGAAGGAAAAAATTATTAAGCAGATTTCCATTCAACTTTTAAGAAATTTATTGTTTAAATATATTCATCGTTTTTCTTAAAACGCAAATGGTTTATTACAGTCTTTGTCTAAACAATAGTACCGAAAATATATATCTAATATCTATAATTTTTTCTTAAATCATTAAGACTATTTAATTACACGAAACCTAGCTTTTATACAGACTTTCCATATTTTTATTAGATTAGAAAAGCAGAAACGGGATTATTTCAATTAACGGATGCTAATTTTGTAGCATTAGTATTTTCTACTAAATTCAAGATATAGATATTTTATGTATAAAATTTATACGATATATTTAATTTTGATGCTAAAGATATCTACATAGATTTGTTATTATTATTATTATTATTATTATTATTATTATTATTATGTGGATCTAATGTTTTTCTTCTATGTCAATAAAGAAACATTTATATCAATATAGATATATATATTAACTAAAATAAAATAAAATTAATAAATAGAATTACAACATTGCAACTTTTTGAAAAATATATCCTTAAAAAAATTCAAAGTTAACTATTGTATAAATAAACAATTAAAAAAAAAAAAAAAAAAAAAAAAAAAAAATGCAATTCTATTCTTTGTGAAAACCATCAGCAAATATATTTTATTTCTCTGAGATTTGTTTTTTGACACTGCGTTTAACACTGGTGTTTATTTTGCGGTATTTTTCTTTCTCTACAAAGAATGTTTGAACGTGTGTTCGTGATACATTTTTTCAGACTATTTTGAAAGTAAACATTAAAAGTGCCTTGAAAAATAAATTTTGAAAACTATTGGAGAGATTACGATACTTTATTAAAATACCATTTGAAAAAAATACGGAAAATGTTTCATCGGTGTTTAAGAAGAAATGTGCATATCACAAAATTACGTTAAGTTTGAAATTAAAAATTAATACAGAAACTCTCGAAAAATAGATTTTGTATAAAATGTCATGTGCTGATTTCCTATTACCATGTTTTTATTGACTCGCTTTCTTGTTGTTTCTGTACAAATCTTGCAATCGATTTTTAACTGACTTCCGACTAGTTAGACCTTTGAAACTTTTAGAATAGCTCAAAATGCGATGGAAATGCCGTTATTTTAATACTTGTATTCAATCAATAAATGTTTGAAAATTTCTTATATTTGCTGTCTTTATTACGCAATCGATCATTTTCTTCCAAGTTGAAGGGATAAATTATCAAAAAAAGTTTAAAGAAGTATTTATTAATACATAGAATTGTGAAGTTTATACGATTCAACAGAAAATTTAAAAACGTGGTAAATAAAAAATTATATTTATCTTGTAATTATTTTCTTTTAATCACGTGATACAATTACGCTATTTTCAATTTAAGAGAATAAATTATCTGTTTTTTTTTTTTTTTTTTTTTTTTTTCGTTTAACAAATATATTGTATATCTCTAGGGGTTTTACACCAAGTTTACGCTTCTTCGATCATTTTTTGAAAAATATGAAATGAAATTTTATATATTTTGTTAACGAATATTTTAGAATCATTTATTCAATTATTTACAAGTACTTTATCATATATATTAAAATCTGAAAATTCTACAGATAAAATGTACCGTAATTGCATTTAAATATACTAAAATGGCGAAGATATTTTCGAAAAAGCAAGGTTCTAATTGAAAATTATGAATAAATAATGTAGTTCATATATAAAAGAATATTATATGTTTTTACATTGCTTCTCCCTGTCTGAATGTCTTTAAAACTGATAGTAATTTTATCGATATTTATAAAGTTTCTAATACACCTGTAAAAATCTCGTGTTATTTTACATAACTCTTTTGAATAATTGCTTCAATATGAATAACTGGATACCCTTCGACATCAAATGTAAAAAGAAATTATTTAAATCAAATTAAAAGAGGTATCTCGAAAATACGTTTATTCTATACTTTTTAAAGAAGGTGCATATACAATCTATGTAATTTATATGTACGTACATTTAGAGCACTGCAAATTAAAGGGTCTTAAAGTAAGACATAAAAACAACTGAAACGGCATTTAAGACACATAAATGTCTTAAAATGTACCTTAGACGTTATAGATATTTTAATTTAAGACAGAAATATGTCTGAAATATCAATTCAGACACAAAAAAGTCTGAAACACGTAAATACGCGAACTCTCAAACAGCAACACGTGTTTGAATTTTCAGACATTTTAGAAAGTCAGACACTTGCATTACTTAGAAATTTTTTCATATGGAATCTACTTTAAGAAAATATTCTTATCCTACTTCTTTCAACATTCAATAAATATATTATTATTTTATATAATAAGCGGTTAAAATACTTAAATTATGGTAGCTTTATGAAATTATATTTTTATGAAATAATACTCTAGGGATGTGAATGATATTTGCATGCTATTATCTTTAACACAATTTATAAACAACATATTTAGACAAAAAGCTTATTTTGTTCCAAAAAAAAAAAAAAAAAATCTTTGTTTTAAAAGCTTTCTTATATTAAAAGAAAAAGTGTGACGACAGATGAAGCAAGTAATTTGTAGAGAAAAAGCGAATTTATAAGTGAACAATCATGAATAATTTGTGCATATTTTTTTCTTTCTTTCGTCTTATTATTATTCATTTAAAAACTTTTTTCTTTTACAAATTCACCTACATCTAAATGTAAAACTACAAATTTTCCTGTATTCATGATTATAGTTCGTTTTTATTTAAATATCACTTTAAGGAAAGAAATCGTTATCATCGAGGGATGAAACCTTCACATACTTGTTATGCATTATTAAAAAATTCTGGTCCTCTAAATATGAAATTTAAGATAATAATATTTATTAAGTTTAAGATACCATACTATCAATAGTTTTATGGCAAAAAATTAAAAATAAAACATAACACTGCGATTAGTTTCACGAATACTGCAGTATATTATATCATAAAGACACGCTGTCCTGTATGCGACGGTAGCGTGATTGGTAAATGCTTCACTTCGACAATGCTTGGCTTCTGGTTTCGGTTTCCTTATACAGCGTGAGTTCGAATCCCAACGCTAGAAAATGGGACTTTTCTTCTTTTCTTTTTTTATATAAATATTTCATTAATGCTCTAAACAATTCTAAAATATATTTTTAACAGAAAAACATAATCGCACTCCATATTTATTTATATATATATTTATTAAAAAGCCTTAAAAACGGTAGTATTTTTAAGCCTAACATGGCGGTGTTTTTAAGCCTAAAACATGGCGGCGTTTTAAGACACTTGCAATATCTTAATTTCTGATGCAAAAAGGTGTCTTAAAAAGTAAGACATTTTTTTTTTCGCTTAAAAAATGACCATCCATTTAAGACACTTTTTAAACTGAATTTAAGACATTTTCGTTTACAGTGAGGTGTTGTTCATTTATAGCAATTTTTCCTGCCGGATGTGTTTGCGTTTCAAGTATGATTAGATAAGATATTTATCTACTGCCTCATTCAAAATATGCAATGATATATATATATTGGAATTTGCATACGCATATAACTATTAAAATACGAATGTATTTATGTTTTGCAATCTCATCCCGAACCACCCCCACCATTCTCATTCCGAAGACGCGGGAGGTACCAAAAGATGCGAAATACGACAAGGATTCCCCGTTGACTACTTAAATAATTTATTCAAATCATTAAAAAAAGATACCAATATAAAACCCAAATTTTGTGCATGCTAAGGAAAAAAATGTCTGTCTACAGTAGTAGTAACTGCCTGACCCAGTTGCCAGGTAAAATATAGCCAGCGATAGCAGAATGTGTAGAAAAACTCGAAGGAGTTGTAAAAAACTAAATATATGTACTCTCTCTCTCTCTCTCTCTTTTTTTAATATGATATATATATATATATATATATATATATTCACTGCCAATAAAAGGGTCTTAAAGTAAGACATAAAAACAACTGAAACGGCATTTAAGACACGTAAATGTCTTAAAATATACCTTAGACGTTATAGATATTTTAATTTAAGACAGAAATATGTCTGAAATATCAATTCAGGCACAAAAATGTCTGAAACACGTAAATTCGCGAATTTTCAGACAGAAAAACGCGTTTGAATTTTCAGACACTTTAGAAATTCAGACACTTGCATTACTTAGAAATTTTATCATACGGAATCTACTTTAAGAAAAATGCTTGTCCTACTTCTTTCCACATTCAATAAATAAATTGTTATTTTATATATAATTGCTTTTAAACTACTTAAATTATGGTAGCTCTATGAAATTATATTTTTATGGAATAATACTCTAGGGATGTGAATTGTATTTGCATGCTATTATCTTTAACACAATTCATAAACAACATATTTAGACACAAAGCTTATTTTGTTCAAAAAAAAAAATATTTGTCTTTAAAGCTTTCTTATATTAATAGAAAAAGTGTGGAAACGGATGTATCAAGTAATTTGTATTGTAGAGAAGAAACTGAAATTATAATTGAACAATCATGAATAATTTGTGCATATATATTTTTTTTCTTTCTGTCTTCTTATTATTATTTATTTAAAAACTTTTTTCTTTCACAAATTCACCTACATATAAATGTAAAACTACAAATTTTCCTGTATTCATGATTACAGTTCGTTTTTATTTAAATATCACTTTAAGGAAAGAAATCGTTATCATCGAGGGATGAAACCTTCACATACTTGTTATGAATTATTAAAAAATTCTGGTCCACTAAATATTAAATTTAAGATAATATTTTTTAAGTTTAAAATACCATACTATCAATAGTTTTATGGCAAAAAATTAGAAATAAAACATAACACTGCGATTAGTTTCACGAATACTGCAGTATATTATACCATAAAAACACGTTTTGCTATATTCGACGGCAGCGTGATTGGTAAATGCTTCACTCCGACGATGCTTGGCTCGAGGTTTCGGTTTCCTTAGCCAGTTTGAGTTCGAATCCCAACGCTGGAAAATGGGACTTTTTTTTTTCTTTCCTTTTTTTTATATAAATATTGCATTAATGCTCTAAACAATTCTAAAATATATTTTTAACAGAAAAACATAATAGTACGCCATATTTATTTATTTATATATTTATTAAAAAGCCTTAAAAACAGTAGTATTTTTAAGCCTAACATGGCGGTGTTTTTAAGCCTAAAACATGGCGGCGTTTTAAGACACTTGCAATATCTTAATTTCTGATGCAAAAAGGTGTCTTAAAAAGTAAGACACTTTTTTTTCACTTAAAAAATGACCATCCATTTAAAACACTTTTAAAACTGAATTTAAGACATTTACGTTTACAGTGTTCTATTCAAAATTTTTAATATATAAAAGAGCAATATTTAAACAATATTTTATAAAATTTTTGGAAGATGGAAGATTACGCCAGTGGGTCTTCGTTTCTGAAGACCTTTCAGAAAAGCTTTGCACACGATTTAGAAAAAATCTAATCCTCCAATCTTTGTGAAATGTTTCACACTTCTTTAAAATATAATTGACAAGTGCTTTAAAGAAAGAATACGTTTTTCGATTACAACTAATTTTCAGGCCATATGCGGAGTAAAATGCATCGAAAATTCTACCATTTTTGCATACAACTTAGCTAAAAAAAATAAATTTCATTTTCTTTCTTTTTTATTCTTTAATATTTTTTGTTCAAGTACTAGTCATTTCTAGTTTGAAGAAGTGAGGAAAATTACTATTAGGTCAATGCATTAGTTCTAGAGGAATCGTGGCGTGAATCGCTTTTCTGAAGAGGTTTTCGGCAACCAGGATCCACAAGCCAAAAATTCTACCATTTTTGCATACAACTCTGCTAAAAAATTTAAATTTCATTTTCTTTCTTTTTTATTCTTTAATATTTTTTGTTCAAGCACTAGTCAATTCTATTTTGAAGAAGTGAGGAAATTGACTACTAGGTCAATGCTAGAGGATCAATGCAATTAGTTCTAGAGGAATCGTGGACTGAATCGCTTTTCTGAAGAGGTTTCCGGCAACCAGGATCCACAAGCCAAAAATTCTACCGTTTTTGCATACAACTCTGCTAAAAATTTAAATTTCATTTTCTTTCTTTTTTATTCTTTAATATTTTTTGTTCAAGCACTAGTCAATTCTATTTTGAAGAAGTGAGGAAATTGACTACTAGGTCAATGCTAGAGGATCAATGCAATTAGTTCTAGAGGAATCGTGGACTGAATCGCTTTTCTGAAGAGGTTTCCGGCAACCAGGATCCACAAGCCAAAAATTCTACCGTTTTTGCATACAACTCTGCTAAAAATTTAAATTTCATTTTCTTTCTTTTTTATTCTTTAATATTTTTTTGTTCAAGCACTAGTCAATTCTATTTTGAAGAAGTGAGGAAATTGACTACTAGGTCAATGCTAGAGGATCAATGCAATTAGTTCTAGAGGAATCGTGGACTGAATCGCTTTTCTGAAGAGGTTTCCGGCAACCAGGATCCACAAGCCAAAAATTCTACCGTTTTTGCATACAACTCTGCTAAAAATTTAAATTTCATTTTCTTTCTTTTTTATTCTTTAATATTTTTTGTTCAAGCACTAGTCAATTCTATTTTGAAGAAGTGAGGAAATTTACTATTAGGTCAATGCATTAGTTCTTGAGAAATCGTGGTCTGAATCGCTTTTCTGAAGTTGTTTCCGGCAACAAGGATCCACAAGCCAAAAATTCTACCATTTTTGTATACAACTCTGCTAAAAATTTAAATTTCAGTTTCTTTCTTTTTTATTCTTTAATATTTTTTGTTCAAGCACTAGTCAATTCTATTTTGAAGAAGTGAGGAAAATTACTATTAGGTCAATGCATTAGTTCTTGAGAAATCGTGGCCGGAATCGCTTTTCTGAAGGGATGTCCGGCAACAAGGATCCACAAGCCAAAAATTCTACCATTTTTGCATACAACTCTGCTAAAAAATTTAAATTTCATTTTCTTTCTTTTTTGTTCTTTAATATTTTTTGTTCAAGCACTAGTCAATTCTATTTTGAAGAAGTGAGGAAAATTACTATTAGGTCTATGCATTAGTTCTTGAGAAATCGTGGCCTGAATCGCTTTTCTGAAGGGGTTTCCGGCAACCAGGCTCCACAAGCAGAACTTCCAAATGTATTTAATGAAAATGTTATAAAATATTGCTCAGATGTTTTTTCTTTTATAAGCATTCAATTTTGAAGAGAAAATTTAATTTATACATTAAAAAATAAATAAATAAAAATTAGAAAAAATGTGCTTCTTTTTAACTTTCGAAATCACTTTATCGTTTAAAGTCCAAAATTATATGCATTCGTTCTAAATGAAATTTTAAGCGATTTGAAGGGAATGTTTTTAGCTTTTATTCATTACGTAATATAAAAAATAGTGATCAATTACATTCTTAATTAATTAATTTATTTATTTATTGTAAATACATTTTAATATAGTGACTAGCGAAGCGGATATAGCCTGCTAGTTTCGAATTAAACATTGATTAATGTACAAAGCTACAGCTATAACTAGAAAAATATTCATGTAAAATATTCTTTATCATGTATTCTAAAACAGCAGCATGTAAAATAGCCCCACGCAATTCCATATCATTTCCTAGGCACTAATTCTCCTAATGCACGTTTAAGCGAAATCTTACATTATCTTCCCATTTAAAAAAAATATAATTTACGACAAATGTACGAAATTTTCAATTAGAATATTTCAAATCTTATAGGTTTCTTGCTAGTAACATAAATGATATTTTAAAACTTGTTCGACCAGTTTTAGATCACTTGTTCTTCATATATTGTCTACAGAGAAGAAAACAAAATCCTAGCGAAAGAATTAATAAACTAACTTACCGACAGACGGACATGAAATTAGTTTTTTCTTTTTTTCCCTTACACCTCAAAACGCGCGAAAATCACAAAAAGCCTAGTTCTAAAAACTTAACTAATACCTAGTTCTACCATACCTATAGTATGAATGGTAACTAATGTAACTAAAAGATTTAAATCGATAAAATATGAGTACTTTCAGGAATAAAAAGAAGTTTTTCAGATTTTATACTTGTTAATAATAATATCAATCGTTTAATATCGTTCGTTTTTTTTTCCTTTTTTTTTATATATATATATATATTTAATTTTCTTTTATAGCATTATTTTGAGTATTTTACAAAACAAAACGGACCGAAAATAAAATAATTTTATTGTTGTAGTGATAACTTCTTCGGCATTTAGTCAATGTATTCACATTATATTTCCCTTTGAAAAAAATTTTACTTTGAAAAAAATACAAATAATCCATTAGAATCCTTTTTCACTGAATTACTACAGCTTTATAAACTAAAATTTCTTATTTATCGCAGGAATCGCAAACAAACAAACTTCTAAACTCTCTTAAGAACTTTAATATAATACCGTTTCTATAGGCAACGTAATTGAAACATATCCGTCTATGAAAAAGCCTTTCTCAATATAACGGCAGAAACCATATATTGTTATATTCTCAAGCGAAAATTTATTTAGTACAATTGCATTTTTGTGCAAACAGTCACAGTCTACAAAAGTATCATAATGCTTTTCCGAGTTTTTATTATCTGTATTTTTATTTCCGACTGATACAGTGAAACTAACTATAAATACTCTAGTACTTTGCGATATTTCTGATTTGACACATTTTCATCTTAAATTTGTAGTGGTTTAAAAAATTCGGCCTGTTTAGAGATAAAGTCGTAAATAAAATAATGAAGGTATCAGACACGCCTGAAATTGTTTTCGAATATGAGATATAACATCGCCGTTCAAATGCATATTTGTAAAACTGCGATATATGATTTTTTGTTGTAGATGTTTTTATTTTGGCCTTTCACATATATTGATAAATCAAAAAGAAAAAGAATAAATGTCATCGAATTTTATAGAAAGCTAAGTATACAACGTATAATATTTAATTTCTTAAAAAAAAAAAAAAACAGTTATTCCTCCAAATAGTCGCTTTTATTCGTGAAATCTAAATTTCTACTAAGAAAAACAGTCTGGTTTAAAATAAAAAATATTAACAGTGTATTGAAAAAAATTCTGCCACATTTTTTAAAAGTTAACTAAATAAATATAATTTCTTTTTATGATAAAATTAAACAAATTTTAACAGATTAAATATTTAATAAGTATATATTTTTATTTTATACTAGCAGGATTTGCCCGCTTTACTGGTCTCTAAATTTAAAGGAAATTCTTTTCTATATAGATTTATAAAAATGAAATAAAATAAAATACTGAAATTGCTCAAAAGCTCGCTTCAGCTCCATGCCGCCTTCGGAAGCGATTTGGTCATCCGCTGAAACTCGGGAGCCTGTCCCTATTACCTGCGACAATGGTTTGTTTACCAATGAGCTTCCATTTAGGTGCTTAATATATAACATTTCCGAAATAGATAGTATAAAAAAAATTGGAGTATCCCTTTCATATTTAAATCCCAGTTACATGTGAACGACACTATGTGCACATAATATTTTCTTTTACGTTATTTCCTATGTTTATTTTGTTTATCCAATCAGCCATAAAATGACAGTAATTTCACGCTAAATATTACAGAATGCTATGACCGGCTACGTTTGTCGCATGAGACAATTTTTTGTGGTTATATATAATTCATGGTTTGAAAACCTTATTATAGTACAGCCTTAATATAGTCCTCTTTGGCGACTTTTGAATTTTTGTTACCATTTTAGACTTAATCCCTTGTAACAATAAGACTTAATCCCTTGTAACAATATGCTATGAGCGCTATTTCTTCCGTATTTTAGACAACTAATCTTTTTATTTTTATATTTATTTCCCACTAAACATACTTTTATTTTTATTTATTTATTTAAATATTAATTTAAATTAATCAAATATTTCTTTTCGGCAGTGTGCAAGTACAGTAACACACAGAGGCTCATTTGTTTGTATGATAAATTAGCATAGAGTGATTATTATATAAAAATAAATAAATAAATAGGTAACCATTATCGTGCTACACAACTTTATTATGTCGCTCCATTGGCGGCTTTTGAACTTTTGTCACCATATTAGCAATGTATATATATATATATATATATATATATATATTTGTATGAAAAGGGGAAGACTATTTTGATAATAATTTATCAGACACATTTTAGTTTACACTTAAGAATCCTTCATATTCTGCTTATATTTTTAATGGTTTTTAGGTTTAAAATAGTGCTTGTTGAAATAAATTTGCTATCTTTAAAACTGCATTTTTTCTGTAATATTTCTATAAAAATAATTCATTTATGTTTTTATATTTTTGATGCGCTACTTAGATTAAAATGGCTATTGCTATATTAAACTTCTTGTCGAAAAACGTACGGCGCACTTCAACACCAAAATTTAAAAAATCGCCCAGCAGGATCTATTAATCAAACTGATAAAATAAAAATATGGTTCATATAGTTTAAATTATCCGTTTAAAAAAAACTTTTAAAACCCAAATTATTAATGTATCATATCACATAAACCTTTTCGAAGTTGAAATAAAATTTAATTTGAAAGAAAAAATAAGGTAACTTTTTTGTTTATTAACCAAAAAAATTGATGAAATTTGAAATGCAAGTTGGTCTTGTGGGGTACAGGCTGCATATTATATTTTTGTGTTCGTGAGAGAAAATTTAAAAAAATTAGAAAACTGCAATTTTTAATCCAATTTCAAGAAAGAAAAAAATATGACTTAATGTGAAGCAGATGTTTTTTTATTTCTCTTAACGGTTTCTATACAATCTTCTGCAGTTGCCACCTAAAATTCATACTTTAGTTAATTTAAAAAAATCTAATTGTCCGACCGATAAGCTGTTTAATACATCGGATTGACAAAAAATTTCCCTTTCATTTGGTACCTTATTTGTAACGATAGGACTGACATTTCTAATTCATTTTCTGATTTTTCTAATTTATTTCCCTCATTTTAAATAAATGTACGGTGTTTTTTTTTTTTTTTTTTTTTTTTTTTTTTTCTTTCGAAGGAAGAAAAAAAAAATTGGCAATAACTATATTATGGATAAAATTTAAATGGCTTATTTATTAGAAACAGTACAGCTAGTATAAAGTTTATATTTTCACATTTTAATTAATTAAGAAAAAACTAATGAAAAATTCGAAAATCGGGCTTCGAGGTGCATCAGGAGAGGTCATTACGAACCTCCATACAAATGTGTGTAGCTCTGCGATCAGCCGTTTTCTTAAAAGCTCTGGATAGCCAAACACAATGGCACACACACACACACACCCAAATATCTTATTTTATTATATATATATAGAAGATTCTTATGAATGTAACTTATGCACGTGTTCCCCATTTGCACTTTTTTTATCCAAGGATCTATTATTTTCTAAATTGTGTGACATTTAAACATCTTTTAAATTTCTTAGAACTAGTGGATCTGCAGATCAGGAGCCTCAACATCCAATTTGCATCAGACATTTTTCAATAGGTCATTTTTACTTATTCCTTATTATATAATAGTATATATTGATTCGATCGACTTATTACCATAATCAGATACATTCCTGAGGGGGGGCTGCCGCCCCCCTCAACCCCCCGCTCTATCTCTTTGTATACCTATTTGTATATCATATAAAGTGTTACGGAATTGTAAATAATTGCATTTATTTTTGTATAATTTTTTTCAAAGAGGCTTAGTAAATCGATAAAATGCTAATTTTGTGCATTTCTAGTCGTTTTAGCGTTAAAATAGCCTAATTTTCCTTTAAAAACGCATTAAAAAGCACCATATAAGGGAAGAAATGGATTTGGCGCCAAATTTGGCGACTGTTTCCCTCATTGGCGATTTTTTGGCGACCTTGGCGAGAAAATCCTTATTAGGGATATACCAAATATGGAAGCTCTAATCTCATTGGCTGATGAGATACGATAATTTTCCAGAACAGTCTGTGTACGATAGAATAGTATAAAAAGAGCCTTTTTACTTTCCGAACACTATAGTGAGGAAAGTATTGTAATCATGTCAAAAATCCGAATTCGAGATTTTGATGTTTCTATACGTTTCGAGGTCCAACGAGTCCGTTTTCACTATTTTTACGATGATGTATGTATGTGTGTGTGTATGTATGTGTGTATGTATGTGTGTATGTGTGTATGTATGTGCGTATGTATGTGTGTATGTCTGTGAGTGAACACGCTAGCGTCTAAACGCTTTGTTCGAATAAGCTGAAAGTTGGTATGTATACTGTAAGTCACCATAGTACGAACCCTATAGATTTTGGTGAATCTAGCACTTATAGTTTTTTTACAGGGACACAAAGAAAAATTCTTTATCATTATGGCCAAGGGACCAAAATCTTAAAAGTGCGATAGCATCTAAACGCCTTATTCAATTGAGCAAAAACTTTATACACATATTATAGGTCACAGATACTCAATCTGTATAGATTTTGGAGAATCTAGCACTTATAGTTTTTTTACAGGGACACAAAGAAAAATTCTTTGCCAAATTTTTAAAAGTGTGATAGCGTCTAAACGCCTTTTTAATCTCAGCAAAGAATTTGTACACATGTTATAGGTCACATTTGAACCAACTGTATAGATTTTGGTGAATCTAGCACTTGCAGTTTTTTTACAGGGACACAAAGAAAAATTCTTTATCTTTATGGCCTATGAGACCAGCGATAGCATCTAAATGCCTGTTTCAATTGAGCTGAAAATTTGTATGAATATTATAAATCACTGTTGCACTAATTATAAGCATTTTGGTGCATCTAGCATTTATAGATTTTTACAGGGACACAACGAAAAATTCTTTATCGTTATGATCTAAGGGCTCAAAGTTCAGTAGCGTTAAATAAAACCTCGTGTGATATATGGAGAAAAATACTCAAACACTCTGTTATGGTTTTCTCTTTTTTGTGTGTTTAGCAACTCCTCTTTCTTTATTTTATCTACAAAACTGTTAGTTACTCAATGTTCGGAAAGTCGAGTGGAGTCACTCCAGATTTTTTTAGCCAAGGCGGCCAATCTCAGATCTGTGTCAGATTCGTCAAATGCTTGAGCCTCTTTCAATGAGACTTGCGTTATGTGTTATTGCTAAACTGTTTGTACTGTTGTTTTGCTGTTAACGGCTGCTGTTTAAGCTGTGTTTACTGGTTGAATTGAAGCTGATACTTGGTTTATAGACCTGTATTTTTCTGGAACTTTCTGTGAGTAAATCACTGAATTTTTGCAAGTTTCACCTTTCATTCTCGGACAACTTACGAACCCCTAAGTACGCAACAATATGTATTCTTAATAAACGATCGTCTTGTATTATTTCCCTGAAATTCATAAATACCAAATTTCATACAAAAAAAATTACATAGCATATCGGAAATATTTTGCGTAACCTTTAAACTAATTATCAATTCTATGCCCACAATTTTCAACAAGAAAACATGCTTTTAAAATTCTAATAAAATTTCATTATATTTTATGGGATGTAACCATGTTAAAATACACTTTTAAGAAATACCGACTATAGACCGTAATAGTACGAAATTCCTTTATGTATCCCGGAAAAGTAGCCACAGTCATTATAAAAGCCAATAATAAGAATAAACCAAATTAATTATAACTCATTAATTTTTCAAACTAATTTGACCTCATTTGGATGATTACAGTACATACTCGGATATATTTTGTGTGGTCCCATAAATTATTTAGTCTATGCATAACTTTTTTTAAGAGAAAACATGATTTTAAGCATCTTTATAATGTATGTTAACTTTATTAAGTTCAATTCAGCATAAACGCATTAAAGTGCGCACTTAAATTAAAAATTTGTCCATAGGCTCTAATGTTACGAAATTCTTTCGTGTGTCTTTGTAAACGAACCATAAACATTCTATACACCAGTAAAAACTATTCAGCTTATTTTGCATTTAAAATTAATAATTGTTCCAAATTTAACATCGTTTGGATGACTAAGTGACATTGTCAGAACACTTTTGTAAGGTCCTGTACAATAATTAGAAAGCTTAAGAGCACATATTTTCTTCAAACAACGTAAGTTTAAGCATCTTACTCACGTCCTCTAGTTTCATTTTCTTCATTGCAAAGTAATGATATTAAAATGCGTTTAAACGAAATTCACCCCATACGCCGTAATGTTAAGAATTTTGGCGTGTTCCTGTACACAGTTTATAAAAAATATAGCTGTAAAAATTATACAGCTACTTATATGCAAAGCTGGAACGTGTGCGTTAATTTGCAAGTCAATCGAAGGATTTTTGCGGCCGCTATTGCGGTACATACAAATTCTTCCCATACGCCGTAAGGATAAGAAAAACTTTTGCGTGTCCCTGTACACGAACAATAAATGGAATACACACCTAACACTATACAGCTAATTCCGTTGGGCTAATGCATATGTGTACAAAATTGCAAGTCAATAGCGTTATTTTTGGGGCCGCTATCGCGGTACATGCAAATTCTTCCCATAGGCCGTAATGATAAAGAAAACTTTGGCGTGTCCCTGTACACGAACTACAAATGGAATGCACACCCAAAACTATACAGCTAATTTCGTGGGGATCATGAACATGTGTACAAAATTTCAAGTCAATAGCGTGATTTTTGCGGCCACTATCGCATGACAGACAGACAGGCAGACGGACGGACAGACGGAACCCAAAATCCTTTTGAGTCTCAACAGAGAGCCTCCACTGACGTTTCGGCAAAAATTGGAAGTCAATAGCTTGATTTTTGCGGTGGCTATCGCGGTACATACAGATTCTTCCCATAGGCCTTAATGATAGAAAATCTTTGGCGTGTCCCTGTACACGAACTACAAATGGAATACACACCTAAACTATACAGCTGATTCCGTTGGGCGCATGAACATGTGTACCAAATTGCAAGTCAATAGCGTGATTTTTGTGGCCGCTATCGCGGTACATACAAATTCCTCCCATAGGCCGTAATGATAAGAAAAACTTTGGCGTGTCCCTGTACACGAATTACAAATGGAATACCCACCCAAAACTATACAGCTGATTTCGTGCGGCACATGAACACGTGTACCAAATTGCAAGTCAATAGCGTGATTTTTGTGGCCGCTATCGCGATACATACAAATTCCTCCCGTAGGGCGTAATGATAAGAAAAACTTTGGCGTGTCCCTGTATACGAACTACAAATGGAATACATACCAAAAACTATGCAGCTGATTTCGTGGGGCTCATGAACATGTGTACCAAATTTCAAGTCAATAGCGCTATTTTTGCGGCCGCTATCGCGCGACAGACAGACAGACAGATAGACCGACAGACAGACAGACACAGCCCAAAACCGTTTTGAGTCTCAACAGAGGGCCTCCACTGACGTTTCGGCAATCAAAATTATATTTGCATAAGACATACAAATTGGTTTTTATAATTTATTTATTGAATTGGGTTAATAAGTTATAATTAATTTTCAATATGTGATTTTATTTTTAACTAGTATATAACCCCGTCAAAAATGACGGAATGTGAAATCAATTAAGGTAGCGAATCAACGAAGGCTTTGCTTGTTTCGCTGTTCACTATATTTGAAGGAAACTCTTTTCTATATCGCTTTATTAAAAAAGAAAAAAAAATGAAATTGCTCAAAAGCCCCTGTTATCGCTGCCTTTGGCAGCGACCCACTCATTTGCGGCATCTCGGGTGCCTGTCCCTATTGCCTGTGACAACAGCTTACCAGTGGGCTTCCATTTGGGTGCTTATCAGATGACAGTTTCGAAACGGACAGCATCGAAAAAATTGAAGTAGAAATTTTATATTTAAATCTCAGTTACATATGAACAACACTATACGTGGTGTATATAGTATTACCCTTCATGTTATTTTCTATAGTTATTTGATTTATTCGATCAACTATAAAATGACAACAATTTCACTCCAAATATAGTATTACAATATTCTATGATCGTCTACATCCATCGCATGACACAATTAATTTTTTGCAGTTATAATAGTAGTTGCGTTAGTTAATAGTAGTTGGTATAGAAAAAAAATATATATATGTAAATATGATCATAGTACAGCCTTACTATAGCTCCCCTTGTCAACTTTTGATTTTTTATCGCCATTTTAGGCATAAATTCACACGTTATGCGATTATTTTTTCTGTTTCTTTTTGTTTCTTTTCCCTTTTCTTTCCTTTCTTTTCTGTTTTTCAATATTTTCTAATTTATTTATATTTTTTATGCGCTAATTTGGCTTAAAGTAGCTTTCATAAAAGTAGAATCCTTGGCGAATAATGTCTGATCTATTTCAGCATCGAAATTTTAAAATATTTCCCAGGATTATTAAGGAATTAGCTTTCATGCCACGCGCGATTCAGCGATTTATCCGTGCCAAAAATATACTATTTAAACAAACCAAAAAATAAATAAATAATTAAGTAAGTAAATAAACAAATAAACAAAAATAGAAATAAATTGAAGTATGTTAAAAAAGGTTATGGTTGTGTTTTTTTTTCTTTTTTTTTACCCCATTTTCATTTTTTCATATGCGTGAGCAAATTTAACATATTTTTTTATTATTTTTATTTTTAGCGTGAAAGTATATTTGATTTTAGGCAAAAAATAAACAAATTAATTAAATAATAAATAAGTAGAAGGTATTTTTTTTTGGGGGGGGGGAGGGGGCAACGATTATAAATTTAAATGTCCAATTTTGAAATTATTACCAGGTTCTTATTCTCATATTTTAATTAATCTCAAAAAATCTAATAAAAACTTTGTTACAAATAAGGTTCCAAATGAAAAGAGTGATTTTTCTGAATCCGTCGGACTAAACAGATTATCGATCGGACAATTAGATTTTTTAAAATTAACTAAAGTATGAAAATTAGGTCGCAACTTGCTATTTAGATGAGTACAAAGCTCAATTGTCACTTCTCTTGCAAATTATATAAATAGATTACAAGAAATTTACATAAATAATAATTGTTTTGAAACAATTTTTTTCCAGTTAGAGTGACACTTTAATCTCTGTTAGTATTCAAAGTATTAATATAATGAGATTAAACTAACAATTCACTATTTAACCGAAATAGATTTTGTTAAAGTCGCTAAATATTTTAAGAATTTGTTTTAAAGAACTTATAATACTATAAAACGTTAATGTATTTTTGAAAGAAATTTTTATCCTTTTGATTACATCATGAGATTAAATTATTCTCGGTATGATATTTCATGACAATAAGCTTATTAAAATATTAAATTACTTTTAAGAGCATATCTTGTGTAAACATTAACTGTTGGCTAAAAAGATTGATTTGAAAATCTGTAGAAGTACTCATAATACAAAACGTAATTAGAAAACGCGTATATTTATATTTTTTAATTGCGTTATCAACATTTTCTAGGAAATACTAATTAAAAAAATGAATTGAGGTATATCCCTAGATCATTTAATTTTACTATCGGATGAAGAAATGAAACGTTTTAAATGGCTTTATATTGTTATTTCCTCATTCATTAAGGTTTCCGAATGCTTCCAGGGTTATTTTTTAATTATGTATGTATATTTATCTTTATATGAATAGAAAATTAAAAAGAAAAAGAAAAGAAAAAGAAAAAAGAAAAGAAAAGAAAAAGAGCTATAATTTTAAAATTACTTTACGTTCTTAGGAAAATGAATAAGAAACAGCAAAAATACTTCTACGAAACATGACAAAATAACTTTAAATCTAGATTTTCCCTTTTTTTTTTTATTTTTTTTATTTTTTTTTTTTATAAATTTTACTACTATTTATGAATATTTATTATACGTTTTGAACTACTCTCCTTTCTGTAATTGAAGTGTTAAAAAAAGTACGCAAGTTAAATTACTGACTAAGCAAAAAATATTAAAAACCAGCTCTTTTTGCTCGCTGTGCTTTTCAGTATATTTAAGCAAATCACCTGCTTTTAAAATTTTTGAAATTCTAATCAGTCAATTAGTCATCAAGTAACATACAGATTTGGAAATTATCCAAGAATCGGTAAACACTGCTTTTGGCAATGTGTTTCAAAATCGCCTTGGAAACGAAATGGCGAAACTTGGCAAATTGGAAACGAAATGCCGAAATAACTTGTCAAGCGAAATAATCCAATATTATTGTATGATAAGTTCATTGTCCAGCTTTAGTTCAAATTAAATCAGTATTTCAAAAATTATCGTAATAAGAAATTTTCAAGTGGCCACCACTTAGAACAAAAAAAGCGGAGTGGGATGCTCAGCAAACTTGAGATATTTGAATGACAAATCCACTACCCAAATTTCATGTGACTTGATTCAGTATTGCAAAGTTGCCATAATGACGAATTTTCAAGTGGCCGCCACTTGGAAATAAAATTGCGGATCAAGTCACCGAGTGAACTTATCCAAGATATTTGAACCATAAGTTTACTATCCAACTTTTGTTTAGTATTTTAAAGGTTATTGTGGCAGTTATAAGTGGCAGCGTGATTTCAAGTGGCCGCAACATAAGATGTCGGAACACGTTGCGCTGTGAACACATTCAAGATACGTATACGATAATATCACTATCCAAATTTGGTTCGAATTGAGTTAGAATTTAAAAAGTTATCAATTTTATAAATTTTTAAGTGGCAGCCTGATTTTAAGTTGCCTCGCTTAGATTATAACATACGCACTTTGTTAAAAATGACGGATAAATTTCATTAATAAACATGTTTGTGACCTATATATAGTCTATATATACATCAAAATTCAAGCGAATACAGTCTGAAATACGCTTCTTACATTGGTGTGAATTTAAAATTTTCAAGTGGCCTCCACTTGGAAACCAAATGGTGGAGCATTTTGATTAGCAAACTCATCCAAGATATTTTTAAGATAAGTTCACCGTCCAAATATTATTTCAGAAGTTATCGTGATTTTAAATTTTCAAGTTGTAGCCTGATTTCAAGTGGCCCCGCTTAAATTAAGATATCCACCACTTTTTTAAAAATTGTGGATAAAGTTCATTTATAAACTTGATTGGAACCTTATGTGATCTATATTTGCATCAAAATTCAAGCAAATCTGGCCTTAAATACGCTTTTTACATTGTGAATTTGAATTTTTCAAGTGATCTCCCCTTGAAAACAAAATGGCAGATCAACTTCGTCAACAAACGCACCAAAGATATTTATAAGATAAGTTCACTGTCCAAATTTTGTTTGATTTGGAGTATTATTTCGGGTGTTATCGTGATTTTAAATTTTTAAGTGGTAGCCTGATTTCAAGTGGCCCCGCTTAACTTAAGATATCCACAACTTTGTTAAAAAATGATATTAAAGTTCATTAATAAACTTCATTGAGACCCTTATGTGATCTATATTTACACCAAATTCAAGCAAATCCGCCCTTAAATACGCTTTTTATAATGTGGATTTGAAATTTTCAAATGCTTGCCACTTGAAAACAAAATCTCGGAGCAACTTGGTTAATGAACTCATCCAAGATATTTATAGGGTAAGTTCGTTGTTCACATTTGGTTCGATATGGAGTAATATTTCGGGAGTTATCGTGATGACAAAATTTTCATTTTAGATAGATAGATATATAGGTTGCTATATAAACGAAGTGATTGCGATAGGTCGACGTCTACGGGAGAAATTGAAAGTAAGTAGAGTTTAACATCTGTAGACTGCACTAAACTAAAGGAAACAAATATATATTTTTTATATGCGTAAAAAAAAGCTCATGTGGAATATGGTAGGGATATCATTCACTGTTAGTTTACAGGGCTACACAAAAGAACTAGATAAAAGTGTGACAATAGTTGCCAATTGATGTAAGTGTATTTCAGGCTGGGCCATGTATTATTACTATAGGATTATGTTTAGGTGCACCATGTGGTCTGTATATAATCTTCGAAAGATATACAGTGCTGCAAATATTTAAGCGATAACATTCCTTTTTGTTGTTATTGGATGTGCTTTATTAATAATATTTTGCCATTTCCAGGAAAGCTGTTCCGGAATTGAAATAAATTCCTCATAGAGATATAGTAAATAATGAATGTTTTAAGCTAAATATTCATCACTTGTCTTTTGTATATTTTCACGTTTAGAGGCTTTCTGATTAACGTAGTCAAGTTTTTAACGTTTGATCTTTATCTGTGTCTCTTAGAGCGACTTAAAAACGAATAATTTTTGGAGATCCTAATGTTGTATCTTGTAGTTAATATAGGTTTGTTGCTGGAAAAGTTTGATCAAGATTAATAAGTTTCAATGAATGTTGCCTGTGAAAATTGTCTGTATAGTTTTAAGTAAACTTTTAATTTTAATAACAGAATCAAATTCTATATAAATGCATGTGCATTAATGAAACGGGGGTGGGTTGAGGGGGGCCGTAACCCTCCCCCCTCACACAGAACTAATTATCATACAAAACTCTTCCGAAGCCTAATTTGAATTGTTTAACATAGGTTTACATAACAGTACTTGTTATCTTACCTCTTATTCTCCAACCTGTATTTATACTATTAAATTTCAGGGTAAGAGAAAGTCGTGTGAGTCTCACACCATATAATTTCATTGTAAAATAATGCTTTATAATTATATTGTTTTATTTAACTTTGTATGTTGTTTATGTGTCAAGGATCAAATCTAAGAATTTTTTTTTCACCCGCTTCCTATCATCCAATTCAGCTAAGCTACAATTTTACGTACATGTATTACATTTATGAGAATACAATGCTTAAGGAATAACGGATTTAGGAGATATGTACTGAGGGTCCTGTTCCCCAACTTTAGTATAAACTTTGTTTCGAATTTTAACCTAAATCTTTTTGTCCCACTGCGGTAAAATATTGTATACATATATAACACCGACGTTAATACATGAGCAAGAAATAACGGTTTTATGTATAAATCCCTTGACCTCCAACTCATATTTATAATTCCTTTCAAATTTTAACCCACTACATGTCGTCTATTTTAGCAATAATTTTGCATGTATTACTCATTTGGCAAACAGGCTAAATTAGTAATGGACTTAGGAAAGTGTCCCTGGAAGCCCTAAACTCTCAAATCCTTTTCCGAACTTGTTTCGAAATTTAATCCACTTTCTATCATCCGATTGGGCTAAACTTTTGCATACCTGTATAATTATGAAGGCAATACATGCTCAAGTAGTAACGAAACTACGAACGGCCAATATTGGTCATGGACACTGAATTTTAACTTAAAATTTTCTTTGACTTTTAATCCGCTTCAAATCGTTCGATTGAAATGAAATTCAGGATACATGTATGGAACCGATTACAGCATTTGCTCAAGTATTAAGGGATTGAGAGTTCGGGGTCTAAAAGCGCTTAGCCTTCAAATCTAAGTCAATTTTTTTTCAGAATTTAATCTACTCCCAATCCAATCCTACTTCTGCTTGAGCTAAACTAATGCATATATGTTTAATACATGCTTGAGCAGCAACAGATTTAGGATAAGGGGTGAAAGACCAACTACATTTAAATATTTCTTTTAGGTTCATTTCTTTAGAGATCGACCTATTTCAATCACTTCGTTTATCTATATCTAGCTATATTGCTATCTACAATGAAAATTTTGTCATCACGATAACTCCCGAAATAATATTCCAAACTGAACCAAATTTCGACGAACTGATCTTATAAATATCTTGGATGAGTTCGTTAACCAAGTTGCTTCGACGTTTTGTTTTCAAGTGGAAGCTACTTGAATATTTAAAACCCACATTGTAAAAAGCGCATTAATGCAAGATTTGCTTGAATTTTAATGCAAATATAGACCACATAAGGGTCTCAATGAACTTTATTAATGAACTTTATCCTCTATTTTTAATAAAGTGACGGATATATTAAATTAAGCGGGACCACTTGAAATCAGGCTATCACTTGAAAATTTAAAATTACAATAGCCTCCAAATAATACTCCAAATCAAACCAAATTTTGACAGTGTCTTAACATATCTTATAAATAATCTTAGATGAGTTTGTTAACCAAGTTGTTTCGCCCTTTTGTTTTCAAGTGGAGATTACTTGAGAATTTCAAATTCAAGTTGTAAAAAGCGTATTTCGAATTTGTTTGAATTTTAAGTATACATAGACCATAAAAGTGTCTCAATGAACTTTATTAATGAACTTAATCAGCCATTTTCAATAAAGTGGCAGATACCTTAAGTTAAGTGGAGCCACTTCAAATCAGCCTACAACTTGAATATTTACAATCACGATAACTTCCGAAATAATACACCTAATCGAACAAAATTTGGACAGTGTCTTAAATTCTCTTTTGAATATTTTGGATGAGTTTCTTAACCAAGTTGCTCCGATATTTTATTTTAAAGTGGAGACCACTTGAAAATTTCAATTCAAATTTTAAAAAGGATATTCTAACTTTGTGAATTTTGATGTATACATGGACCATAAAGTGTCGCAATCAAGTTTATTAATCAGCTTTATCCACTATTTTTAACAAAGCGACGGATATCTTAAGTTAAGCGAGGCCACTTGAAATCAGGCTATCACTTGAAAATATAAAATCACGATATCTTCCAAAATAATACTCCAGATTTGGACACTGAACTTTTCTTTTATATATTTTGGATGTGTTTGGTAACCAAATCGCTTCGTCATTTGGTATTCAAGTGGAGGCTACTTGAAAATTTCAAATTCACTCAGTGAAAATCGTTTTTTGAGACGAAATTTGCTCGAATTTTGATGTATACATAAACTATATAAGGCTCACAATCAAGTTTATAAATGAACTTTATCCGAGACTTTAAACAAAGTGCGAATGTTATAAACTAAGCAAGACAACATGAAATTGGGCTACCACTTGAAAATTTATGAACCTGGCAACATTTTAAAGTCTGATTTAATTTGAACCAAAGTTGGACAGCGATCTTATCATATAATTATCTTGGATGAGTTCAAGATGCAACTTATTCGAACAACTTTTTTCCAAGTTGCGGCCACTTAAAATCACGCTGCCAGTTAAAAACGTACCATCAAAATAACTTTAAAATACTAAATTGATTTTAACAAATGTTGGATAGTGAAATTATGGTTCAAATATTTTGGATACGTTCGTTTAGTAACTTGATCCGCAATTTTATTTCCAAGTGGCGGCACTTGAAACATTTATTACTATGATAACTTTTGTAATACTGAATCAATTCGCATGAAATTTGGTTAGTGGATTTATCATTCAAATATCTGAGAAATGTTTGCTGGGCATCCCACTCAGCTTTTTTTTTTCCAAGTGTTGACCACTTGAAATCACGGTGCCACTTGAAAATTTCTTATCACGATAATCTTTGAAATACTGATTTAATTTGAACTAAAGTTGGACAATGATACTTATCATAGAAATACTTTGTATGATTTTAATGGACAAGTCGCTTCGCCATTTTGTTTGCAAGTTGCAGCCTCTTTGACTGCCACTTGAAAATTTGTCATAGCAATAACTTTTGAAACACTGCACTGACTTGAACCAAAGTTGGGCAGTGAATTTATGCTTCAAATACCTTGGATGAGTTTGCTGGGCATCTTCCTCTATTATATTGTTTCCAAGTGGCGGCCATTTGAAAATTTGTTATCATAGTAACTTTTGAAATACCTAATCCATTCAAACCAAATTTAAAAATTGTTTAGTCATTCAAATATCACCAAGTTCATTAAGAATTTGTAGCCGCCATTTTGCAACAAAATGGAGAGGAGAAAGAAATCAACCTACTCTTCTGAATGATCCGGAAGGACTTGTTTGAATTTTAAACATCTTTCCATCATCCGATTAAGCTGAAGGTTTGTATACACGTATAATATCAGCATTTGCTGAATTGGAATTTTTAATACATTTTGTAATAAATCTAGATTAAAAAAAAAAAAAAAATTCTCTAATTTTTTTAAGGTTTAACTTCGGTCATGTCAGAAAAATATTATCCTATTTTGAATACAATAATAAAATTTAATCGGGATTTTTTATTATTATTATTATTATTATTAAAGAAATTTTTACTCTATTTTTAAAACTATGTAATAATGCAATTTTAATTTTAGTTATCGCATTGTGATAAAAGGAGGTAATCTTGAGTATAAAAATTATTTGCATGCAAAGAATGTTTTACCCAGCAGTTACTGTTTGATTGTTATTTTGTGTACGTGTAATAGGCTAAAGTAAAAAATACTTTGACTATTAATTTAAAAACTATTGTGACGGAAATATCTTCCATTTTCTATAAAATCAGCACTTCACAAAATTGCCGAAGCAAGGAAGAATTTTGGAAACCTCGAGTCTCTTTTGAGTGTGCTTGGTAATTTTAGTAGATAAGTTTTCTCTTTTCTTTTTAACCGACTTCAAAAAAAGAAGGAAGGTTCTCAATTCAAACCGTATGTTTTTTTTATGTTTGTTAGCTCATAACTTCTGAACGGATGCTCCGATTTTGATAATTTTTGTTTTGTTGAAAAGGTCTTGGTCTGCAATAGGTCCCATTGTAATATCTTAACGATCGAAAGAAAATACAGGGTGCCCAAAAAATCAGTCTCAACTCTTTTAATTGCTAAACCGCTGCAGCTATAGTGATAAAAATGGTATGTAAGTATAGCAAAGTGGTCCATGCAGCACAAGGTTTAACCGCTGCGCCACCTGGTGTAAAACAGCGGAGTTAGTTTTCCTATCTCGAAAACGGTTCTAAAGGAAAAAGTGAATTATAAAGTTGAAAAGTAGCATCGATTTAGTACAAAAAGATAGTTTAGACATTCATGCTAGCTTTCCTATTTCGGAAACGGTTCAAGACAGGGGGGGAAAAGTGAATTATAAAATTGCAGAGCATCATCGATTTAGTAGGAAAGATAGTTTAGACATTGATGCTAAAAATATAATGCTAAAAACGTGCATTTGTTTGTTCGCAATTTCTTACAATATGCACACTTGAGCTACATCGCACACGTTGTAGCGTAGCTGGTGAGACATACGCTATAAAGTTCAAAATACGGTTACTTGATACTTTTTGTTTTGTTGTAAAGATCTTGGTCTGATGTAGATCCCATTGTAATATTTTTGCAATCTAAAGAAAGTAAAACGCCATCTGGTGAAAAACAGCGGAATTAGCGCTCATATCTCAAAAACGGTTCAAGATGGGAGAAAAGTTAATTACAAAGTTTTAGAGCATCATCAATTTACTACAAAAAGACAGAATTTAGACATTATTGCTAAAAATAGAACGCTTAAAACATGCAGTTGTCTGTTCGCAATTTCCTACATTGTGCACACTTGAACTACGTTGCACACTTTGCAGCGTAGCGGATGGCACGTATACTCTGTGGTTCAAAGTACTGTTACTGTAAGCGGTCACATGCTGGTGGAAAACAGTGGAGTTAGCGTTCCTATCTCGGAAACGGTTCAAGACAAGGGGAAAAAGTGAATTATAAAATTGCAGACCATCATCGATTTATTACGAAAAGATAGTTTAGACATTTATGCTAAAAACAGAACGCTTAAAACGTGCATTTATTTGTTCACAATTTACTATTTTGTGCACACTTAAACGACATTTGTTGTAGCATATGGGTATATGTTGTAGCGTAGCGGGTGACATTTATGCTATGTAAAATTCAAAGTATGGTTATTGTAAGCGGTCACATCGATTAACGCATAGACGTTTTAAACCGACTTCATAAAGGAAGAGGTTTACAAAACAAACCATGTTTCTGATTGTTGTTGTTTTTGAAATTTGCTAGCTTTTAACTTCGTAAGAGATGATTTAATTTTAATACTTTTTTGTTGTATTGATCTTAGCCTAAAATAGGTTTCATTATGATTTCATTAAGATATAAACAAATTACAGGATACTCACAAAAGTCTGTTCTCACTCTAGCTGCTGAGCGCATGCAGCTACACTGGTAAAAGTAGTGTGTAAGTATCGATGTTGAAATTTCTGTCCGTCAGCTGCAATGCATATTTTGCTCTTTGTTTGAACTTTAGGCTGCGCAATTTCCAGCACAGCGGGTGACACGTATTCAGTGTAAAGTTCAATATATATGCCTAACAGAATTTTTGGTCACTAATACAGCGTAACCGTCCTTTACATTTCTAAAGACTTTTTAACTTAACGTATGTTCATTCAACAGATAGTTTTTTGCTCATATCCGATAAAGGCAAGAAAAGTGACACAACTTAAAAATGCAGCATTTGAGAAAAATCAACTTAAAAGTAACTTGACTAGAATAAAACTGGCACAACCTCGAGTGGATAACTTTCTAGATGGAGATGTAACTTTTTTGTTCACATTGGGTGCATTTCATGTATTTTTCAGTGGCATAAACCATTTTTTGAGTTATGTCACTTTTCTTGGAAGTTGTGATTTGTGAAGCTGCCGTCGAACGTCTTCTGATGTTCTGCTATATGAATAAATTTTCACTGAAAAGAGAAAAATAAAATCTTTTTGTAAAAAAAATAGAACCGACTCCAAGAAATGGGAATGAAATGAAATAGTAAATTGCGCCTAAAAGTATAAAATAATTTCCTTCGCCAAACAACCTATAACACTACAATTAATCATAACTTTTGAAGTCGGCGCAAAATTAAATAAAAATTGATAACTTTATTCAATACAAAAATCAAATCCTATTCAATATACACATCTCACATTGTCACCTGCAAAACGCAGCCGAAAACAACTTTGATTCAAGAAAACAAATAAGATTTCGTAAGCAGCAAAAGTTGGCGAAGATCCTGGTATCCGACGTCCTTGGTGAAAGAAAAATCACAAATTTTTCTGGCAAACATATTTAATTTCTTTAGGATATCATGATTAGTTTGATAAAGTATATTAAGAGAGTAATCAAGAATATGAAACAATACATCGTACAATATATATTATGAAAATATACATCTTGCGTGCGTGTTTTGATCGCCAAATCCAAAAGCCACCAAGTATGATAGTTATCAAAGTTATACCAAATTTGCAAAGGAAACTCTAACTTCGTAGAAACATAAATACCGCCTTGTAAGGAATGTTCACTGTTCTATGTAGATGCTACTAATAAACCAATTGTATACAGTGATAAAATAATAAAGGAAACATGAAAATGGATCATTCGAGACAACAGCATTTGTTGCTACCGATCTAAAAACAGACCTTTAAAAACTAATTAAATTTTATTTAACTTTGCGCCGACTTCAAAAGTTATGATTAATTGTAGTGTTATAGGTTGTTTGGCGAAGGAAATTATTTTATACTTTTAGGCGCAATTTACTATTTCATTTCATTCCCATTTCTTGGAGTCGGTTCTATTTTTTTTACAAAAAGATTTTATATTCTATGTGTTTTGGATTTTTCTGGACATTTGATGCTTTATAACAACCACCGCATCTAGTATAAACATTTAACTATTGATTAAATTCGTTTATATTATCAACACATCTTATTGAAACATATTAAAAATAAATAAAAAATGTCTGCAATAACAAATGCACTACCCGCACCCTCAAAGAAGAGCTATAGAGTTTGATAAACAGCAATTCATAGTGTCATTAAGATAATCGAAGTTTATCCAAAATTCTACTTGCCACACCGTGTCCATTACAACTCTCAGGATGTACAATCAGTATTCTTTCGCTCGGCGTGTTATATTTTAATTTAATTTGAAATTTCCATTTCTCATGCAGAGTACGATAACTCAGTCGTTAGAGCCTCGAGTTCTTTATCAGAGAACTTCAAGTTCAATGTCCAGCCAGCTAAAGACAGTCATTAAATTAGGCTGGTGTAAGTAAAATATGTTATACCTTCAATGCCCTCCACATTCCGTAAAATTAATTTTTCTAGGAGTTACTGAAGCGGATAAACCATCACCTCCAAGGAGAATTAAATGCTTGCAGAAATGATAAAGTAAGAGGGGGCATATGACGTTTCAGCAGGCAGAATAAATGAAATTAATTGTCCTCCACTCAAGATTGCTACCGCTTTAGCGGCGTTACGGCGTCCGTCATATTGAGTCTATAACAAAAATAATTAATGCTGTGTTAATTAATGTTTTATGTAGTTACAAATTTGATTTCATGTTTTTCTGAACATTTCATCTTTTCTTTTATCAATTCTTCACTATCAGATACTATCAGATATTGAAGTAATTTCTCCAGATCAAAGATGTCGCAAATAGCCCTAAAACGTATTTCTAGCACTAGGTTAATTTAACTCAACTTCAATCTTTTACCATGCATTTCGAAGCAGTAAGAAATAATGTAAAAGGTTTTATTGCACATAAATTTGGCCAGTCATAAATACATATAAAGTTTCGTGCCGAAAAAAATAAAAGTAGAGTTGAATTAAGTGTATTTAACGTCAAAATATACCTATATAATGGACGATTGGAGAAAATCTCGGCTTCAACATCGTCAGCGGTGTAACGAAGACATGTCATCACAATTTAGATTCTATGTGTTAGGAATGGCTTTCCGTTTCCACAACCCCCAGAAGTCTTAATTTCAGATCATAGAAGACATTGTAGCTACGACGATTTTTACATGCTACAGCCACCATTACGTTAAAAGTAAAATTAAAATACAGCTTGGTTTTTCATTGTTTTAATCTTATCCAACTACATTAGCTGATGCATTATTATGGCGTTGCAATGAAAATCAATTTTTTATGACACTCCATTTCTTATGATCATTGATTATATCAAATATTATCGAACACTTAAATTCAAAAAAAAAAAAATATTAGAATTGTGAGTGTAATTTAAAAAATACCTATGGCAAACTTTTTTCTGTTATATATTTTTAAATATTTCAGCTGACTCAGTCATGGTCAGCCCTCAAAAATGCATTCATTGGTTATTAAAATTTATAATTTGTAATATTCTACAGAATTCTACAAATAAACTTATTTTATAAATTTTTAAGTTCATTTGAAGAACGGTACTTTATTTCATTGATAGGACAAGCTTGGAACATTTTCATCCTTATGTTTTATTCATGAAACTTGTATGTATCTTATTTTACATTCTGATGTTGTTTGATATTTCCTAAAGAATTTCGATTATCTTGCAAATTAAAAAAAAAAAAAAAAAAAAGATTAAGGGGATTGCCGGTTTTATAAAAGATATACACACATATTTGGAAATATTAATGAGCTTTTAACTTAAACACTTAGTTGTTTTAAAAGTATATTAAAGTTACTTTCAATGATACAAAAGTTATATAATTCTTGTTTTGAATTATTTCTAAAAAAATGACAAAAACACATAAATATTAATGAGTTAAAATGAAAACATATATGCCTTGTGAAATTGCTTTTATATTAATACAGTAGAGTTGATTTCCCAAAAGTTTAATATGATATGAAGAATTCAACCAAATAGCTATCAAATTAAAAAAAAAAAAAAATTGAAAATGCATTTATCCGTACATGTATTCAAAATTTTTTATTTTACTCTAAGCCTTAAAAAATAAATAAATAAATAAATAAATAGATAAATTCTTGAAAAAAAAAAAATAAATAAGTGATTATTTTGTGTGTAAAAATTATATTCAATTTTATATTTTACCCCCGCACTTTAGAATGTAAAAATTGAGGAGAAAATGCTAAAAATCTATAGAAAAATCATGGGATGAAAACGAAAAATAACTCACAATGGCATGTATGTTGGAAGAAAAAAAAAAGAGGCTAACACCGGAAGTAATATAGGATCAAAATTGCTAGAAAAAGGGTCAAAGCACAAGAAGGAATTCGGCTTGAGACCCTGAAGCTATCGTCGAGGGTTTGCTACGTCTTGCCTAATATAAGACTTCGATAAATTAACGAACTCTACGCAAAGTTGAGTAATTGGCAAGAACAGATTAATTAACAAACAGTAAAAACATCTCAAATTCTATATTTCATAAAGAAAAAAAAATACTATTGTAAAATTTACCCCACGCAGCAAAAAAATTATCTTTCTTCCGCAGTCAAAAAGGACTGATATCAAAATTCTTCGCCGCTATTTATTCCCGGGAACTCATTGCCTTGCTTAATGAAGATTTGCCAATAACTCTGCATGTGCCTTTCTAATAAATCATAATCGTTTTCAACATTCCTTGTTAGTTGTGTTAGATTTTTGTCTAAATTATAAATTTATAATTTAAAGTATTTTTACGACGGGGTGTGTAAATAATATTTCACTCTTTGATAACTAATTTTTTATTAATTAAAACTTCTATGTAGGGGACGCATCCGTCTGTAAAAATACCTTTAAGTATAACTTTATAATACAGCCAAAGAACTAACAGAGCTAATAAAGCATGCAGAAAACTATTAGTATTAATTAGAAAGACACATGCAGAGCTATTGTCAGACTTAGCTGCATAGATTTGCGTGTGAATTCTATTTGTAGTTCGTGTACCAGGACACACCAAATTTTTTCTTATCATTACGCCCTATGGACAGAATTCCTACGTTTAATAAAGAAGCATCAATAAACTGGCGTTGTAAAAATATTACTTACAAACTTTGAAAAAACACCATAAAATGCAATAAACTCGCAACAATTGTTTCGGGTCGAAAAAACACACGACCCTTCATCAAGCGAATAAAGTAAGAACGAGTGCCGCTTTGACTGCAGCACTCGTGCTTACTTTATTCGCCTGAGGAAGGGTCGTTTGTTTTTTCGACTCGAAACAATTGTTGCGAGTTTATTGCATTTTATGGTGTTTTTTCAAAGTTTGTATGTAATAGAATTCATACGTATCGCAATAACGGCAGATAAATAATTTGATTGACTTACAAATTGATATACACGTTCAGGCTCTGTAAAGAAATACCTGTATATATATATATATATATACATATTATGTTTAGATTATTTATTAATCGTGTACAGGGACACATCAAAATTTTTCTTATCATTACGGCCTATGGGGTAAATTTTGCTTAAACAAATTTTAACGTCATTAGTCTACATTCAACGAAATAAAATAAGTATACATTAACGAGATGCTTAAACTTATGTTTTCTATAGGAAATATGTGTGATTAGGCTTCATAATTAATGTGCAGGACCTTGCTAACGTGTTCCGACAATGCCCTGTACTCATCCAAATTTTGCCAAATTTCGAAAAAGTATTCTTGAAAAACATAAAATAACTTGAAATGTTTTTACTGGGGTATACAATGTTAATGGTCTTTTTAGAGAGAAACGCAAAAGAAATTCATAACATTAAAGCCTATGTGCAAATTTTTATCTAAGCGCATTTTAACGTGTTTATATTGGAATAAACTTAATAAAATTAACATATATTATAAAGATAAAATAAGTTTGAATAAGATAAATTTTTTTACGGACCACACTAAAGAATTCCAATGACATTGTATAATCATTCAAATGATGTCAAAGTAGGATGAAATATAAGTGAGTTATAATTAATTAGATGTATCATTTTTATTGATGTATATAACTGTGGCTCCTTTTCAGGGACACACAAAAGAATTTCGTAAAAATACGGTCTATAGACGGTATGTACTAAAAATGTATTTTAGCATGATTACACCCCATTAAATATAATAAAATATTATTAGAATATTTAAAAGCACGTTTTTCTGTGGAAATTTATAATTAGTTTACAGATCTGCATAAATTAATTCCGGTATGTTATATATTCCTTTTACATTAAATTTGGTATAAGTATTTATGATATACAACGAATTAACAAAAGGCTGTTACTAGGAAAATATATATATATGTACCTATATAGAGACATAGATATAGAAAGAGGATATATTGGGTAGTTGAGGGCGGCGGTTGCCCCAGCCAGAAATGTAAACCCCGGGTATACAACAATATGTTTCTCTAATGGCTATATGTTAAGCGAATGTATAATACTTAGCTAACCCATGTTTATGAATAAGTATTCACGATGCGTGTGTTTCATATTCGCAATCGAATGATTTGGTACTGCATTTATTCCTTTCAACTCTAGTTAAAATCTCTTACGTCAGTTTCAAAAAAAAAAAAAAAAAAAAAAAAAGAAAAAAAAAAAAAAAAAGAAGGCTGAAAATGATTTGTAAACGTTTTATCCCAGCAAAGATTAAAACTTTTAAGAACGTGAAAATATGCTATTGCCAGAAATATAAAATGGTTATCGGAGCAAAATGGAGAATGTATAACTTGATAAAATATCTATAAACTATAAGAAAATTGCTTTTATTTTTCCCTGGAAAAAAAAAGAGAAATAAAAAAAGAAACGAAATTGTTTTTCAACCAACCAACTACTTTCAACATGGCAGTCTGTTGAATTCAGATGACAACTTGAAAATTTATCATTCCCCTAACTTTTTGAAATACTGAGTTAATTCAAACCAAATTTGAACTGGGGACATATCAAACAAATATCTAGGATGAGATCATTAGAAAACTTACCCCACCATTTTATTTCCATAACGGTTACTTGAAAGTTTCAAACGAATGTCATAAAAAACTTATGTGATAAATTTCCTGCGAAAGTGGACAAAAGGTTTGCTTTTCAACTAAGTCAGTTATTTTTAATTTTTCTTGATAAGAAACATGTAAAACAATATAAAGAATTAGGTTAAAAACTCTGTTTATTATTAATTAAAAAAGAAAATTTAAAATTAGAATTAAAATTAAGTAAGGAAAACGCGATTCTAAATTTTTTCTCTTATCATGTCTGTGACGCTATCAATAATTTTTTATATATTTATTTATTTCAGTTTAGGGCAACTGAGTCACGAAGGTGAGTGGCTGAAAATATGTCTATTTTCTTGTTATGTATACTATATTAGATTTTCATCTTATTAAATACAAAATATTTCATTTAGATTTTTTTTAACCTATAAGCAAGTATACGGACCGGCACACCAAAACTCTCTTATGATAAACTAATATTTACCATTTAAAATTGGATAAGAAAATCTGATGTTTTAGTCTGATGTCTTGTTCCTCACGAATGAAATGAACCATGTAAGGACAAATTTGCTTAAGTTTCCACATATACATAGTCCACATAAAACTCCACCCTTTTGTTTAAAAATTAAAATCAAGCTGCAACTTGGAATGTTGTCATCCAGATAACTTGTGACAAACTAATTTATTTCAAACCAAAGTTGTTAAGGGCCTATATTTTACAAATATATTAGATGAGTCCAATAGACTCCGCTGCTCTCTTTTTAATTGGCGACCTTTTGAAAAATTACAACGTTAATTTTTAAAAATGTGTTTAAGATCGGACATCTTTAAGATGCTATGTTTTAACAGCTCATATAAAGATATGAACCAAATTTTTTCTTTAATATAATTCGCCCTATTGTTTTAAAACAGCTGTCATTTGAAATAGGACGGAAACTTGAAAATTTGCATTACGCCAATTTTCGAATATTTTCTTAATTCAACGACGATTTATCTTAGAAATACATTTGATAAGTTCCTTATCCAACATGATACATCACCTTGTTACCATGTGTCTGCCACGTAAAAATTTCAAATTCACATAAAAACTAGCTGAAACCCGTCGAATTCGACGATCACTTTATTGACTGTAATGTTTCAAAAATCATCGCATCATTATAAATGTATTTCAAGTTAAAATATGTAATATAATTTACGACATTTCACTTAAAAAAAAAAAAAGAAATTCAGAAAAATACTTATAAATAGAAATACTATATATGACATCACTTTCAACGAAGTACTGTCAATGTGACGTCAAACTGACTCTAAATAAACAGTTGCTATCTTTTATTTTCTATTCCGTTAAATACTACATGTTAGCTGACCCGACCGACGTTGTTCGGGCCTATGGTAATAACCTTAAATGAACCTTAAATTTGTATGGTTTTACATCTTTAATTCGATTTTGTTTGAATTTCTATTTTTAAATAAAAGCATCGCAAAAAAATAATCAGCTATAAAAAAAAATTACCTTGAACCGAACGAAACTCTGCCTTGTGACCCCGGGGCCCTCGGCAGCGCATACGCCGGTCGCTAATAACATAAAAATATTCCCAAAAATTAATCTGGAACCAAATGAACACGCTCGCTGTTGCCCGGGCCCATGATACCTTAAATGAACCTTAAATTTGTATGATTTTATATCTTTAACTCGATTTTGTTTGAATTTCTGTTTTTAAATAATAACATCACGAAAAAAATGATTAGCTGTAACAAAAAAAAAAAAAAAAAAAAAAAAAAATACATGGAACCGAACGAAACTTTGCCTTGTGACCCAAGTGCCTGCGGCAGCGCATACGCGGGCCGCTAATAACATAAAAAAAATTCCAAAAAATTAACCTGGAACCGAACGAACTCGCCCGGCAATGCCCGGGCCCATGATAATAACCTTAAATGAATCTTAAATGTGTATGGTTTTATACCTTTAACTCGATTTTGTTTGAATTTTTATTTTTAAATGAAAGCATCATAAAAAAAATAATCATCTGTAACAAAAAAAAAAAAAATTACCTGTAACGGAACGGAACTCAGGCTCGTGACCCGGCGCCTGCGGCAGCGTATATGCAGCCCGCTAAAATTATGAAAAAATTCTCAAAAATTAATCTTGAACCGAACGAACCTCTGACTCGTGTTACCGTTGCCTGTGGCTGCGGCACCGCATAGCAGGCACGCGCTGCAAAATCCACTTTCCTCCACCAGGGGGCGCAGTATGTTGTATACGAACATCACCAATTGCCTTGAATTTCCAAGACCTTTCATATAAGGTGTCACATGGTGGTGTCAACTGCAAAATCCTTCAGTTGCACTTTCCACCGCCAGGAGACACAGCGTGTTCTATACGAACAACACCAACGGTCAGGAAATACCAAGGCCTTTAAAATAAGGTGTAACATGATAGGGTCTGCAGCAAAATCCCCTAGTTCCATTTTTCACCACCAGGGGTCGCACTGTATTGTACAGTCGGCTGCAAAATAATTCGAGCACTAGCAATAATCCTTGCCAAAAAAATGTACACTTAATACAGCTTTGTTAAATAAATCCTTGTCGAGTCATGTTCTTAATCAGTCTAAGAACATGATTCGACAAGGATTTACTTAGCAAAACAGTCTTAAGTGTACTTTTTAAATATAGGAATTATTGGCTAGTGCTCGAATAATTTTGCAGCCGACTGTATGCAAACATCTCCAATCAACATGAATTTTCAAGACCTTTAAAATGAGGTGCTACATGTGTAGGTTTAGAACGGATTTCTCTCTCAAACTAATTTCCCCCTCCCCCCCCCTTTAAAATCGAAAATTGAAGTAATTTGAAGCTTAGTTAAGCTCGTAAACGTGTTTTTAACCCGAAACGGGTGGGAAACGGTTTCCCTCCCGTTTCCCCCCGTGGGGGAAAACAGTTCGACTTTTTTTTATTTTTCTCTTCTCATAGCACATCTACTGACCAAGACCTTTCATTAGACACCTCATCCAAATTTTTACACCGAGTAGTTCTATCAATATAGTGGAGACAGACAAAAACATGTTTCAAATTAATATATAGATGTTATGTATGAATCGTTGTGCTGAAAACTCAGTATGCAAATACCATTTATCTATGTCTCCACCAAGGTTTTTAATAAATTTTATCCGTAATCTTGTTTTAAATGGCAGCCACTTCACAAGAAAAATAGAGAACAACTCTTCCGACTGAGCTGGAATGACGAGTTTCATATTACAGTCTCAACAGAGAAATATTTATTTGTTACATAATACATTTAAGGGACTCTAATATAATAAAAAATAAAATGCATGTTGATTGTTTTTTTTTTATTTTATTTTATTCTAGAAATGTCTCACTTTGTTTCCAGCGAATTGTTTAACAAAAGTTAGAAAAAATGAAATCTAAATTTTAAATACCTTTAACCGTATTTCACTGGAATAGAAAAAACTTATCGACTGTGGAATTTATACAGAACAAGTGTCATTTAAAATCTTTGACAATATGATTTAGGGATCGTTTTCAGATTTTCCCTATTAGAATAAAACTTACGTTGAAGAACATTTCTTAAACAGAAGTCGTTTCGTATGATATAGCATTGCAAGTTATCATTTTGCGCTTTCCTGGTTTTATATGTAACAGAAAAGTATTTTAAAGAAATCAGACTTTTTAAGCAAGTATTTTATCGCGCATTTTTCTTTACTGTATACTACCATTCCTTTCTAGTAATTCATGTTACAATTATTTAATAAATACGATATTTAAAACCTTTACTAACTTAATGTATTTCAATAATAAATATTATTAAAAGATCATAAGATACATTAACTTAAAATTATTAGTTTATGGAACAAATACTAGTAATAATAGAATTTTTTAAATAATAAAAGTGAAAAAAGAAAAGAAGATAAATATTTTAATTTTTTAACGTGAATTTGGGAATTAAGAAAATCGATATTAATTTCAACTTTTTAGACTTTAAAATACATCTGAACGGAGTCTCCACCTAAAAAATTAAAGATAAAAATATCGTTCATTAATAAATAATATTGAATCAAACTCATTCATGTATGAATTACGAAAAAACTACATCTGAACGGAGTCTCCACCTGAGAAATGAAAGATAAAAATATGGTTTATTAATAAATAATATTTAAACAAACTCATTCATGCATGAATTACGAAAAACCTAACTTTATTTATTTATTTTTATTTAAGAACAAGGACGTATTATAACAAAATATTAAAACAATTACTTAATTTTACATAACATTCTATAGTTGTATATACAAAAGTTACAAAAGTAAAAGAGAATTGAAGCAATTAATGTCTTGAATTTAAAAATAAAATAATGCTTTTTAATTTAAATTTCAAAAAATCTAGTGTGGAAAATCTACACGACTACAGTTAAACACTAATACACGTATTATATATGCATTACTTTTTGGGACAGTGTGATCACAATTTGTACAATTTACTGAACAAATCAGACACCTGGCAAGTTTCATGAAATGTCAAATTAATATGTGCGTGGTAAAGAAAATAGATAAAACAGAGTTAAAAAAAAAAAAAAAAAAAAATCTCTAGAGCTGATTATAGGAACCCCAATAACCGAAATCTAAACCTGATCTACCTAATAAGAACATTTGTTAATTTTCCTATATTAATCAAGTAATACTCACGAAAAGACATCTGAAAAGTGGTTTATGTATCAAAGTTGAAGAAAGTCAATGGAGCATTTTTTGAGGTGTTGGCTACCGATCTCACAACAGATTTTCACAAAACATGAGAAAATCCTTTATACACAGGGCACCAACAATTATATGCGAAAAGATATCTAAAAGAAAGTTAATAGCGCGAGTTTGAAGAAAATTCGTAGAGCCGTTTTTAAAGGTACTAACTTGCAATACATTATATTCATCTACTTAGATAAGGCGCATGTGAATTTTCCAGGACTAACTAACTAATATATTCGAAAGTACATTTAAAAGGCTATTTATATAGCAACTTTTAAGAAAATCGTTATAGGCGTTTTTGAGATACTGACATACTACTTTCAGCTTCATATACCCCACTTCCTGTTTACCAGTTTTCACTAAAAGTTTAAGAAATCACACTAGACCAAAAAAATGTACACTAGACCTAACTCAATTCTGAAGTTTCGTTGTTCTATCTTTATTAGTTTCGGAGGTATGATAGTCAGAAGATTCCACTTACACATACATATACATTGACGAATTCCCAAATAATACTTTTTTTGACTGAGGTGACTTTATTTGTATCCTTTATATAACTATATATACTAACTATTAACGTTATATAACTTTATTTGTATTCTAAAATTCTATACCATGTTTACTTTTTACGTTCTGTTGCTTAAACATTTTTCGAGGCACGACACGAGTTTTCAGTGCGCCCTGCAAAGAAGTCCTGTTCAACTTTCCAAAATTATTATTGAACAGCAGCTATTACTTCGTCATCTGAGTGGCATTACTAACATTTAAAGTTTCTTATTTAGGAATAGAAAGACAACAAAACCATGAAAATCAGATGGGTTATGTAAAAAAAAAAAAAAAAAAAAAATACAGCGGTATAACTTTTTTCACAAAAAGAACAGATCGAAGCTTTGTTCGAGTCGTAGATGCGGAATGTTTCAACTCGAGAAAACTGCGTGAAATAGCAAACAAACGCACTTTCAAAACGCTTCTGTTTATATTTCTCCGTCAAAAAAGAAGGCACCAATCGAGAACCAACTTTATAAAATTTAATCTACTCGGCAATAATTTTATGCACACTTTCATTAGAATAATATAGTTCATTTGAGATTTGATCTATGACATGGGTGCATTCGCAAGAATTAATTCATTCATGCGAGCAGAGGTCTCACATTTTTCCACAGTTCATTGTCTTCCGCTGTTTATATTGTCATCAACATCTTTACTTCCGTTCTCAAACATGTTGTACTACTCAGTGATAACTTGACATGACATTCGTTTTCACCATACATTTCAAGCAACTGTTAACAAGTGTTGGTGAAGTTACTCCATTTCGCAAACGTAAAGAAATCACTGTACGTATTGATAATTTGGACACCACTAGTAACTGCCGAGGCCAGTTTGAGACTATATATTAGAGAAACTAAAATTTCTGTGTAAATTCCCATTCATGAAATTGTACAAAAATTCATCTGAAGTGTTGCCACAAAAATTTCATAAAAATATCTCTTTACCGAAACATTTTTCGTAGAAGGGCAACTTACTTTTTAAATGACCTGCGAATATATATATCTATATGTAGATACCTGGAAATCTGTAGTTGAATCTGTCCGGATTTTTAGTTCGCTATAGAAAGCTACACCTTTTAACCGATCGCGAGTAAATTGGTACACTTAGTAACCAGAACAATATGTAGCTAATGCTGAGATTTTTAGTTCAAACGGATATTAAGTTCAAGAGATTATAACTAAAAAAACATATTTTCATTTTAAAATTACTAAAACAACAACAACAAAAAAATGTCGCCATAAATAAACAATTGATATATAACATACCTTTAAACTTCAATATCTCAAAAAGTACATATTTAATTTTATTTTATAAATTATAGGTTACTCTTACGTTTACTATCTATAATTACTGTACGTTTCAAATAATTACTGTAAGTATGGTACGGCTATGGGATACTGAGTTATAAATTAAAATGCAACTCTATCAGTATTTCTATATTGACGTAACGTACATTTTACAAAAAAAAAAAAAAAAGAAAAAGAAAAAGAATGGCCGTCTCATGTTGAAGCTTACAATATGTAAATATAATAAACGTAATAATAACGTAGAATTTTTAAATGAAATTAAAAGTAAAACTTTTTGAGATATTACACATTAATTTCTTTCTAGACATAAATATATACATATGTGTAAGTAACTATATTTTTCTTTTACTTGTCAAAAAAAAAAAAATGTGCAAGCAATTTTTTTTTTTTTTACTTTATTAATTGTGTATTTGTAGTTTTAATCATTTAAGGACTCACAATGAGTTCAAATTGTTATAATTATGATTTTATGGTCATAGTACATGTAATGATTTATTTTAGTGTTTTCCTTTTATTCCATGAAATTTTTCTCTCAAACTTAACTTTTATATAATTTTTATACAAATACTGAACTGTGATAAAAATAACTAACTTATGTTTATTCCTATGTTTAGTATCTATAGATAAATAAAATAACACTTGTTTTTTTAAAAAAAGAAAATGCCCTTTTCTTTATGCACTAAAAAGAACAAAATAACATTTTCAGCTCAGTACCGCGGATCTGAATTACTTGCATTTTATTACTATTCCAATAAAATTGCACCTCAAACGAAGAAAAGGGCGATTCAAACCATTTTATACCAAAATTTCCAATCTGGCTAATCAAATAATTCAGTTGAAACAACATTTAAAACTAATTTTAAATTATTATGGATTTATGGAAATAGGAGCTGAAATTTAGAAAATCGCCCAGGGGGATCTATAAATAAAACTGATTTTAGTACAACATATATTTGCATCGTAAACTATATTAGCACTTTATCAATTTGTAAAATTTATTTTAGGTGATAATGACGTCAATTTCTGTGAGATGCATAATTTATTTTTTTATAATTTTTTATTGTTCACGTTTAGATAAATGTATTTAATTTCCTGTCGGAAAAGAAATGAACTCGTAAATATTTTTGGCAACAATGAAATAATAGATAAAATATAGGTGCTAAATTTTTGCTATTTTTGGCTTATTATTTTCATATTTTTATTAATTAAAAGAAAACTAATCAATTATTATTATTATTATTTTTTTGTTAAATTGTAGTGTCAGTCATGACTAATATTTTAGTGAAAACCCGAAGTTTTTAGGCAGTCTGATTGCTGAGATATAAGCAAAATGATGTGACACATCCGGACACTACCGATGACAGACAGAGCGACTATAAGAAAAGGTCTTAAAAAGAAAATGCCTCCAAAAGAACGTCCTTATTACGTAAAGATTTATTGTTTATCTTCTTCTATAATAATAACTTCTATAATTCGCCATTTTGTCGACATCCTGAATTCAGTTTGGAAACCTCTTATTGAAAATTTCCAGTAGCAATATCATAAAGAACTTTAATTGAATTTTAATTCCATTAATTTTTAGATACGATTTCAAAAGCTATAATTTTAAAACTACCCATCAGAGCGATTTGATATTTTATCAGAGCAATCGAGAGGCAATGAAATTTCGTTTCGCAAAAGAAAGAAAGAAAAAAAATAGTTCCAAAATGTGCGGTTAATTATCCGTAAAGTATTTGTTTCATGAAGCTCCCCTTTTTCTCTTTTCACTATGACTGTTTCCGCGGTAAACACTTATTCTTGCTTTTTGCTAAAAAAATTGTAGTAAACCCTTGAAGTCTATTGTTTCCTGTTATTCCATTGTGTTGCTAACAACATTCCTGTGTTTAATGAGTCCATTCAGATGTTTCCCTTGACATTACCATGACAGCGCCATCTACAGGAATATGTTGGAACTACATCCCTCCTCCCCCTCCCCCCCCAAAATTTCATTCCCTCACGATTGCTCCAGTAAAATGTCAAATCCCTCTGATCGGTAGTTTTAAAATTATAGCGTATTGAAACCGTAACTTTAATTATAATCACCCTGTATTATAAGCATTACTACAACCCGAGCAGCACTGGGTAGACCTAATGGCATATATTTATATATGTAGGATCGGTGTTAGGTGTAGAATGGAAAAAGAGCGATAAGAATAGTGAATATAATTGAAAGCAGATAAATATTTTCGTGTCATTAATTGGACGAAAAGATGACTATACAAAATAGATATCAAATGACTTAAATTAGCACAAAATGTTTCACAATTTACTTCTCATTTAAATAATCACTTCTAGGGTTTATTATATCTTATCTGATGAAGAAATCATTTCGTGTAATTACTCCTGCGTAATTACTCATAATTTTTTTTAATTTACGTAACATCGAATTTTTCACTAAATATTTTATAACTCAAAAAGTTTTTCAGACAAATATTTCGCGAGTTGAGTCATTCCATATCAAATGAACACAGCTAAAAACCTGACCCCTCAGACTTTTAAGAAACTGGGCTCATTTATTTGTTCTATAGAGAAATGAGTTTATGCTAATTAATAAGTCCCTATCTCTTTTAGTTTTTGACATACAGGGCTGCAAAAATGGGTAAAAAATGCAAATTTCTTAAATTCTTCTACCACATATGTACCCATATTTTCTTTCCTAACTAATTTAAAGATAAAAGATCGGTGTCTCTAGAAAGCTTATAATCAAAGCTTATATCTCAAAAAGTACACATTTAATTTTCTTTTAAAAATGATATGTTATTTTTTACAATTATTATCTATAACTATCGCAAATTTCAACATGATACGACCATGGAATGCTGAGTTATAAATTAACCCTTTGCGCTCGGCATATTTTCCGTAAGACACGCCTTTTGGCGTTCCTTTAAAACGTCACACGTATAGTTTCCAACTTACTACCTTTTGGCTACCGAAAAATTGTAATAATTTGTTTTATTTTACTTCATCATTAAATAAGATAAACCTTTCTGTTAAAATATTCCAGTAGCCGAAAGGTAGCCTAAAGTTACGCGTTTTAGAAAAATAACATTTCATTTGCAGAGGAACATCTTAAGGCGTGGCACGATATTTTAATGTTCCCTTAGAAGCGATAAGGGTTAATATGCAACCCTAAATCAATATTTTCATACTAACATAAAATACGTTTTCCCCATATTTTGTTCCCTAATTAACTGAGAGATATGAGATTGGTATCATTAGAAAGCTTTTAATACAGGCTTTTAAATATATTTGTATCGCATATATACACTTTTAAAATTTTTCATTTTAAGGTCAATCATTTTGACCTTGACCTTAAATATCTCAAAATGTACATATTTAATTTTCTTTTAAAAAATAAATGTCATTCTTGTGTTTACTATATATAATTAATGTAAGTTTCAACATGATATGGCCATGGAATACTGTGTTATAAATTAAAATGTAACTCTACCAGTATTTCCATATTACCATAACGTACGTTTTACAAAAAAAAAAAAAAAAAAAAAAAAAAAAATAGAGTACAGTATAAAAATTATAATTTTGTGCTTTTAAAAACCTGCAAATATCCTTGAAAAACTTACCGCATTTTAAATATTTCTTTTAAAGCATATTTTAATTTAATTTATTTATACAAAGGTTTTAATTGTTTATCTACTACTACAACACAGTTGAAAATAATTTTTATACATTCTGCTGAATTCTCGAAGAATTTTAAATTTTTAACTTCATACGAAACGATTTTTTCTTACCAATACTTCCTGCATTTAGAATATTTCCTGCTAATGTTTTATTCATAACACGATATTTATATAACGTATTTTATTTTCTGCTAGTGTTTGATGTTTAAAAAAAAAAAAAGAAAAAAGATCATTTTTTAGCAAAATGTTTTGTTTAAAAGATTAATCGCATAACGTGATGGGTTAAAAAAGCTACCAATTTCAAAATTTTAAGTACTTTATAAAAGAAAAATAATTCTTTCTTTATTTTTTTTTTCTATTTAAATATCTTAACAAAGAACTCATAGGGGAAAAAATGCTGCTATTTATATAACAGATAAAAACAGTAGGACAGAAATTATATTATTTTATATAAAATTACATTAATTTCAAATAAATGAGACGATTTTCTTACATGTAAAAGAAAGTTTTGAAAAATAAAATTAAATAAAAAAATAATTAAATTAAAGACTTTTTATATTAGCTTGGTTCCCACTAAAATATATGAAAAGATTAAAATGAAGTGTTACCTAAATTTCATATTTTAGCTTATTTAAAAAAATCTAATTATCGCGTCGAAAACTGTTTGCATCGCTGGATTCAGAAAATCGCCTCTATCATTTGGTACCGAATTTGCAACGAGCCACGTACTTTTTAAAATGACTGAAATGAATTACAATGAAGTGTTGTCACCTAAATTTCATACTTTAGTTAATTTTTAAAAATTTAATGGTCATGTCGAAAAATTGTTTACACTCCTGGATTCAGAAAAATCGTCCCTTTTATTTGGTATCGAATCTGTAACGATAGGACTGACACTTCTAATTTCTTTTCTCCTTTTTTCTGTTTTTAACTCAGATTCGGCAGACGGTTTATGACAGAGAATGTAAGCTAAAAGAATAATAAACAAAGGAAAATTAATCTTACATTGCCTATTGGTCACGTGTGTTAGAAATTCCCAATAAAACTTTTTTGTTGCCACCTAAATTTCATACTTCCGTTAATTTTAAAAATTCTAACTGTTGTGTCGAGAAACTGTTTGCATTCCTGGATTCAGGAAAATCGCTCCTTTCATTTGGTACCAAATTTGTAACGATAAGACTTATATTACTAATTTATTTTATGTATTACACAAAAGTTGTTGCCACCTACATTTCATACTTATAGTTCTTTTTAAAAAATCTAACTATTGTGTCGAAAAACTGTTTGCACCCCTGTATTCAGAAAAAATGCCCCTTTTATTTGGTATCAAATTTGTAACGATAGGTCTTATATTCTAATTTAGTTTCCCCTTTTTCCGTTTCTAACCGGGCCGCGGTAGCCCAGTCGGTACAGCACCGGCCTCGTAATTGGAAGAATTGCGGGTTCGGTACTCGAGCCGGCCAAAGACCGTCGTGTACACTTATGATGGCTGGCGCACGTAAAATCTGTCGTGGCCGCAATGTCCTCCATGTTCCCATCAAAAATTATACCTCTGGGGTCACCGAAGCGGGAGAGCCATCCCTTCCGTGGAGAATGAAAATTGTGATTGCATGTCTCCGGACCACCTCTAGGGGTGTGTCCCAGACCGTCGCCAATTGTCCATATGCGCAGCATTAGTGCGACGTAAAACCCAACCATCCAACCATCCATCCGTTTCTAACCCGGATTCGGCAGAAGGTTTATGACAGAGAAAGTAAGCTAAAAAAAAGTCTTTAAAAGTAAACTGTACTTCACGCATTTATAAATAAAGCTTACATCATCTTCCTTTAATAAGAAAATATATAAAATATTGTAAATATTGTAAATATGATGTATAATAATAAGGTTAAATTAAATTTATAGACCGTTGGGAAAAGGAACATTCAAAAAAAAAAAAAAAAAAAAAAAAAAAAAAAAAAAAGAAAAGAAAAGAAAAAAAAAAAAAAAAAAATTCAAATTTAAACTTATTGATTGCGATTTTCAGGCAGAAAAGCTGTTAAGAAAATTAAGAGAATTTAAAAAAATGAATTGTCAGTTATCATTGTAACCATTAGTCATAAAATTGTACTTCATCATGCCTTTACAGGATACAAATCTACCCTTAGATTGGCTTTATTAGAAAATTAGTATTATTTCCTGCACTGCAAGAATAACGACGCTTGAGAGGATTACGAAAAGAGGCTCTGAAAAGAGAGAATTCAAGAAAGATGAATATTAAATTTGAAGAAACTAGAAAATTAGGTACGATGCGAGGAAGATGGCAGAAATTACTTTGAAATGAAACTCTGTAAGAAGTTTTATTTCAGTGAAAGAACGTCCTGTTACCTAATAATCTTCGGCAATAGCAGTTCCACATCGTTCACGCAGTACGAAAGTTCTTGTAATTCATCGCAAATTGGTATGCATTCAAGATTCACATTCTGGAGCCGAAAACCATTCATTGGTTTCTCTGGCCTAATTTTTGTGAAAATAGCCGTTGACAATATATTCGGATGCTTTTTAGAACATGTTAATATCACTTCACACACAGTTCTCTTTTTAAATCAGTTTCGTTATCTTCTCGCATCATAACGAACTCTTCAACATCTTCAAATTCGATATTCTTCCCTCTCAAGCCCCATTTCGACAGAGGTAAATTTAGTAAGCATTTTTAACGTTCCCATTCTTTCACTCTTGAAAATTTACAACCTTCCCGATTTAAAAAAAAAAAAAAATAAATAAATAAATAAAAAAAATGTACTGTGAAACAACCACACGAATTCCCTTACCCACTATTATACGTATTACAGTCGGCAGCAAAATTATTGAATTACTAGCAATAACTGCTACAAAAGATGGGCACCTAATACTGCTTTCTTAAGTAAATATTTGTCGAGTCATAATCTTAGTCTTATACTGTTTATAAAAAAGCAAGTTGATAATAAAAATTAGCGATCAAACTGAAAAAAAAATTATAAGAGAAGTGTGGATGTGTTTTTAATTAATTTTTCTGCCGATGTATATGCATTTTTTAGAGATAATATGATCATAAGACATAAAATGGACCTAACAAAGTAAAAACCAAACCTTCCAAACCTTTTTCCGGTATGAAAAACTTAATGCACGTGTAAAGATATATAAAACAAAGTTTACATAGCAAAAAAAAAAAAAAAAAAAAAAAAAATCAGAAAAAAAAATGACAGTTATTTTTGAAACACCAATTTCCGAGATCTAAAATTAACCTACCTAAGAATGATAACCGTTAATTTTCCTGTAATAACCACGTAATACACGATAAAGGATATCTAAAATTGATTTATGTACAAATTTTCAAGAAAACCATTAGAGCCGTTTTTGAGATACCAACTTTTACTAAAACTTAGCATACTCTCAGTTATTGACGGGAAAACATTAATTACATATAAAAAGATATTTAAAAGTGAGTTAATATGACGAGTTCGAAAAAAAATCCCTACAGCCGTTTTTAAAGGAACGCACTTGCGAGACGATTCTCCAAATTTTGGAAAATTTATATGTACACCAGACCTGTATCAATTTTGAAGTTTTATCGTTCTATCTTTATTAGTTTCGGAGATATGACAGCCAGAATGTTCCCCACATACATACACGCTTACATACATACATACATACATACACACATACACACACACTGACCATCTGCCAAATACTACTTTTTTGGCCCTAAATACTGTGTAAATCAGGTGAAAACTCATCTAATTTTTGGACCGAATGCAATAATTCCATTTCATAGGGTAGTAGGGTGATTGAAGTAATAAAATTAGTAAGTATATATCGATCTTTTTATTCTAAAAACCTGGTAAAAATAATTTCATGATATTTTCCCTTTTATTTTTTTATTTTTATTTATTTTTTAATGACTTACTACATAATGCCTTCTGTACATGGAATGAAAAGCCCCAACAATTGGTTTAAATTTTTACTGCATTTTTATTAATTCACTTTCTTGTTTGTACACTACAAATCTTGCAATCGATTTTTAAATAACTTCTCGACTACCTAGATATTTGAAACTTTTAGAATAGCTTAGTACACGATGACAATGCATTTTTTAAAAATACTTTTAGCAGCCATCTTTAACACGTTCGCTGCCGATCCCGTGCTAGCGCGGGATGTGACGTATTGCTTTACAGGTGAAAGTTTACTTTAGGCTGCGGCTTGGCGAAATTTCGAAAAACGCCAAGACGGCGCCACTTTTCATCGTGTTCCGAATAGCAACCCTCCACCGGCGGCGTACGATCGAACACCGGCGATCTAACCTAACAAAGAAATACAACGGGAGAAAAAATATCGTATTTAAAAAAAAAAAAAAAAAACGCAGAACAAAAGGAAAATTTTTATAAAATAGAATAAAAAGAATTGTGAAATAATTACGATTTCATAACTAATCACAAATAAAAGAATAAAACTTAGATCATACAGTTACACCAAATGTTAAAGTACCACCAAGCCAACACGAAGTTGTACACCAAAATGCGGTTAATCGATGTGATCGAAGCGACACTACAGCTTCTGGGGACAACCTTTATTTAAAGGCATTTTTCTACGTTTTCAAAAATTGTATAAAGTAAATGATTTATCATTAATATTTTATTTATAGTCCTCATTTGTTAGAAATGAAAAAAATACATCCGCAACTGAATAATTATAGCAAATTTTAACGGCTCTCTATAATAATGGTACTCTGATCTGTCTACCCTCTGATCTATACCCCTATCCCAAAATGCATGACATTAAAAAAATATGCAAAATTTTGTACTGTAGTAATCCTTATTGGCATGAAATTCAAAAATATGCCTCTAAAATTCAAAAGTACCTCTTAAATTCGAACTTCCATTTGGTGAAGGATCAAAATTTTGGTGGTATGTTTCCAAACCACCTTGAGGGGTAGCTCAGATGGTCGCCAATATTGTGCAGCATTAGTGCGACGTAAAACTCAACCAACCTTAAATTCCAGCAATATTCAACCAGCCAAACAACACTAACGCAGACATCAGAAATATTCATATTTCAAAATAGATGGTTGGTTAGATTTTACATCACACTAGTGATGCGCAATTGGTGATGGCATTAGGCAATTGGTGATGGTCTGAAGCTCACTCCTAGAGGTGGTCCGGAAGCATGCCGTCGAAATTTTGATCCTCCCGGAAGAATACTTCAAAATAGAATGCTTTCTCTCTAAATAAGGGCCGCGGTAGCCCAGTCGGTAGAGCGCCGGCCTCGTAATTGAAAGATTGCGGGTTCGGTACTCGAGCCGGCCAAAGACCGTCGTGAACACTAATGGTGGCTGGTGCACGTAAAATCTGTCGTGGCCGCAATGTCCTCCATGTTCCTATAAAAATTATACCTCTGGGGCTCATCGAAGCGGGAGAGCCATCCCTTCCATGGAGAATCAAAATAGTCATGGCATGTCTCCGGATCATTTCTAGGGGTGTACCCCAGACCGTCGCCAATTGCCCATCTGCGCAGTTCCAGTGCAGCGTAAAACCCAGCCATCCAACCATCCAATCTCTTTAATAAAACACGTTTGCTCAATACGCGACCAAAGTGATACGTCAGTGATTTAATATTTTATCTGCTTAGTACTAACGAAACTATTTGCTATGGAAATTTAACTTATTACTCATTAACTCCAGAGTTTGCTTTTACCGAGCAGACGAATTTTTTATACGTTTGACGTCATACATCGTATTGACATAACACATTACGCAAACAAGCAAAGGTAAACACAAAGCCCATAACATCTGGCGATGTAGCGCTCTGGTGAAATACGCCAAACATAATCGGCAGGTTAAAGGAAAAAAACGCCGTTTCACGTGAGATCGGCAGTGAACGTGTTAAACAGAATTGAATTTTCCTTCATGTTGATGGAATAATTCATCATTTTTTTTTTTTTTTTTTTTTTTTTTTTTTTTTTTTTAATTCTATGTATTTATTAATACATAGAATTGGCAAGTTCATATGATTCAACAGGAAATTTAAAAACGTAGTATATAAAAGGTTCTTTTTATCTTGTAATTATTATTTCACGTATTTTTTCCCTATGGTCCGTATAACTCATTGACAGAGTTTCAACAAAGCGTGTCTACTAGAAGGGCTTTGCGTAGACAGTAATTTTAATTATAGCTATACAATACAAATATTTGGATCGAGACAAAATCTTTTATTTCTAAAAAACGGAAATTTTATTAAATAAAATAATGTGTTCATATACTCATCTCATTATATATGTACACATTCAAACACATTGTATAACACAAATCTATTAAAAATATTTATATACACTACCTAACAATAAGTATTTGCAAATGAAAATTTTATGAAGCTTGCGCAAAAAATATTTAGTAAAAATGCTCATATTTCGTACGATAGTTAACATTTTTGTATTCTGATTGCAGTATGCTCTGTCAAGTTTTCTAAAAATTGCTTTGCACTGGCTCTAAAATCCTGCTGGTTATAATTAAAAATATATGTGGTAGCCTCATAAAACTTTATACAGATAATTAGAGGAATCTTCTGTAATCCCCTCCTACAGCCAAAATGTATTGCAATCATGACATTTACAGGGTGATGCTAACTTTTTGATATTTGTTTAATTTTTTACAGGTCCCATTTTCCTCTCCAGAAAAAAAAAATAATAAACTATTGCTGAAAAAGGAGGTGTTATATGTTCTTTATACTCACAAAGTATCAAGATTATTCCTACTGAATTTTTCTATATATTTGACAAAACGTCTTTATTTGAAAGTGCCGAAATACTTATTGGTAAGTAGTGTGTAATATGCCTTTGAATTTTGAATTGAGAGAAAAATTATCATTTTATATTGATTGCTTAAAATTTTATGTAATTTTAAAACCGCCTTTTTATGTGTATATTTGAATCCACTTGATTTAAAATATTTCAAAATTCTGAGAAAACAATTATACTGATGTGATCTTTTATATATTATTTGTATTTGTTTTACATCCTGGTTTAAAAATAATATTCAATCTCGATTCCTAATATTTCATAGATTTTCTTTAGGCTTCTTATAATTTGAAAAAAAAAAAAGCTGTGTTGAAATTGAAGATAATTTATGTTTTTTACATAAAAATATAGTAAAACATTTTTTTAAGGAATAAGATAGTAAACTTAATCATTTTACGGCAATTCTATATTAAAAAAAAGGAAAAATAATAATCCAACTGTATGTATCTATTGTACCTTTTAATTTTTAGTGTATTTCCCATATATAATATCTAGCCTTATTAAAAAAATAAAAAATAAAAAAAGTGGAAAAAATAGATTGTTTTTAGTTAAGTCAACATACGAACTACAGTAGAGTAATAAAAAATTTAGACCAGTAAGGAAAAAAAAATAAAAGTTAAAATGAAAAGACGTCTTCATAACGACACTGATACATTTGGTACTAAATTTACTTATACGGACCTATTTGATTTTATTCGGCTTTTTAAAACAATGAGTAATAATAAATCATGTCATACACACACACATTGGCCAATGAATTAGAAACATGACATTAATACTAGTATATAACCCCGTCAAAAATGACGTCATGTGAAATCAGTTAAGGTAGTGAATCAACGAATGCTTTGCCAGCTTCGCTGGACACTATATTTAGAGGGGACTTATGTGCAAGTTGCACCGAACGAACAAACTATTTCTTTTAACGAAAATACCTACTAACCCTGGAGGATAGGTCTAATATAACGTATCATATTATCTATCGTATTTATCGTAATATAACTCTTATTTCGCTTCCTTCTTCGATTCGTTTTAATAAGTATTTTTATATGCATGGGCAAATTTGATATTTTTTAAATTATATATATATATATATATATATATTATATTATATAATTATATATATTATATATATATATATATATATATATAACAATAACTGGTAAAAATTTTTGGCAACAATCATAAATTTAAATGTCCAATTTTGAAATTATTTTCATATTTTAATTAATTCTAAAATAGCTAATCAAAACTTCGTTATAAATAAGGTACCAAATGAAAGGTACCAGATTTGTAACGAAGTAACCTTAGGCACCTTATTTGTAACCTTATTTATTTTAACTAATTTGACAAATATGACGTCACAATCAACTGTTTGTTTATATCAGATAAATACATTATCATAATTGCAAGAAAATGATGTAATAACTATTAGCCCATAATTTTTATGATTGAATTTTATATTACATTTCAATTTTATCCTCCATGGATATTTTAGAATTCCAATGGTAGTTATAAACTTTCGTTGAAATCTTTTTACATATTGAGATTAAGGAAGGATAAAATTGAAATATAATCACAAAAAATGTTCAGTTTTAAAAGATCTTTCTAATGATATAACATTTATGCAGATTAAATAAAAAAATAAAAAATAAAAATACATAGCATTTCTAAGGGGAAAAAAAAGGCTACCAAAAGTCTCTGTTTTGAAGCGGTCTAACCGGAATTGTTCCTGACAGAAGATGGTCATTATTATTATTAATTTTAATGTACCCGCTTTTGCATTTGGTCCTCTTTTTGCACGAATAACAGGCCGTATTTGTGAGGGCATTGATTCTGTAATTTTCTGAATGCATTTATATCGAGAGAATAACAATAATTGGATGCAATAAATTTAATATCCTGTAAATTTGTTGGAAGAGGAAATTGCTGTAGGATGTGTCTTTCCAATTTGTCCAAAACATTTTACGTTGCATAAAGATGCGGCCTAGAGAGGCAAACTTTTGCTAATCATATTGACACACAATGAATCAATCTCTAACGATTCTTGTATTAAGTATCATTACAAAAAACTCTTAACGGCTTAAAAGTTTGTGACGCCGCTTATTTATGGCTATAAGAATTTGAAATATGAGTCTTAAAAATAATGATATCAAATTTTAAGTGACGCTTTGAGTAATTTTTTTCCTTTGATAACACTATCCCTTAGTAGACATTTTTACTTAGTTTGGATACTATGACACAAAGTAGCATTTACTTACAAATTTGGATAGCGTGACGCAAAAATCAAATCAATTTTTGAAATAAGCAATTTCAATTTATAATGTAAACTCAGTGAAAGTATGATTATTTGACATTATATTTGAAAATTTAAAGCATTGTTTCAATGTGTAAATATACTTTATAGCACAGAACAAAAAAACATTGTAATGGAATTTAAAAACAAATCTTTTAAAGTAACACCGAGGTGTCACTGGAATTTTGATATCATTCCTTTTAAAACTCTTATTTTGAATTTGAGATGCAGGTAAAAAAGCATCAATGAGTAAATTTTATAAATCGGTTTAAGTTGAAAGTATATTGTTTGCACTGTAAATATAAGAAGAAAGCAAATGAAAAAAATAGAAAAATCTATGTATATTTTAATTAATACCAAAGCGTCTTTCAAAATTTGATATTATTATTTTTGAGACCTATATTTCAGTTTCTCATATCCATAAAGCAACTGCTTCACAAACTTTTAACCCGTTAAGGATTTTTTGTATTGATTCATATTGAAATTATTTATATTTCAGTTTCTCATATCCATAAAGCAACTGCTTCACAAACTTTTAACCCGTTAAGGATTTTTTGTATTGATTCATATTGAAATTTGTCTTTATATAAGTTTGCTCTTCACTTCAAACGGTTTTCTGCGCTTCTGCTTTGATTGCAACACTCGTACCTACATTTTACACATGACGAAGGGTCGTGTGTTCTTTCGACCCGAAATAATTGTTTCGAATTGCTTGCTTATTGTTTACCTTCAAACAACACCAGGGGACAAGCTCCATACTAGCAGAATATTTCCGACATTATGACAGCAGATACTTTTGCCATCAGCAAGCCTTTGTAGAAACCCTCACGGTTTATTAATTTATTGGCCCGTATATATGCATATATATAATTTTAAAATAATATTTTGATTTATATAAAACAATTTGTTTAACGCAATATTACAGAAAACTATAGTTTTCTGTAATATTGCTATAAACAAATTATCACTAGTTTCTTTCTTGGTTTAAACCAGTTGTTTCAATTAGTTTCTGTATAATTTATATCTACACTTTTCTGTATTAGATTACATTATAATAACTTTCCTTGCTTGTGAGCATTCATCATTTCACGACGCAAACAAATTCCATCTGTTTAAAGAAAAATCTCTCTGTATTTATAACTTTCAAAATAATGTCCAAGAATTTTTATATTTTTATATAATTAATAGCCCCAGGAATCTTTCAAGAACATCCTATTAACTCTACTAGACTAAGCTTCAATACTACACATATAATACAAGAATAATGAATGTGCTCGAACACCCACTTGATCCGTTAAGCATTGGCTTTAAATGTATGTTTAATGGCCCACGTTATGATGAAGTTTAATCTTTTTCGAATGCATTTATCTCTTACACATTTCTGTGGTTAAGAGTGAAACTTATTATATTGTTATCCGTAGATGTAAGAGAGTGATGTTTGTATTTATTTCTCTTTAAGCATTTAAAACAGTTACAAAATCGCAAAAAACACATTAAAATTGAATGGACCGCAAATTGATAATGTCAGGTTAAATTAAATTTTATTTTATGTTAAAAACCCCTTGCTTTATATATTGATTTATATTTCACATGAGTCAAAGAGGAAATTAAGGATTAAAATTTTAACAAAGTGTGGATTTTACTAATTTTAATTATATTTAATTTTAATTTAGATTAATCTAAAATTTAAGGAAGATAAATAAAAGTACGATAATAATCAGAATTAAATGTTTCGACTTCCATTGAAGTTTCTGCTATTCAAACGATAACAAAGCAAAAGAAATACAGTAAAAATATGTGCTTTATGTTTATCTTCTTACAAACAACATTTGTAAATATATATATATATATATCTGTATATATATATATCTGTATATATATATAAATTACGTGTCACGATGTTTGTCCGGGGTAAACTCCTAAACTAAGGAACCGATTTTAATGAAATTTTGCACACTGTGTGCAGTTTGGTCCAACTTGAGAGATAGGATAGTTTTTATCTCAATTTATTGTCACAATACTTTTTTATTGCAATTATTTGTTAATTATAGACCTTTATTAAAGTTGCTCCAAAATATCTGTGAGTTCCATTAATTTAATTGTTGCCAAAAAAAAAATACGAGTTCATTTTCTTTCGACATAAAAATAAATACATTTAATCAAACGTGAACGTTAAAAAATTATAAAAAGTTAAATTATGCATCTCACGAAAATTGACGTCATAATCAATTTAAAGATTTTATACACATTGATAAAGTGCTAATGTATTTCTATCATAGATATAGTAATATATATAGATCTCTCATCCCCATGTTATCGTACAAAGATTTTTGATGCCGAAAAAAAAAAAAATAATAAATAAATAAATAAAAGCTTTGGAAACAACCATTAAGTAGTATTGAAAAAAAAAAAAGAAAAGAAAGAAAGAAATATGAATTTGAAACTGTATCTGGATTCTTCCATTCCCCTTTAGCAAATAAATTATTCATAAATTTTATTTGCTAAAATATTAGTATGTATTCCAGTGTGTATTCACTCGGGGAAAGACGGCCATATTTTGGTAAAAACGTCGTCTTTTCCCAAATGAAAAGGAATAACTTTTTTCTCCCTAATGATCAATCTATTCTATATATGCTATACTATATCTATGAATTCTATACGCAAGCGAAGTGTGACTCACTGACCGTCTGTGCAGCCAAGAAAAAGATTTCCTATGTTAATTGCCCACTGGATTTTTTGTAAGAAATTATTAAAAATCGAGGAAATTTATTTCCCGATTTTAATCCTTATATTTGGGTATAGGTATGTATTAGTTATCGCGGGTGTTAGATTGAATTATTTTGCTGTCAAATTCACAAAATTTTAATTTTAAATTTCAAAACTCTGTCGCCCTTGGCTTTTTTATTATTATTATTATTATTATTTGGCGATCAAAAGCGTAACACGAAAATATACATGCCAGATGTATGCATTGTACGAAATGTAATATGTATTATTCATTGTACGTATGTATGACATGTAATATGTATTGTACGAAATATTGCTTCATATTATTCATTACTCTTTTAATATAAGTTGGTAAAATAACCATGATATTTGAAAGGAATTAAATATTTTCGCCAGATAATTTGGCGATATTCTTTTTTTTTTCGCCAAGGATGACAGAAATGAAATCTATTCCGCTGCAAAATATTAGTATCTTACATCAGATATTTTATTTAGACATTTGAAAACAAATTTGACTTCAAACTATGATAGAATATTTATCATTTTCCTTTTAATTAGTATATTATTAGTATATTAAAATTTAAAAGCATGGTATATAAAAAGTTTTTTTTTTTTTTTTTTTTTTTTTTTTTAATCTTATAATTATTCTTATCTTAATCGTCAATGTTTCCCATCTTTATTAACTTGAATTTACTATTAAAATTTTAACATACTCAAAAACTTCTCATCACTTCGTTAAAATACACTAAACTTTTCCAAAATCTTTTTCTATTTAAAATGATACATGTATTTACTTTAAATGTCCAATATTTCATAAGATTTCCAATTTTAAAGTTTTAAAATATTTATCAAATTTACTTATTTTTCTGGTTTAGCCTTATTGTTTTCCTTTTTATAACTACAGCTGTTGCCCTCTTTAAAATATTTAAAATGATGAGGTCATTTTATAGTAAAATTATCCATTGTAGCATATATTATATTTCACTCCTCCATAAAAATTGATTTTAAAATCGTCTGTTTCTTTTATACTTTTATTTTAATAGAATTTTAATAGAATTTAATTTATATATTAGTCATTTTAGCAATTTTATCCAAAGTAGCATTAGAAATAATATATATCACTTCTCCATTAAAATTTATAGGACCCTACAATAAAATTAATTTGTGCTTAATATCAACACTACGAAAATTTTTATCAATCGCTTCCAAATTTTGACCTAAGTTTCAAATCTCAACCCTGTGGGTTTTTACATCGGCTACAACGTTTTCGTCTTTGTTCGTAAATAATAATTTGACTGTACTAAATAGTTTACAGCCGTATAATTCAACGTATAACTTAGTCACAGCAACGCGTGGCCGGGTCTGCTAGTATATATATATATATTACATTACTTATAACATATTAAATCCATTATCTACAGCACATATAAAAAATTATGCTTCTGTCGGCATTTGATTTTGTGTATGAAACAAAGAATTGAAACACTTTACAATTCTTTGCTATATTGAAACACTTTAGAACATCTCACGGTCAAATGAGAAATATTATGTTTTATGTCTGTGCTTCTTTGACAACAGAATAAATATGCTTTATTGAAAAAATAATACATAAAACAATCAATTGTGAATATTTCGTAAGATAATTCATTTTACATATTTAGGTATATACATATGTTTTTCTAAGTTGGTCTGACTATCTTTGGAATATAATCATAAAACATATTTTTTTCACAGAAGACACCTTTTTTTTAGATGTTTCACAAAATTATTTTGAGAAAGCTGTTTATTCAAAACAGACTCTCTACAGCCTCCAGAAAGATCAGTCTATTAATGTCTGATGTCTGCTTAATAATACGTTCTAAAATTTGCTATAATTTTGCATTTGCATATATTTATAGAAGATAAGATAGTACATTCTATAATTCAGAAATATATTATAAAAAAAGTTTTGATTTTATCGATACTTGCATCTCATAATTTCGTTCGATTATAGAAATTGCATTAACATTTATTTATTTATTTATTTATTTTAATTATGAAATCTACTATTTATATATATGGATATATGGTTGCTATGTTTTATATATATATATATATATAGTTAAGTTCTTTAAATCGCGATGTAATTTCCCAAATACGGTTTTTTATCCCGTGAGTACCTCAGCAATTAAAAGAAAAAGAATCTCCAAAATAATATTAAATTTATTAAGTTTTATGGTCTGTTAATTTAAATAAATCTTTATTTAAAACAGATAAATAGAAGCGTGTTTAGAATTTCAACCTATGAATAGTTATTTTATACTCAATTTGTTTTGAAAAAACTCATGTGATAAGCTTCTAAAAATGAATAGCGATGGCGAATCAAGTATAAACGAGCCTTTTGTTCAACCAAAATTTATTTTATAGGAAACATCTACATTTCTACAAATTATTTTTTTACATAATCACCTCCTTTTACGACACATTTTTTCCACCTTTTTGGTAATTTTTTCATTCCGTTCTCGTAGAATGAAGTTGGACGGGTATCGAACCAGTTGCGCACGAATGTTTCCACTTGATCATTGATGTCAAATTTTAAAGGGTTCAAACATATGAAAATCACATTGCGATAAGTCTGTGCGGTAGGGTGTATGATCAAGCGTTTCCCAGTATATTTCCACTAGTTTCTGCTGTATAAAACCTGCTGTGAGTGGCTTGGCGTGGTCGTGGAAGATCAACACAATCTCGTCTTTTGCGTCGATACTGAAGCCTAACTTGATCCAAGAGAAGGTTGCTTTGATGGACTGACATCCGTGGATAAAATCACCAGTAGGATCACCCGCCAGTCCCAAAAATACATGACCAGCCCTTTCCCCGCGGACAATCGACTTTTGGTTTTCACGGGGTTTCCTTCGCCTTCCCTTCTCCACTCCATACTTGCACAGAGTGTTTTCCCCAAACTGGGCATGTAGTCTGCGGTAAATTTCGGCTTACGTTTTACGGTTTTACGTTTTTACGGACAAGGAACTTTATAATTATGCGTTGCAAAATAGAGACGGGCCCATTCTTCTCTCTCATCGTAAGGGCTACTAAATAAAGCACAAGACAAGGCGGCTAGTGTGGTTCCCCCACTCTAGTCATCTCCACCTAACGACTTAAATTGTCCAAACACATACAAATACCTATCCCAACGCTCAGTCAATAAAAACTCGTTTACATTTGATTCACCCTCGTATAAATCTTAAGCAAATAACTTTACTGCGTCTATATCAATTTCAGTAAGTGATTTTTAAGTATTTAAAGATATTTAATTATCTTCGTGATGTTTTCTTCCACAATAGAAGACATTGTTAAATAACCACTCACGTAAGAAATATTTTAAATATTATAAAAATGCGCTGTTTAACTAAATATAACTTAAATGTATACGATCAATATTTAATCCTAAAAACTAATTATTTATATTCCATATCCATGTTTAAAAACATACATTAAAAATGAAACTAATTTATGTTTTCTTTCACTGTGTTCGATTTTACAAATTTCAATTATTATAAAAAAAATAAATTTTATAAGAATGTATATTCTCTAAACTTTGTAATGGAATGTTTATCATATTTTTTTAAGTTTATAATATGGAAAACTGTTATTGTATTTAAAATGAATAGAAAAAGATACTATTTTACACCTAAATTTCAATTTTGAACTTCCTTTTGCATATAACTATTAAAAAATAAAATGTTGTATTCATGATAATACTTAAAATGGATATCCTAAATGCAATTGTTCGATAAATATCATAAATAAAGTATCAGAGTGAATTATCGTTGTCGTAACCTAGAATAGGCGTAAAAGTGAAACCGGGAGAAATCTAAAGAAATAATAGAAAATTTTGAGGGATCAAATTCGATTACTTATCTCGAATAGTAGGATCTTTCGAAGCTCTTCGATCTCTTTTTTGTGTTTTTCTTTTTGAATGGAGTGAACATGGTTAAAATAAATGAAACCACAAATCAATATAGGTGTATAGTAAAAGAGATTGTATCTGTTGAATTTCTAAATTCACACTAATAAAATACCGCAAGGAAAATAAAAGCGTCAGTTGGAAGTAATTTGCGTTTTATTATTAAATTTTTTAAAATCTATTTTTGAAATTCAGTAAAAAGATAATATTTTAGGAAACTTTTAGCTTGAAATTTATTATTTAATATATCTTTTTTGAAATTTTATTAAAAAATATATAGAACCCTTTGCATCAAATTAATAACGCTCATGAAAAGGAATTCTTATTTTTTTTTCCTAAGTAATATCTCTATTTTAAATTAATATGGCTAAAAGCAAACCAAAACAACAATTTAAGCTTTAAAAATAAGTTTCAATGTAATTTAGTGTACAGAGGTAGAAATCGATTTATTAACTATCAGAATTTCTACAAGAGTACTCGTATATTTATTATTCGTTAAAAATGACAGAAAAGTTTTTTTTTTTTTATTTTTTTGAGCAAAATAAATGATTTTTCGAACATCTTACTAAACAGAAAGTTATATTGCCTATTTTATTTTTATACCATGTATACATGTAAATTTATTTTTCGATTCGTGGCTTTTTTGTTGCAAAGTAAAAAAGAATATGCAGAAAAAATTTACTAACACACCAGTAGAAATCCGTCAAAACCTCACGGTGCAGAGAGGTCCCAAATCACGAAAGATTGGCTAAATTATGAAGATCTTATATGATTTTAGCGAAACTCGGAATATAAGAGACTTTGAGGTCGCTGATTAATAATATGAAGTCCACGATTACTAGAATGAAGTCTTTATTTGGGGAAACAAAATTCGAGGAATCAAAATGACGACCCTGGTAGTGCTAAACAGAAAATATTCTACTGAAATCTAGTTTTCGAGGTCTCTAATTACGAATATGGAGCCTATTTTTGTAAAAAGATGCATTCGTTCCTTTTAACCAGATTTCACTTTGTTCTAAACTCTGATCTCATCTTTTTAATAACATCTTTTAGTATATTAGATAAAATGTACAAATTTCCCCTATTTGTTAATGTATTAGGCACTACCGTTTCAATAGTATCGTGGGGTTTTTTTTTTCTTTAAATGTGTCTCCAGAAGTACGAAAGTTTTGCTTTCTTGTAAGACAAATGTCAGCATTCACATTTGGCATATTTCAATCTAAAAAAAATAATAATGCAAAGAATGGCTATAATGTATTTTGCACAAAGCAATAGTATTTATGTAAACTCAAGTGTAATATACATATTAAATATACTTGTTTAAATGTAATATAATTATGTCAGACGGGCTTGAGTGCTTCTCTGACTACACTCTAAAAAATTTTAGTGTCAACATACACCAAAAATGGTAACAATTGTTTACTACCCATAGGAATGTACTAAATAGTTCATGTAATGAAACACTAATTATTTTAGGCGTAGGTAAACTCTAAATATATATAACTATATAAAAGTTCTGTAGGAAACATTTCTGTATTCTCCGGCATCTTTGTACAAAGTCAAACTTAAGCATCTTATTGGCACCTAGTTAAAATTTGTGTCAAGGCCGGATATAATAAGACTTTGTATATATTTTGCTTTTTATTTTTATTTTTCTAACGACTCTTAAAAATGAAATACCAAAATAACGTTGATAAGAGCAGCGATTGTCTCATTGGCAAGTTACGACTTACATTTTCATAAACGGATTACTATTATTCCAACCTTCAAGAGAAAAATCTTTTTTACAGAATTAAATGTTCAATAATAAACAAGTGCACGTTTGCGAATTCGCCTTTTACACACGCTTTATAGGATCAGCTGTAACGCACTGAAAGGTCACAAAAGAATTCAGTTCTACAGACTCTTATAAATGTGTGGCCGGCTTTAGCCTGGTAATACGTACTAGAAGTACCACTATGGCTATTCCAATAGATAAAAGTCTTTTTTAATTAAATATTTTTTAGTTTTTTATTAAATTTTTCAGTTCGATTGTTAAAAGTCTCGATTTTTTATTTTTTTTCGACTTTTGTCCAGGTTTTACGGATTTGGAGCATATGTGCATTTCCAAGATATTTAAATAAGCAATATTATATATATTTTTTAATTACACCAGTTGGAAATCACTGTTTTAATCTATTCAGTATGTATCCTACTGACTGAAAGAAATATATGTACAATTTAAGTTAAATGTAGAAAATGTCCTTGTAAAGCTCCCACTGCTTAATACAAATTCAGAAATCGTTTCTAACTTGTATCTGCAATGTCAACCTTCTGTATTACATATAGAATATTAACCAATTTCCACCACTTTTCAGTTTTGCAATATACTCTCTTCTTGTCACATAAATATAACAATCTAAAATTTTAAGCAAGTAAAAAACCCTACTTCGATTGTTTATAAGTATCCATCCGACATCTATAGTAATGGGATTTTACGAAATTCCCCTTCCCCTTTTCTGCTTTGGAGGGCAGGAGGTAAAAACACGTTTGTAAGCACAACTCGACTCCAAATTACTTCACGGTGAAGAAATTGGACATGGGGAGACAATGTTTGAGTACAAAAATAACATTTCCTGCGATTTTGGAATTTTTTTAAGGAAATTTGTTTTCTGTGAGAAATTTTGCATATTTCTACTTTTTGAGTATAGTTCAACGAAAAATAGAAGATATATGTTAAAGACAAACATGAGTCTTTTTTAGGATGTTTCCAAAACCTCAGTTTTGTTTTTTCTTTTCTCTTCGATTTTTGAAAGGCGTCACGAGGAGGCTAATACGAGACTCTTCTCCCCCTTTTAGCACTAAATCTGTCTAAATTGTCCATGTGTATCCGACAGCTATCGTAACGGAATTTTATAAATTTCCTCTTTCTCTACTTGGGGTCAGGGAGGCAATAAACACGTTTTCATGGGTATTCCTTCTCAAAATTGTCTCAGTAAGATTACTTTTCATGTGTGGTTTGGTTATGCATATTAACACGTCTCCCCCACCCCTGATTTAATGGCAGGAAGAATAACGTTTCTCCAAATTATCTCAGGAAAGCGATTTTATGTGTCCGATTGTTATGTGAATGCAACATGCACTCTAAAGATATTTTGCGAAATTACCCACCTACCCTCTTGGGGCTGGTAGGACAAAAGATACGTTTTCAAGCTTAAATCTTCTGCAAAATATCTTAAAAAACCGATTTCTGATGTGTGGGTTGGTTTTACGTATTCAACATGGAGTAGAAAGGGATTTTTGCGAAATCAGCCACTTTGAGACCCCTTTTGCCCTCTTGAAGCAAGAAACACAGTTTCAAGCTTACATCTGCTTCAAATTGCGTTAGAACAGTGAGTTTTGGCGTGTGAATGTTGATTAAATGTACGCAATATACAATTTGGTGGTACTTTGCGAAACTTCTAATTTAATTGCGGCGGAAGGGAAGTAAAAAGCGGGAAAATGGCTGCGAAGGCAGTGAGGACGAGAACTCGTCATGTTGAGAGCTAGAAAACCACTAAATAACGTAGTTGGAACTATAATTTTGGTTTCAATTGATTTCAGTTTTTTTTTTGAGATTTTACTGATGATATGGAATTTTGAGAATTCATTTAAATATGGTGGCTAGCGAAGTAGGCAAAGCCTTCTAGTCTATTTATAAATGTGAAAATTTGTTTATTCACTATGAAAATGCATACCCTGTCATAGATTTAAAAGGAAATTAACACATTGTTGGCACTTGGAGAGAGTCATTAGACTGTTAAAATATTTCTCTCTACATTGAAGACTGAAAAAAGGGGATAGAATGACCAATTTAGAAACTGCCTGAACAAGAAATGTGATATTTAATATAAAAATTTTCTGTTCTACTTCACATTTCCTTAGATTCTAAAATTGCTTGACACGTTAAATGTCGTTTGAAAGGAATAAAATGAGGTGGATTTTGTGCCACTTTGCGCGAGAAACCGTTTGAAGTAGAATCTTAATATTTGGTACGAAAATTTTGCATTCAAGTCCATGTTGACTTCGATATCTAAAAGCCGTTTAAACCTCTAAAAGGAGGTGGTAAAGTGGTGATCAAAAGGGGTAAGTTTTCAATTTGGAAACCAGTTGATCAAGAAAGTTGATATTTGGTGTAAAGTCACTTCATTTATGCTCATATATATTACATTATTAAATTTCAAGACCCTAAACCGAGGTGAAATGCGAAAAATGAAGATGTTATTGTTGAATATAAAAAATCTCTTGACCTAGAAACTTGATAATTGACGCGAAAAATCCACATTTCAAATCATATAAACTACAGTAATAAAATGTTTTTCAAACTTTTTAAATTTTGCTAAAATGCGAGTTGGAAAAAAAAAAAAAAAAAGTGTTTGTTGCACAATTAAAAAAAATATATAAAGCGAATTTTTTATTCAACATTTAAGAAATTTATTTTTTAAATACATTCACGGTTTTTTAAAGCGAAAACCTTTCTCTAAAGATTAGTGCTCTTAAAATTATAACTAATATTTATAACATTTAACTTAGAGTACCAACATTTTTTTTAAAACATCAAACATAGCTTTTATACAGTGTTCCCGTATTTTTACTAGATTAGAAAATCTGAAACAAAATTATTTCAGTAAATGGATGCTAATTTTGTCGCATCAGTAATTTCTTCTAAATTAAAGATATAGATATTTTATATACAAAACTTACACAATATATTTAATTTTGATACTAAACAATCCTAAAACATATATATATATATATATATATATATTTAAGTGGGTCTAAATATTATTTTTCTGAGCCAATAAAGAATCATTTATATTAATAAAAATATTTATAAAAAAAAAAGAAGAAGAAGAAGAAGAAGAAGAAAAATAGAAGAAAAAAAAAAACAGAATTACAACATTGCAACTTTTTGGAAAATATATCCTTAAAAATATTAAAATTTAACTATTGTGTGACTAAAAAAAATTTTCAAAAAATAAAACTTGCTATTCTATTCTTCGTAAAATCCATCAGCAAATATATTTCATTTCCCCCAGATTTGTTTTTTGACACTGCATTTAACACTGGTGTTTATTTTGCGGCATTTCACTTTTTTGGACTTACAAAGAATGTTTGAACGATTGTTCGTAATACCTTTCTTCAGACTATTTTGAAAGTAAAAAGTAAAAGTGCCTCAGCAAAAAATACTTAAAAAACTATTGGAGAGATTAAGATACTTTATTAATGTATAATTTGAAAAATATACGGAAAATGTTTTTATCGTTGTTTAAAAAGAAATGCACATACTTTAAAATTTAAGTATGAAATTAAACGTTATTGAATGTTAAGAAGGAAATTAAAAATTAATACTGAAAACAATCGAAAAATACATTTTTTATAAAAAATTCATGTGCTGATTTCCTATTTTATCATCGCATGATACAATTACGCTATTTTAAATTAAAAGAATATATCCATATCCTTTTTCTAGTTCAAAAATATATTATATATCTATAGGAGTTTTTACACGAAGTTTACGATTCTTTGATAATAATTTTTTTGAAAATATGAAATCAAAATTTATTTTTTTTGTTAACGAATATTTTGGAAGTCTTGCATACAGACGTCACGAAAAATGGTATAAAGTACATAGTTGATCTCTCTGAAATGGGAGCTCGTATTAAAACCGCAGCAGCAGTTGTACAACTATTCATCATGACAGTCACACATATAAATTTGCAACATTCTACGATCATTCGTTTTTTTAGCTATGCGAAATACAAAATCTTTTCGCAAATCGGGATTACAATTTTTCCTTATAATTTGTATAAAGAAGAAAAAAGGATGAATTCTTCTACATAGAAATTTTTTGCGTGTAAAAAACGTGTCCCCTTTCAATTACTGTTTTGGTTATATTCTACGTACATCTAATGGTCTAGCGTCAAAAATCTTTTAACAAACAATCTGAAAACTATTGGTTGATGGTGCAGGTTAAGTCTGTCGTGGATAAAATATCTTCCGATTTCCGTAAAATTAGCAGTTCTTGTGATTGCCGAAGCAGAACAGGCATACTTTTTGAGGTCATGATGATATCAAATTCCTCATAACAAGTTTTAAATTACTCCATGGATAAGTCCAAGACCTTCAACAACTGTTCACTGCATTTTTCAGTGTGACGTAAAACCAAATTAACTTCATCCATGAATGAAACAAGAAAAACATTTCAGTGGGATTTAGTAGACACCGTCTATGGAGGGGAGGATGAAATTACGCTAAGGCGCATGCTCATAGTAGACATATTTTTTACCAATTTGGATTTGGTACAGGGGTAATCTGGTAATATGCTATTAGTATTTTTGTCCTCAACAATCCATTTGCTCGCAACGCAAACTGCTTTATGGAAAATACATTTCTGTACATCCCTTCAGTTTATTTTTACATTTTTCTTACCCAAATGGTCGAGAAAATATTGTTTTAGGGTAAAATTTTCAAACGTGATTTTTTTGATATATTTACATGTTCTGAGGTCCTCTGAATACGAAAATCATGTTTTTAGCGATTGGTCTGTGTGTCTGTCTGTCTGTCTGTCTGTGTGTCTGTTATCAGCATATCTGAAGAACAAATAGTATCAGAAATTCCAAACTCTGTATTCTTAATGTGTATCATATAGGGATGCTACAGTACGTTTTTCGTTGAGATTAAGCAAATGATTCGTGTACAGGGACACTCAAAAGTATTCAAATACATTACGTCTATGGGGGAAATTGCAGGTAAGTAGAGTTTAACATCTATAGACTGCACTAAACCAAATGAAACGAATATATATTTTTTGTAATAGAGATAGTCAACAGGGAAAAAAAATTTGTGTATGTAGGAACCTCGCTTCCCCCCTGGGGGGGGGGAAGTCTCCCTCGAGTGGAATAAATTTTCATGATGGGTATCTTTCAAAAGAGCTCGCAAATACCTTTAAAACTAATGGTTGAATCATCGATCTGCGATAATTTAAAATAATGTTATCGATTTTTTTTTTTTTCATTTTTCACAATTTTTTTTTTTCTGTGTAATATTGAGAATAAATTCAACTGTTTTTTTTTTTATTATTTATTATTATTTTTTTAATATTTATAGTTTATACTACATCTCTAATGTGGATATCGTCTGCATTATAGTAAAAAATAATTTTTTTAAATAATAAATTATTATATGATAATTTTTAAAATAGTTTTTTAATAAATATTTTTTTAAAAACAGAATTATTTTTTAATAACTGAATTAAATTCTATATAAATGTAGGTGCATTAATAAAACGGAGTGTTGAGGGAGGGGGCTACTGCCCCCCTCACCCAGAACTTATTATCATGTAAAACTCTTCCGAAGCATAATTTGAATTGTTTAACACAGGTTTACATAACAGTACTCGTTATCTTACCTCTTAAACTGTAACCTGTATTTACAGTATTAAATTTCAGGGTAAGAGAAAGTCGTGTGAGTGACACACCAGATTATTTGTTTTAGCTTGGAAACTATACTTTTTTGTTTAAGTTGGAGTTTAAATGGTTTTAACATTGTGCTAGAATAACCATGCAGTAAAAAAACTTTTCAGTATTCCGCATATTATGTTTTGCATTAATGTTTTTTTCGAAAGTTGAAGTTGGATAGGATTTATTTTGCACTAAGAAATGGGATAAACACTTACATTTCTGTAACAGGTTTCTTCGTTTTTGCTACTTTTGGTAATACATTCCAATATCTTATTATTTTTGCAACCTATTACTGCTTAATTGAAATGTGACTTCGAGGCATTTTATTTTTCTTTCTACTGATACAATATGTACACGCGTCGTACGTAGTGCGTATGATTTATGTGTCTGATTAACAAAACTTTCGAATAGTAATCTTCACTAAATGTAATCTTATTTTCTTTTATTAAAACAAAAATGCTATTAATAAATAATGAGAGTAAAATTTTATCCGTCCGTGAAACGTTCGCTCTGAAAGAGAACACACATGCAAAAACAAAATATTTCAAATAATATTGAGTAACACACATGTGTTGCCTGAACACCAATATATAAATCATATTATTGAAAAAAATTATGAAAAAAAAAAAATCAAAAGAATATAACATTTCAAATCCCAAACTGCCGAATAATTTATAACATAAAAAACATGATGACACTAGAACTATGCTGTAATAATTATTTCATAACAATTATCTTATAATTGAATTTTAGAAATATGATTCAATGAAAGGCATTAATTTATCATATTATTAAGTGCTTTGTTTAGAAAAAGAAAATTTAACTAGCCCATTTAAAATATAATTTAATGATAAAAACATTTGTATAATTTATAAAGGATTTATAAAGGATTAAATATTTATAAATTTTAGCATTTGAGTTATAAAATAAATTATTTTGTTTAAAAAAAAAACTGCTATTCACAAATAACAATTTTTCAATAATTTTAGTTTTAAGGTGTGAACGGCGCTCTGTTATTGAATTCCCGGATTACAAAAAAAAAAAAAAAAAAAAAAAAAGTCAAGAGTCTCTGAGAAAGAACTGATATATTGTTTTTCGGCAGAAAAATGTTTCCAAATTAAATTCGAAACAAATGTTCTAAAATTTAAGTGTTTTTCGCAAAGATCGCAAAGTACGATTTTCAATGGTCATACGCGACCATAAATAACTGGATTTAATCATTTTACTTATCATAAAAAAATCTGTGTAAAAAAAAAAAAAGAAAACTACAAAATCATTGCATCCTCTTATAAAATTTATCGCCACATAAAAACACAATTAAAAACAGAATATTTCTAAGCACAAACCGCGTACGCCACACGCAATTACGTAATTTTTTATCCTACCTGCTTTAAAATAAACATCCTACCAGGCACATCTAACGCGACATTAATTAAAAAACGCCCCGATCTATTAACACCTCTTTCATTCTTTCCCTCCCAATTCTTTTGTCCTCTTCCATGCATTCTTCGTAAACAAGCAAATCTCTGTACACACTTACCCAAACGATTTTATTATCTCCTGAAAAATAATCAACACCAAATAGTCATTCCTAAGCTAATATCAAGAATGTTTAAAATTTGCACAATGATATTTATCCTTGACGTTAAAATTCTCTTACTAATTAAAATTATTTTAAGTAATACATTCCTTTATTAATTTCATACATTCAAGAAAATACTAGAGCTCAGCGGTATTATTTTTTTAATGTATTGAATGAACATGGAAAGAAATTACTAACTGATGGTAGTATCACTGAATGGATTTCTCTAGCTTCGTCGAATAAATATCTTTCATTCTTCTAGAGCGTAGCAAACCGCATGCATTCGTTATTGAGATATGGGTATTCTTTCAGACTCGAAGTAACAAATGGGTATTTTCGAATTTGATTCGTTACTGTAGCCTGCGTTACACGGAGCTATTACCAGCTGCAAGAAACTCTCTGCTATCATTCACATTCCGAAAGATGCAATGATTATTCGTTACTCGTTACTTTTCCGATACTTGTGGGATTTTGTATCTAACAAATAGTATGCGGATTTTTGTGAGATACTGAAGGATAGGTGTTTTATTCGTTACTTGCATGATGCATTTCGGTCTAATTGTTTTCGTATTATATTGTTACTTGTATGATGCTGTATAATGCAAGTTGTTCTTGTATGATTCCGATAGCATTTGCAATTTTGTTTTAGAACATTTGTTATGCAAAGGATAAGAAATAATTTTTCGTAGGCTTTTTTTTTTTTTCTTTTCCTTAAAAATGTATGATTACAAAAGTACATCCATTTATTTTACTTGTGTGTGTTTAAATTAAATTAATTAACCAGAATGACTCTGGTTAAGTAATTTAGTTATCTGATGGTATTCTTTTGGCATATCTCCCGAAATTCCTCGTCTACTTCGCGTGCATAGATGAAGTTGATAATGTTATATTTTTAATAGGATATTTTTCGTAATATATTACCGTGCAAATATGCTATAATGCAATAATAATATTACTTATTATATTACGTGAAATAACGCCCATCTCTATTTTGCACTAGAGCTATACGTAGGACAATTAGTGACAGTCTATGGTTACTCCTAAGGCTCACAGCCAGACAAAGACAGTAATTGTAAATTAAAAATGGCTTGTATTCGTAAAATTCATCATGGCTTCAATGTTCTCCATGTTCCATAAACATAATATTTCTGGGGGCTATTAAAGTGGGGAAGACATCGCTTCCGAGAAGTATCAAATACTTAGAGGAATGATAAAGTAAGAGGGGTCATATGACGTGTCATCATGCAGAATAAATTAAGTTAATTTTTGCCTACCCAACTTTTCTACCGCTTTAGCAGCATTACAGCATCAGCCATATTGAGTATACCGAAACATCAACTAGAGTATGGTACCAGGATAGTGTACCTTTATAAATTGAAAGTGTTAATACTTATTACAATTTCTTAATTAGGAAAACAGTTTTATATTTTTTGTAAATGGGGACAAAAAAGATAGTAATTATGATGAATATTATTTTTGTAACAATATTTTAAAACTTAAAGAAACGTCTTTCAAAATACAGCGACAAACAAAAACTAGTATGTTGTGGCCACCACAAGACTTTTTTCTATATTTTCCTATACAAATTCCCTCAATAACAATTAAAAAAAAAATTACGATTTTTCCCCCCAAGTTTTTTTTTCGTTAAAGGTAAAAAAAAAATTTAACTTTGTTTTAAATTATCACATATTTATAGTTCAACCATTCGCTTTAAAGGTATTGACGAGACCTTTCGAAAGATACCCATCTTGAAAATTTACCCCCCCCCGGGGGATAAATTCCCCCCCCAGGGGGGGAAGCGATGTCCCCACATGCACAAAATTTCTTTACTAATTAACTACTACTATTATCAATAATGCATATTAATTTTACAATCATAAGTTAAGAATAACTCTCATTATGTACATTTATACGGAGTTTTGTCCTATACTGACATGTTAAAAATTTAGAAATAATGCGATCACAGCTCCACCTGTTAAGCGATTGATCCCCAAATCTAATCAGCACCAGTTTATGTCGGGGACTAACTAAATACCAAGTTTGGTTAAATTTCGATAAAAAAAAAAAAAAAAAAAAAATATACGATTTTTTTTCTAAGTTTTTTTTTTGCTAAAAGTAAAAAAAATCGATAACTTTGTTTTAAATTATCACAGAGTTATAGTTCAACCATTCGTTCTAAAGGTATTGACGAGACCTTTTGAAAGATACCCATCTTGAAAATGTACTCCCCTCGAGGGGGGACTTTACCACCGGGGGGGGGGGGGGCGAGGCTCCTACACATACAAAATCTTTTTCCCAGTTGACTATGTCTATTATAAATAATTCTTGTAAATTTCATAATGATTACTAAAAAATAATTATCTTTATGCACATTTATACAAAATTTTGCCCTATATCCCCATGTTAAAAATTTACAAAAAGCGGGATGGCAACGCAACCTGTAAGACAATTTTTACCAAAGGTTGATAGGCACTAATTTATGTCAAGGTGCAACTACATACCAACTTGTATGAAATTCTGTGCAGCAGTTCCTGAGATACAGTTGCCACAAAATTTTGTCACACACACACACACACACACACACACAGACAGACAGACATTTTCTAAAAATGGTCAAATCGTGTTCTGCAGCTCTCAAAACGTGTAAATCCATTAAAAACCCAAGGTCAAAAATTTTTACGAATCCAATACTTTCTTCTATTGAATATAGAAGAAAGTAAAAATATATATAATAATAATAATAATAATAATAATAATAATAATAATAATAAAATAAATAAAAGCCGCACTTGGATATTTTCCATTTTCTTTCTTTAATCGCTAATTTTATTGTTTCAAAATAAAATTTTTGAACAGATTTTATTACGTTGTGTTCAGCTTGCAATATATGATTGAGCCAAGTGTTAAAAACAAGATGCAATTTTTCGGAAAATTGTAATAAGAATGTATTTCAAAAATGGTAAGAATAAGGCAATTAACGACACCACAAAAATATTAATTTTAGAGCAAAAATCAAAAAAAATATTTTAATATGTGGGATATCAAAATGATTAAATGTTAACAAAATATTGGTGAGCTGGTTTTTAGCAAGATATAATATTTTTTGGATGTTTAAACTGTATATTTGTCCTTAGGCAGCCACGTTACTCATCCAGTACAGATGACCGCAAGTTAAAAAGCCATCGCTTAAAAAATCAGTTTGTATTACATTTTGAACATAGCAAGGATTCAGAAAAAGTGTTTAGTAACATAATTTATCTAAATACAGTGAAATAACAATAAAAAAAAAGCAGGTTTAATTACCAGAAAATCTGAAAAAGAAAAAAAAAATCATTCTTAACGAAAAGAATTAGAAAACCAAGACATTAGAGGGTTAAAAAAATTAAAAAATGATCAAATAATTATTGGGCTGAAGTTGTTCTCTCTGATAAACCAAGTTTAATTTATTTCGAACTGACGGAAACGAGCAGATCTGATCACGAAATTGTGACTGACTTAATGAAAATCGCATTTTTAAAACAATGACATATTCCCCGTACATTACGATAAAAATTGCATAAATTTTCGGTGAGTCTGGCAACTTTTCGTATTCAAGGGATCAATTAACCCGAAATAAAACTTGGCCATTAAAAAATTGATACCTGACCGACTACTTTGGGGGTATTTCAGACTCTTCCATAATCAGCATTTCAAGATGATAATGCCCCTTGTTATATGCGCTTGTGATACATTTATTTGATTCAAGTTGTTAAAATTACTTATCCATTCTCATGAGTCTCTATCATTTTGTAAGTTATCATAACTTTTTTTACTTAAAAGTAAATCCCACAAATAATATCGCAGGATTTCTTCTTGATTAGACCTAAAAATTGTCCTAATCTGAATCCGTTCGAAAATGTTTATTCTATAAAAGAGGATGAAGATTAGAAATTTGTAGCCTGCAACTTTGAAAGAGCAAAAAAAATATTTATGATATTTGGCACAAGGAAATTTCTAACTTTCATGTTAAAAAACTGTAAAATACTATGCCATTGCGCATTAAAGCAGTAATTCCATATAAAGACGGAATTATCCAATTCAGAATACATATTTTTATTCAATAATCGTTTAGATCTAACAAATAAATAGTCTTATTTCACACGTTAAAATAGCACTCGTTTATTTCATATAAAAATCATGATAGAGTACAAAGCATATGTTTATTATATTACGTTTAAAAAGAAAATTTTATGTAGATTTTTATTAAATACTTCGTAGAGTGTAATAAAACGAATTATTAAATCGAAAATGTACAGTCGGGGAAAAAAAAGAAAAACGCAACACCCGCTGCAATTTTGTTCCTAATTGACGCAGAAACATCTAATAGACATCATTCAACAGGAAATTAAAAGCACTTTCTGAATATGTCGTCAAATTTTGAGTTAGGGATCATCTACATATTCAAATGACCGCCAACTTTGATTTTTTCAATAGCAATACGCAATTTTGACTTCATTTTCGAATTTCTGAGAGTCTGGCAGTGCGGAAAAATATACTGTTTGTATACCTTATGTTTAGTATTTATAGAGTTATAATCAAAAATGTGTTAGGGGGTTATCTATAAATGTAGAAAAATAAAATTAAGATCCTATTAGATTTAGAGAAAATTTTAATGTTTCACACCGGAAATCTTTCAGGAATAAAATATTTATAGAAATTAATAAAATTCTGCATCTTTTCCAGTTCCTTAATTATCCTGAATTCAATTTATTTAGATTTGTATATACTTCAGTACTTTTTTAGATAATTTTAGTTCTATTTAAATGCATTACACTTGCGATTAGTCCATACACTCTTTGCAAAAAGTGCAATATTTTTCAAGTAAAAGTGTCTATTATGGCTATACTGATCACCAATAAAGCTTAAATTTTCTTTCGTAGGTGTAACATAATATACGAAATGAAAGAATATAGATATAGATATATACAACAACGCATAAACTAAATCTTTTCGGATAAATTATAGTAAGGGTCCATGAAGTAAATATTAAACAATTTTAATCGCACTTACCAGTTTTGGGTCAGTTGAACTCTTTGGAACTGTACGATTCGTTTAATAATTTCTATGAAAATATTATTTCTTAACTAACCCTTTCGCGACTGCTTACATAGATTCACTCCATTTGAAAATCTGTAACTCTGTCAGTGGGCGTTTCTTTCTTAATTTGTGTGTTACACATTTCTTATTATGTGCCCAGCGTTCATATTTTTGCAATAAAATATACTATGGATAGAATTGGTATATTGATTAGAAAGAATATAATTATAATGTATATCCATTTGCAATATAATTGTGAATACAGAAAATTTGTTTTGAAATATTTTATTTTGAGAGTATATACGCCCGTAGGCGTGTCTTACTGTCAAAAAGACAAAATCCTGCAGTCGCAAAAAGTGTTAAAATATATTTATAATAGTTACAGTATGTTTTTAAAAATGTATAGAGTTAAAATATATTAATAAAATTTTAAGACTAAAGTGTCCTTAAAATAATAATCGTCCCCCAACAAAATAAATAAATAAGTAAATAAATAAAATAAAACAAAATAAAGCAATATATGAAGCAAATGATTCAGCCTTTTTTAACTATGATGGTAGTTAAGAAACGATTTTACAAGTCTGTCTTGCAAACTAATAAAACTTACAAACTAATTCCATTCGTTTTTTATATTTGACAATTTCACATTAAACTTATTTTTCTATTTAAAACAGTAAACCCCGCCTATTTAGTTAATTTTTTTTCTTCTAGTGTTTGTCTAAAAGATTCAAAATTTATCATCAATTAATCGACGAAGTGCATATTTTTGTCAACATAAAATAAGGGGTTTAACACGAATACTTAATGTCGCATTAACTTTTCTTTCGTGTATTGTTTTGTTTTGAAGAACGATGAAGGCGGGGCTTGACTTCTTTAGAAAACAGGAATTCCTGATGCTAACACTAATGTCTAAAAATCATCATTTTTGTTTCATTTCTTTGCGTTTGACGTTGTTGTTATATAATTTGACCCGTAAATAAAAAATAAAAATATTTTGTTTAATTTTCTTTGTTATTTGTTAAGATTTGATTCGTAATCTTAGCAAAACTTTATAGGAGACGGCCCCCTAAACCACTTCAAAAGAAAGATTTATTTATATCTCGAAAACTAATAACTGGAATGAGCTGCAAATTTGCACACCCATATTTTTCAGCATTAGGATTCATTTTATGTAAAAATTAATATAGGTCATAATTCATAATTTTTATGAATATGAATTTATTAATATTTTTCAGAATCAAAAATAATGATGGATTATGTTTGGGTTTCTTCACAGTATCTCGTAAAAACAAATTATATCGATCAAGTTATTTTTTGTGAAGATATTAATAAAAGTTTGAAATATGAATTTAACATTAGCACCTTCAAACTTTGAACGCTTATAACTCTGTGAAAAAAATTAGTAAAATATACAACCAATATACTTTTTCGCGTTGTCGCGATCCCAGGAATCCAAATATAAAATAAAAATAGGGTGTTACCATTGAAAAAATCAAAGTTGGTTCCCGTTTTAATATGCAACTTCAAATTTTCGGTCCATTTTCTGAAACTACTCACAATTCCCCGTCGAATGATACCTATTACATTTTTCTACATCGATTATGAACAAAGTTACGTTGAGTGTTGCGTTTTTTTTTTTTTCCCCGACTGTACATGGGTATCATGTTATGACTTCCGTATTATACAAATATAACAATTTTATTTCTTGCAATCATTAGTTTTCAAATTATTACAAGCCCAAAACGTATAAGTCAATTTTTCTGCAGTGTGGCTTTTTTTTTTTTTTTTTTTTTTTTTTTTTTGTCGCTTAGTGTAGATATGTCCTCTAAAAAAAGAGAACATCCGGTCATCATAAACTAGAGCTGTGTTACATATTGGCATCTGTAGTTACGAATTTCATTTCATGTGGTTTCTGAGCATGTCATCATTTATATCATTCCTCCAAGAACAGATATGTGATGAAATTTCTCCGGATCCAACAATCCAATATGCAGTCGGCATAAAATTATTGAAGCGCTAGCAATAATTGGTAATTAAAATATGTGCACCCAATACTGTTTTTTCGAATGATTATATTAGTCTTTATGTTGTTTATAGAAAAGTTAGTTGATGATAAAAATTAGAGATCAAACAAACATATATGTGTGTGTATATATATAAAAAATGATAATCTGAGCTTCATTAATTTTGTTGCTGACTGTTTGTAACTCTAGCCAGATGTTAAATTAAATGAACTTGAACCTTTTGTCATATATTTCGGCGTAATAAAAAATAACGCAAAAGTTTCTTTCACATACATTCGGCTATTCCTAGATTTAAGCAAATTTATTATTTATAAAACTAAAAGTAGAGTTGAGTTGAGTGGATTGCACGTCGAATTATATTTACGTAATGTGTAATTGGCGACCGTCTAGGTTTTTTACCTAGAGGTGGTCCCGAGACATGCCATCAAAATTTTTATCCTCTGCATAGAAATAGCTTCCCCTCTTCGGTAAACCCTCAGAGGTATTCATTTCGGAATATGGGGACATTGTAGCTATTAGTATTTTACGTGCACCAGACACCATTAATGTTAAAAGTAAAATTTAAACACAGTGTTGTTTTTGCTTATATTATTATTATTATTATTATTATTATTTTATGTTACCCAAGTACGTCCGCTGATGCATTATGATGGCGCTACAATAAAAATCGATTTTTTAGGACGTTTTGACTTCTTGTGATCTTTTATATCAAATATTATCGAACACTTAAATTAAAATTAAAAAATATATATTAGAATTGTGAGTATTATTTTTAAAATGCCGATTACAAACTTTTTCTGCAATATTTCTTTCAAATTTTCATCTGAATCAGTCATGATCAGCCCTTAAAAATACATTCATTGTTTATTAAAATTTAGAATTTGTAATAATATACAGAATTCTTCAAATAAACGTGCTTCATAAATTTTTAACTTCATTCAACGAACGGTACTTTATTTCGTTGATAGGGGCAAGCTTGGAACATTTTCATCCTTATGTTTTATTCATGAATCTTGTAAGTATCTTATTTTGCATTCTGATGTTGCTTGATATTTCCTAAAAAATTTCGATTATCTTGCAAATTTCTTTTTCAGAAAATTAAGAGGATTACAGGTTTGTTAAAAGATATACAAACATATTTGAAATTATTAATGAGATTTTAACTTAAACATTTAGTTGCTTCAAAAGTATAATAAGGTTGCTTTGAACGATACAAAAGTTACGGAATTTTTGTTCTGAATTATTTCTTAAAAAATGATGAAAACCCATAAATATTAATGAGTTAAAAAAGGAAAATAAATGTTCCCAGTGAAATGACTTTTATATTATTACAACATATTTATTTTTCAAAAGTTTGTTATCTGATGAAGAATCTAACCAAAGAGCGATCAAATAAAAAATTTAAAAAATGCATGTATCCATACAATGTATTTAGTAATTTTTATTTTGCTCTAAGATTTAAAAGAAAAACAAAAATGTTAGAAAAGTATAAAATATCATGCTGTTATTTAGCGTGCAAGAAAAGTATATTTTAATAGTTAATATCTGTAATGTACAAGAAGGATATGAAATGTGCAGAATACCCCATTACAGAAAAAGATTTTCATTTAATATAAATCATTAAATTTGATATATTACATGTATATTTATATAGTACTTTCTTTTATAAAGAAAGTATTGGATGCTCTTCTAATCCTCGGCATACTGAAATCAGATATTATAGTAATTTTGAATCAAATTATTACTAAAAAGCAAAAAGCATCAAATATATGAAAAAAAAAAATGTAAAATATATCATTGCATTACAAAAAGAAATATTCGTCATCTATTTATCCAGTTTCACAGTAAAATGAATAAAAACAAGAACGAAATATCATGTAGTACGCATTGATTTTTACGAGAACCTACGAGTACCTACTCGTTGTATAATATAATCTTCATTGCTCTTTGCCTACTGTATCACACAACGGACAGAGAGAAGGACAGAAAGACACACATATAGAATAATTGACTTCATAATCCCGCTTAAACATCGTTGGCAAGTATTAAAAATGCTTGACACAAACGGAAATTCAGCCTTTAGATTCCAAATCCAGCACTTAATCTGCATCAATATTAAGAAACTATTTTTAATAGTGTACAAAACTTGGAATAAACACCATAAAATGAAGAACCCTCAACAATTGTTTCAGATCGAAAAAAAAAAAAAAAAAAAAAAAAAAAAATACAAGATCATGCTTTGGCCTACAGTTGGTACCAAAATTATTGAAGTATCAGCAATAATTCCTATTTAAAAGATGGACACCCAATGCTGTTTTGTTAAGTAAATATTTGTCAAGTCATTTTCTTGGTGTTATGCTGTTTATAAATAATTATAAGATAAAACCGTTTTATATACTATGTTTTTAAATTTTCTCTTGAATCATAGCTATAGAACTACATTAGAACTTAATCAATGTGTATAAAATTTTTAAAGTGATAATGAAGTCGATTTTTGTGAGGTGCATAATTTAACTTTTTCCAATTTTTTTACGTTCGCGTTTATTTAAATGCATTTATTTTTATGTCAAAAAACAATAACCCCCCCCCCCTTTTTTTTAGCAACAATTAAATTATAGCTAATTTTTTAATGGTTATTTTTAAAGCTATTAGGAGGCTATTATTTTCACATTTTAATTAATTTAAAGAAAACTATTCAAAAATTCAAACATCGGGCTTCGAAGTATTGTGTTGTCATCGGGTTTTGAGCTATTATGAAAGTTTCAAATGTCTAGGTAGTAAAGAAATTACAATTTTTATTAAAATCACACAAACAACTGATTGGAATTCAACTGATCACCAAATCAACTGATTGGAACTGAAACAACCTTCAATAAAGTAGAGAATTTAGTTAAAAATCGATTGCAAGATTTGTACCGTACAAACAAACAAGTAAACAAACGAACAACGAAGAATCGAAGTTAATAAAAGCAAGGTAAAAAGTAAGTTGATGATAAAAATTACAAGATAAAAATAAATTTTTATGTACCACGTTTTTAAATTTTCTGTTGAATCATATAAACTTGATAATTCTATGTATTAATAAATACTTAAAATAATAATAATAATAATAATAATGCATTATCCATTTAACTTGTAAGAAAATGATCAAATGCGTAATAAATAGAGTAATTATAAGGAATTTTCAAACATTTATTAATTGAATAAGTATTAAAAGAATGCATTGTCATCGTGTTCTAAGCAATTCTGAAAGTTTCAAATGTCTAACTAATCGGCAAAAAATAGTTAAAAATCGATTGCAAGATTTGTACTGGACAAACAAACAAGGAATATATATATATATATATATATGTATATATATATATATATATATGTATGTATATATATATATATATATATATATATACATACATTTATATATTTATACATACATTTATATATATATATATACATATAATGTGGATGTGTGTTTCAATAATTTTGCTGCCGCCTGTATTTTGCTTGCCTGACGAAGGGTCGTGTTTTATTTCGACCTGAAACAATTGTTGGGATTTTCTGCTTTTTATGGTGTTTATTTAAAGTTTTATACTTATTATTTTTAAACGCCAATTCTGTGGTGCTTTTCTATAATACTGGATACTCCGACCTCCAAATGCATGAATCTAAAAAAAATGTACAACATTTTGTATTGCAGCAATCGGTAAAATGCATATATGTAGCATTTTTTCATGCATACATGAAAAAAATAAATAAATAAAAAATAAACTGAATACCTAAATCTTGAAATGCATGGACGCATGGAGATGACTCCCTTTTTTTTATCTGCCCGCCACTAGTGAGAGATTCTGCTCTCGAAGCTGATAGGTGGGAGGTGCCATATTTATTTTTTTAGAATTTCTAATTTGATTCTGTAAAATTCTAGGCAGTCTACAACACAAAGTGACAACTTTTTTTTTTTCCTGTCTGAATGGGATAGAAAAAAAAAAGAAAGAAAGAAAGATTAGTGTTATTAAAAAATGAAAAAAGAGATTAGAGATTTTTTTTTTAATTATTATTTTAATTATGACAGGTCTTACTATTTCTTACAGACAATGTCGTAACCAGTTTTTATCTATCATCTTGCATGAACGTGCAAATATTTTTGCTTTTATCTAAATATATAAATCTCAAAGTTTGCTATTGTATCTGTTCAGAATTTTAGTCTGGATTATTAGACTCTTAACAAAAATTGGTACACATATTAAAAACAATTTGGTGTGAAACAACCACTGGACTTCCATTACCCACTATTAGACGTTTTATATGCACTTTTTGAGGATAATGTTATCAGAAGACATAGAATTGACCTAATAAAGTAGACACCTAAAACTTTTCCGGTAAGAGAAAGTTAATACACGTGTAAAAACATAAACCAGAGTTTACACAGCGAATTTTTTTTTTTTTTTTTGAAAAAGATTTGAAAAGAAAATTGGTAGAGTTTTGTTTTTTAGTGTAGCCCTGTACATCTGAAGGTTAAAGATGTCATATTCTATACAAAATATTATTTTTGCATATTAATGATAAACGTCAAATTCTTTATGATTTTTGCAGTAGAAATTTATTTAAATGTGATTTATAAAAATGTTTCTCCTAAAAGGTAATACATTGGTATTATTTCGGGTGTCCTTGTATATAAACCAGTCGCACAAGACCTTTTAATGTTATTTTAAATAAGGAACAATCCTTAGTGACCCTGAATATTAAATATAATTAAAAAAAAATAAAACATGATTAAGGGCTCATAAAGTCCTTAAACCTATTCCTTTTTTGGAAATTTTTGGCTTCATGGAGATAGTTTAGTTTTATGATGGACCATTTCGAATTACAAACAACAATAATCACAGAAATTCTGAAAATATTTACGGACGCTTGAGGCGGGCAGACTCACAGTTAGACAAATGGACAGTAGGACAGACAGACACACTAATTCAAATCATATTCAAACTTAAAAATTGTTAGAAAGTGTGAAAAACGCTTAATGTAAACGAAAGTACAACTCCAAATTTTATTAATAATTCTTAATACAACAGATTATACTTCTTTGGCTTTGTAAATCCTAAAGTTAATCATACTATGTATTATAGAAAGCTTTCCTTTGTGATGAATAACATATTTCAATTTCATTAAGATTTATGAAAAGTAAAGTTATCAAAATGTGGTCTATAGAAATTCTTTTCATAGAACGCAATGCTTTGGAATGCTTTTATGTATCCCCATACACACACCAGTCGTTGTATTCACCTTATTTTTAACAGGACACATCCGATAGTGAACTTGAATAAGATATTTGGATTTTAATAAGATTTGTGAAAATAAAAGTTATTAAAATATTGTTTTTAGAAATATATCCCATAGAAAGCAATGCTTGTTGGATTATCGTAAAAAGAAAGAAAAATATTAGTAAAAAGTAGAACTACACTTTTCCTCCCTTCCCCATTTCATGTTTGAATTTCAAAAGCCGATAATTGTAGTTAAACACATTTTCCCCCGATATTTTTCTTATAAATTTACAAAAAAATTCCGCTTAAAAAAAAAAAAAAAAAAAAGGGTATTTCTCTGGTGTTTTGCGGCTTGGAAAACTTGGTATTTAAAGAGTTTTGATAAGAAATAAAAAAATTAAATTAAATTAAAAATAAAATAAAATAGCGATGCGGTGTGGGTATTAGGCAATACCTGTTGTTTAATTCTTTGATTTTGATGACAAGTTTTATTTTTCGTGTACAAAATACGTGGTCTTACACGCGCAGACTAGAACCAAATTATGGTCTTCAGCGGGTTCCTTTAGCTATAGACATGTTTTCGCTTAGAAAGTGAACATTATTATTATTATTATACCTCATTATTATTATTATTTTTTTTTTTTTTTTTTTTTTTTTTTTGCAGATGAATCAATATTTCACGATTTCACGTAAGAAGCGTTGTAAATAAGCACAACAGCAGGTTGTAACAGATAAAAAAATTCCCGTGCAGAAAGAGAAAGTAAGAGAAAAGTAGAATCAGCGATAGATGTTTTCAGCATGGTGCAAAATATTTTATTAAATTCTTAGATTTTAATGACAATTTTAATTTTGCGTGTATGACGTACGTGGTCTTACACATACCAACTATAACCAAATTATGATCCTCAACGGGTTCCATTTTCTAAAAATACGTCATTCCGCATCGAAATTGAACTTTTTTTTTTTTTTTTTTTCAGGTAGAGCAACAACTATGTAAGAAACACTGTACATAATGAAAACTGAAGTTTTTTTTTTTTTTTTTTCCTTAGGCTAAAAATTAATGCGATCACTGTACAAAATTTTTATCCTTCGCTGAATTTGTGACGGCAGTTATTTACCTGGACATATTGCACATTTACGCAGTATACCTCAAATGCATCATTTATTTTGCTCTGACATTTTCCAATAGCTATTGAAGACTTTTGTGCCTCTATAACTTCTGTTTTGCAACTGTGATTGTGAAAATGCTGCGAATATTGCTGAAACTAGACAACCGGCTAGATATCCGCAATGATACGAAAGGAGACCACATAGTAAATCACAGTTTTTTATTTTTTATTTTTTATGAGTCTTTTTATCTAGTTTTACAGTTTTCTAATGCTTTGAAACTTTCTGTCAAGAAAAACATTTGGTTCTGACACCCTTAACATATTATTTTATTGCATATGTAATAATGCACCAACAACAATTTCAAAGAATAATAATAAATTTTCAATTTATTACTTTCTTACTCAAAGTTATATACATTTCACTTATAATACACAAATGTATAAACCTTATTAATAATTTATTGAAATTTTATTTTACCGACTGAGTGAAAAAAATGCCTGGATCGGGAGTCGAACCCCGGATCTTTGACTTACAAGGTCAAGGCTCTACCAGTTGAGCTGTCCAGGCCGACAACCGGTCCACATTACTCACTCAGACAACCTTTAGGCAGAAATGGTAGAGCCTTGACCTTGTAAGTCAAAGATCCGGGGTTCGACTCTCGGTCCAAGCATTATTTTCACTCAGTCAGAAAAATAAAATTTCAATAAATATGATTTTCTTCCTCAGTTGATTGTGTGATTTTAATAAAAAATAATTAAAAAAAAAAATCTTATTAATAATTGCTTACTCTTATGTTTAAGCACGAGAAAATTTAAAGTATCAAAACTTGTATAAATTATGCTTAAGTGAGAAAAATAAATTTTTTTTATACCAATAACATTATTTTTAAACAACGCAAACATAAATCTGTATATTATCGTAAGAAATTAAATAAAGAAATTGGGACAAGAAACAAGTTTTTCCCGCGATTTTGTTTCAATACATAGATAGCTCGATAGACTTAGTATATTACATCTTATATTAAGTATTTTAAAACAATAAAAGATTAAATGAAAGCAAGCTCAGAAAGATATTGAAATTTTCCATTTAACATACAATATTTTATTGAATGAAATTATCAAAAGTACATAAAATGTATTCCATATATTTAAGTTATATATAATGCTTTTAAAATCTAAATTGCCAAAATATGCCTTTAAATACATTACATTTTACGAATCATTTCAACTAAAACTGCAACAAATTTCCCAAGTTGAAGATTCATTCGTTTTTCTCCTTCATTGCATAAAGAGATTTTTATTCACTTAAAGTAATATCTGGCAGTGCATATAATTCGATGTTTGCTTTGTGGCAGGTTTCTTTTTTCTAAACTTAAAAGATTGGCGATATTTGATGATTCTTTTACATCGAAGTAAAAGTAAACATGGCATCGACTATGCGAAGTGTACTTCAACAACTATTTTATTCAAAAAAAAAAAAAAAAAGAAAAAAAGAAAAAGAAAAAGAAAAAGAAAGAAAGAAAAAAAAAAAGAACGTTTGGTTTAAAGTTTCTTTTTAAGATACACAAAACATTTATTTTTATTATTTACAAACTATTCAAAAAAGATTTTCTCATTCACAAAATAATTGCTGTTAAATAATAATGTTCCTTATATAACTGCGTTTGAAAATGAAATGTATTTCTAGTTAAATTTAGTGCTTTTAAAAATTACTGCTATTTTTCGTAATGTCTTATAATATATATATATACTAGCAGGCTACGCCCGCTTCGCTGGTCACTATTTTTAAATGAATCACAATAATTAATGAATTCTCAAAATTGCATTAATTTTTATCATGTGATAAAAAAAGAAAAAAAAAATCTGATCAGGAAAAATGTCGCACCGGGTCCCCACTGCCTTCGGCAGCGTAGACCCGTGCACTGCGCACAAGTATTCCTTCACCATCCTTATGACTTCTCAAAATTCCATGTTATTACTCATAAACTTTCATTCTCAAGAAAAGGAATTAAAAAATATATCATTTAGCATCGGGTAAAAACTCACACCGGGACGCCACTGCCTTCGGCAGCGCAGACCCATGCGCGCTGCGCGCGCACGTTTGAGGATATTGTTGTAAAATTTATACCCTTTCCGTGTTGATTCTCAAATTTAAATTTAAATTCATTTACTACTTAAATATAATTTAAATTCATGTTATAACCTTTAAAATTTAAGTTATTAATTAAATGAATTATAGCGTTTAGTGCTATTTTCTCTTTTGATGCTGCCATTTGAGTTAAAGATATATTAAAATTAAAAAGCTTAATGATAATTACTTTTAGTTAAAAATTATATTCCTTATTGATATATTTATGTTTAAGTCTTTTGAAATAACTTTAATTACTTACCTCATATTTAAAAGCATATTTTATTAAAATTAACTTAAAGAAAAATATGTTTAAATCCTTTTACGGATTGTTCATTTCACTACTTAGCGAGGAGATGTAATATTTTTTCAACTGCAGAGTCTCTTTGCTAAGCCCATAGATGGCGGCTGACTCGCAGCGTCGTGTTGCTATAGTTATGGGAGGCGTTCCTATTCTACAGCATCTAGTAGATGTTACTTTGAATCCGTTTCGTGACTATAAAAAGGAGGTAGGAAATATGTAATTAGTCTCTTAAGCTTTGAAGCCCTTAATCTTTTAAGCTTTTATGTTTTTTCAGTTTAGCTCAAAGTCATGAGCTGGTATTTCGATATAATTATAAACTGTTTAGTTTTCTTATGATTGTAAATTACATTTTTGTGACTTGTTCGTTTAGTGTGAAAAGTAGCTTTCTATTTGAACTCAGTATGGCAGTACTTTTAAGGGTATTTAACCTTTCGTCAGCAACCTTTCTAAAATTGTTTCAGCTGATTTAATGTTATTCATCATTTTGTTTCAACTTTAATAAACTGTTTTAATCGAACTTTTGTCTTCAATGAATGCCACATATATTTATCTTCTTTATAGCTTTTTAGAGCTGAGCAACTATCATTTCACTGCACTGCTAACTCTGCTAATTTGATATATGTGGAAATTGTTTTTTTCACAATAAGCGGTTATGGGCGATTTGGCTCGTTGTCAGCTCATAGCATTAAAATTTTGATAATAGTTTTTATGGCATTCTAAGTGTTTGAAGATAAGAAATTGAAATGGCAGTAAGTTTAAACCCCACGATTGAAAAATTACGGATGAATAATTATACTACGTGGGTCAAGGACATTAAATTTATTTTAATTGAAAGAAACTGCTGGAATATAATATGTAAAAAAGAAAAACTGCCTGTTGAAGATGCTGAGGCCGGAATAACTTCAAAACAAGTGGAGGATTTTAAATCTCGTAGTCGAGTTGCATTATCAACAATATATTTGAATACATCGCCTGAAGTCAGAAGCATTATTGAAAATTGTGATTGTGCTATTGATGCCTGGGAGACTTTGAAGAAGACCTTTATATCAGACTCAAGAGCTCATCATATGGGACTGTTTACAGAGTTCATTAATTGTAGAATGTCTGAGAATGAAACGGTGAATTCTTTTGTAACCCGGTTATCAAGAATACTGGACCAGCTGCGTGAAATTGGTCATGCTATGGAGGATGTGTACTGCTGTTTTCAGCTCTTGCAACACCTACCATCCAAGTTTGAATCTGCAGTGCAATATTTGTTGCGTTGGAAGAACGACCAGTTCAAGTTCCAGAATATTGTGTCCGAGTTAACAGCGGAGGAATCGCGTCTACAGCTTCGTGAGGGTGATATTAAGAAAGATGCCAATAACAGTGTTCAGATACAGAACATCCAGCAAAAAGGTAAAAAGCCTTTAACTTGTTTTAAGTGTGGCCGTATTGGCCACTTTAAGAAAAACTGTTTTTTGAATAGTAATGTTAAATTTAAACCTAGAAATTTAAAGTATAACTCCAACGGTCGTGACAAATGTAAATCTCCCCCCTCCTACTACATAGCTCAAGCTAACTTTAGTAATTTAAGTGATGATGACAGCTTTATTTTTGATACTGCTGCTTCAAATCATTTTCTAAGAAATTTAGATCTTTTTGAGCATTATACTCCTGTGGAGGGAGAGGAGCTTTTTGTCGCGATCGATGGTATTAGTTTTCCTATTACTGCTAAAGGAACTGTTAAGTTGAATTTTGGTAAAAATGTATTGTATTTAAAAGATGTGTTATATTCACCAAAGTTACGGAAAAATTTAATATCAGGTCCTAAATTAGATGTGAACGGTGCCACATACACTGGCGGTAAGGGTCGAGTGTCGGTGTTCGGTAAAGATAAAAGACATATTTTTACTGCTAAAATTAAAGACGGTGTTTACTATTTATATCCTAATGTTTCTAAAGTTAAAAAGGGGAGTAAAGTGAATGGGGGGCACCCAGAAAATCCTTCAGCTTCTCTTGCAAAAGTTAATGAAATTGGGTATTGGCATGCTCGTTTTGGGCATGTAAGTCCTGATACTATTGTAAATACTAGCAAGAAGAACGGGGTGAGGGGCCTTCCTAAACTTAAGTTTAAGAAATTTTTTTGTGAACCTTGTAGGATTAGTAAACAAAACCGTGTGTCTTTTAAATCATCCGATGTTCATGGCGTTAAATCACCGTTGGAGAAAGTATTTATGGACGTCTGGGGCCCAATTAAAGTAACTGGTAAAAATGGGGAAAGGTTCTTTTTGTCCATTATTGATGGATTTTCTAAAAGGGTTGCTGTTTATCCTTTAAAGGATAAGTCTCAGGTTTTTGGTGTATTCGAGAGACACATTGCACGGGCAGAACGTAGTTTGAATAAAAAATTGAAAGCTATTCGTACGGATAATGGTTCCGAATTTGTAAATGACAATTTCAAATCATTTTGTAGTAAAAATGGAGTTGTTCATGAGTTAACTAACACGTTCACACCTGAGCAAAATGGGTTAAGTGAGCGGTTTAATCAAACTTCTTTAAATTGTGTTAGAGCTATTATCACGGATAGTGGTTTGCCTTTTTCTTTCTGGCCCGATGCAATGTTGTATTTCGCGTACACTTGGAACCGTTTAATCCATAGGGGACAAACTAAGACTCCTTTTGAGTTATATACTGGGTTTAAACCATCCGTAAGACACCTAAAGCCGTTTGGATTAATTTCGTATGTAGGGATTCCAAAACAGCATAGAGACCATAAGCTTGAACCTAAGGCTAAAAAGGGAGTACTAATAGGTTATTCATTAAAGACTAAGGGGTATAAAATTTGGTTGGAGGATGAGGATAAAATAGTTGAAACTATAAACGTAACGTTCTCTGATCAGCTATTTAGTAAATGCAGTGGAGCGGTGATGGGCACCTCACTGGAGGAATTGGACTTACTTCCGGAAAGTCCAGTTGATTGTCAAGTTTCCGATCCTGTTGACATTGTTTTCGGAGGTGAGCCCGATGATTCTAGTGACGAGCCCGTCGATGAAACTCCTGTAGATAAATCTTCTCTTAAACCTCTTTCTTCAATTACTTGGAATAGAAAACCCGTACCCAGAAAAATGAGTGACAGAGTTGACATCTTCTATTACCCGGACAACACTAAAACTAGATTGAGATCAATGAACGATGTCAAGCAATATTGTGATAAAAATAATTTAATTTTTGACTCTAATTTTTTTGATTTCTCTAGTAGTAATAAGTTTGAGGGGGTGGTTGATCAGCAAAACTGAGATAACCCAACTTCAAGTTTAACTCATAAAAAATCATGACTAGTTATCCCTATACCTAAAACATATAATCAGGCCGTTAAATCTTCAGAATGTATTGAATGGAAAAATGCCATGGATGATGAGATAAATAATATGAAAACTCGTAAAGTTTGGCATCTGGTTAATTTACCGGAGGGGAAAAAAGTTTTGGGAAATAGATGGGTATACGCCGTTAAAAGAGATGAGCTAGGAAACGTTGCCCGCTTTAAAGCGAGGCTCGTGGCCCAGGGCTTTCATCAGATAAAGGGGGACACTTATGACGAGACGTTTTCACCCGTCGTTAATTTCTCAGTAATACGTTTCTTTTTTTCATTATTGGTCTCATGTTATAAATGGCATAATGTTCAATGCGATATAAAATGTGCTTATCTTTATGCACCTTTAAAAGAAGAAATTTATATGTCTCAGCCAAAAGGATATGTTGTAAAGGGGGGGGAAAATCTTGTTTGTAAACTAGACAAAGCGTTATATGGCCTTCACCAAAGTGGTCGGCTCTGGTATTATGAGTTAAATAAAGTACTATTAGATTTAGGGTTTAATAAATTTAACTGGTGTAATTGTTCATATTATTTTGAAAATTATATTGTTTTATTAGTTTATGTAGATGATTTAGTTTTGTTTGGTAAAAATCAATTTCAAATAGACAAAATTCTTAATTTATTAAAATGTAAATTTGATATAAAAATTTTAGGTAAAACCAAGAAATTACTTGGTGTAGAATTTAATTATGAAAATGATTCAGTACAAATTTTTCAGGAATTATATATTAATGAAGTGTATGACAGGTTTAAGTCGTTTAACATCCCTTTCTGCTCATTACCTATTGTAAAAGGCATTAAGTATTCGAAAAAAGATTGTCCTACTAATCAAAATGAAATTGATGAAATGTCTAAATTTCCATATCGGAATATCTTAGGATGTTTATCTTTCATTGCAAACAGGACACGACCTGATATTGCCTACGCAGTTAATATATTCAGTCAATTTCAAAATTCACCGGGGTTTAATCATTGGAATGGGTTAATTAAATTGCTTGGGTATGTTTCGTGTACTCGAGATTTGAAATTAAATTTGAATTGTTTTAATCCATGTTTAACTGCTTTCTCTGACGCTGATTTCGCGATGAATAGAGATGACTTCGTATCAATGGGGGGACAAATTTTATTTTTGGATAATAGCCCTATTTCTTGGAAAACTTTTAAGCAAAAAAGTGTTTGCCTTTCAACCATGGAAAGTGAATTTGTATCCATGTGTGACGGGGTTAAAGAATTAATGTGGTTTGATAATATATTACGAGATTGTATTGATTTTAAATTAATTGCGATTTCATATGAACCACCAATACTTTTTGCTGATAACCAAGCAGCTATTAATTTTACGAGGTCTCCTATAGAGAATAACAAATCTAAACATATTAATGTAAAATTATTTTTCATCCGTGAATGGCTATTTGAGGAACGGTTTGATTTAAGATATGTAAATACTAAAGATAACTTTGCCGATCCCTTCACAAAGCCCCTTACTAAAGGTGATATGTCTAAATTTGTAAATAAAGTATTTATTAAGTAAATGTATATAAAGTAACTTTAAAATTTTTTTTGAACGTATAATATATATTTAAATTTTTTTGAAACTGAAAAATGTTTTTTTAGAGGGATATGTATGCATTTTCTTGGTGGGTTTTTCCTACGTTTTCCATTGTGTAGTGATGTATAGTTTAGTTTAACTTTTGTATGAGAGAAATTCGTAGCGCTACGTGTAATTGATTATGTGTATGTTATATAAATGTTTCATATATTTGTGAATATCATCGTTTTCTTATTTTGACAATGGGGAATGGGGGAAAAAAAAGGTTTCCTTGAAATGCTGTACATATTTGCTCTGTATTAATATCTTGTTCTTTCTTTTAGTAGATGTGTATAGTAAATTGATAATGCTACTGGTTTTTTTGATTGTGAGTTGGACTTGTGGACTCTTGATCTTATGACTGACAAGCCTTCTAGCTTTGTGTGAAGTATATTCTGTAGAAGACATATGTGAATCTGTTGTCAAGTCACTAAATATTCAAGGAATTTTTTTTTATTTCTTTTCTAATAAAGTTTATATTGTAATTGCTGACGTTTGTGTTTGTCGAATCAACACGGTGGGGGGCCTTGTTGTAAAATTTATACCCTTTCCGTGTTGATTCTCAAATTTAAATTTAAATTCATTTACTACTTAAATATAATTTAAATTCATGTTATAACCTTTAAAATTTAAGTTATTAATTAAATGAATTATAGCGTTTAGTGCTATTTTCTCTTTTGATGCTGCCATTTGAGTTAAAGATATATTAAAATTAAAAAGCTTAATGATAATTACTTTTAGTTAAAAATTATATTCCTTATTGATATATTTATGTTTAAGTCTTTTGAAATAACTTTAATTACTTACCTCATATTTAAAAGCATATTTTATTAAAATTAACTTAAAGAAAAATATGTTTAAATCCTTTTACGGATTGTTCATTTCACTACTTAGCGAGGAGATGTAATATTTTTTCAACTGCAGAGTCTCTTTGCTAAGCCCATAGATGGCGGCTGACTCGCAGCGTCGTGTTGCTATAGTTATGGGAGGCGTTCCTATTCTACAGCATCTAGTAGATGTTACTTTGAATCCGTTTCGTGACTATAAAAAGGAGGTAGGAAATATGTAATTAGTCTCTTAAGCTTTGAAGCCCTTAATCTTTTAAGCTTTTATGTTTTTTCAGTTTAGCTCAAAGTCATGAGCTGGTATTTCGATATAATTATAAACTGTTTAGTTTTCTTATGATTGTAAATTACATTTTTGTGACTTGTTCGTTTAGTGTGAAAAGTAGCTTTCTATTTGAACTCAGTATGGCAGTACTTTTAAGGGTATTTAACCTTTCGTCAGCAACCTTTCTAAAATTGTTTCAGCTGATTTAATGTTATTCATCATTTTGTTTCAACTTTAATAAACTGTTTTAATCGAACTTTTGTCTTCAATGAATGCCACATATATTTATCTTCTTTATAGCTTTTTAGAGCTGAGCAACTATCATTTCACTGCACTGCTAACTCTGCTAATTTGATATATGTGGAAATTGTTTTTTTCACAATAGATATACGTGCGCTGTACACGCATATTCCTTCTCAACTCAAACTTTTATTAAGAAAATTAAATTTTAAAAAAATCTTTTATCATCGGGTAAAAACTCGCACCGGGTCCCAAACCCATGCGCGCTGCGCGCCTATTCCTTCCCCACCGTTCCAGCCCCTCCTAATTAACTTGCATATACCAATTTTGAACGGTCTTACTCAATTAGATGAGATGCAAAAGAAAACCTGATCAGGACACTTTAAATTGTAAATCAGGTGAAATCTCGAATTCCACTTTCGATAATGTAAAAGAACTTTAAAATATCTTTCGAACGATGTATTAAAAATAATTTAATCATAATTAGAATATGAAATATTGAAATTAAAAATATTACAGCGCCATCTGGCGGTAGAAATTTCTGTAATCTATTGTTCCATTCCAGATCAACAAAGCTTTCAAATGATGTATTACTCATGAAATTATTTTAATTAGTAGATGAGATACAAAAGAAAACCTAATCAGGACACCTCAAAACGTGTAAATCGGGTGAAATCTCGAATTCCATTTTCGATAATGCAAAAGTACTTTAAAATGTGTATCAACTAAAATAAGCTTTCAAATGATGTATTACTTATGAATTTTTTTAATTAATAATTGAGATACAAAAAAAAAACTGATTCAGGGCACCTCAAAACGTGTAAATCTGGTGAAAACTTTCAATAATTTAAAAGAACTTTAAAATATCTTTCGAATGCTGTATTAAAAATAATTTAATCATAATTAGAAATTGAAATATTGAAATTTTAAAATATTACAGCGCCATCTGGCGGTACAAATTTCTGTATTCCACTGTTCGAAAAGCTTTCTAATGATGTATTACTTACGAAATTATTTTAATTAGTAGCTGAGATACAAAAGAAAACTAATTCAGGAGACCTGAAAACGTGTAAATCTGGTGAAAACTGTCGATAATATAAAAGAACTTTAAAATATCTTTCGAATGATGCATTAAAAATAATTTAATCATAATTAGAAATTGAAATATTGAAATTTGAATGTATTACAGCGCCATCTGGCGGTAGAAATTTCTGTAATCCACTGTTCGATTCCAAATCAAAAAAAGCTTTCTAATGATCTATTACTTATAAAATTATTTTAATTAGTAGCTGAGATAAAAAAAAAAAAAAACCTAATCAGGACACCTCAAAACGTGTAAATCGGGTGAAATCTCGAATTCCATTTTCGATAATGTAAAAGTACTTTAAAATGTGTATCAAGTCAACAAAGCTTTCAAATGATGTATTACTTATGAAATTTTTTTAAATTAATTTCTGAGATATAAAAGAAAACTGATTCAGGACACCTCAAAACGTGTAAATCTGGTGAAAACTTTCGATAATTTAAAAGAACTTTAAAATATCTTTCGAATGATGTATTCAAAATAATTTAATCATAATTAGAAATTGAAATAATGAAATATTGAAATTATAACAAATAATTAGCAATAAATTAAAATTGCGACTATAATTTGAGATTTAAACTATCCTATCTCTCAAGTTGGATCGAACTGCACATGGTGTGCGAATTTTATTATAATCGGTTAAGTGGTTTAGGAGTCCATTGAGGACAAACATTGTGACACGAGATTTATATATATTAAGATATATATATATGTATGTATAAGTTTTTTTAATCTTAGCCTCAATAGTTGCAACTTAATATAGATATGGAAAATTTAAGAAAATGTTTGCGATCGATATATTTATATCTCAGTTTTCTTATTTTTCAAAAAATATTAATGTTTTCAATTCCATTCCCAGTTTGTAACTAGTGTGTTGTGGCTATTACAAAACATTCTTCTACATAATCTTATATGAATTCACCAACTACAAATTATTTATTAAATTGTTATATATTAAAATTAGTTTCAATGATAAATGCAGATGATTTTTATCTCAGAGAAGTGTAAAATTAAATTTTGAAAGAAAGTCTATTCTGTGCCACCATCAGAAGACATGCGATTTTTTTTTCGTTAAGCATGTGAAAAATAGATATATTTCTCTATATATTAAAAAAAAAAAAAACTTTCTGTTGGTGGCGTCTATTTTTTTTTTTTTTTTTTTTTTTTTTTTTGTCTGCGACAGCATCTTCTCGCGGAAGGAAAAGTGCTCTGCATCATGAGAGGTATCAATGTGTTCCGAATACATCAAGGAAAGCATTCCAGGTAGATAAAAATCTGTATCTTTTTAATTAACGAAGTTTTTAATTAAAAACGTCGAGTTTATATAGGTATTCTATTTGCCACCGTACAAAAAGTTTCTTTCATGGAGTTATTTTTCTGTCATTTCCGCGGGAAAATTAAAATGTGATCCATGGTGTAAAAAAAAAAAATAAATAAATGCCAATGTTGCTATTAAGAAAAATATTTCTATTACTGAAAACTTGTTATGTTGTTTATCAATTATATATATATAATTTCAATTGTTAATCATATTACTTGTTTGGCTGTTTGTGGATCTATGCATTTAATGGCTCTTTGATGTAGAACTGTTTTATCTAAGTTAAAAAATTGGGATATCTCGCAATTTCTTTCCTCTATGTTATATTCAGGTCTATAGTTTTGTGTGCTGTTATTGTTTTAGTTCTATTAATTGCTAAATATTAAGATTAAATTTTATTACGTTATCTATTATTTATAATTGCATTTAAATTCCATCTGCTGCTTATGCGCATTTAGTTTAAATGTATATTGTTTAATATAAACAGTTTTTTCATTTATTTCAAAATCTTGTTTATGTTTTAATGCATATATAATTATACCGGGTGATTCAAAATAGATGTTACAGCGATTATCTCGTAAACTAAGAAAGATAGAAACATACTTCCAATTACAAAATTAGAGCAAATTAAGAGTAGATTTCAAATATGGCATTTTTTTGTACAAGGGGCTGTATACATATTAAATACGAAATTTAATTTTTATACGGTCCCTCCTATCATGTGACCTATATTTCGAAAATTATTCTCCTTTCTCTGACAAGCAAAATAAAAAAAAAAATCATCTCTCAGTCAAAATCCCGCTGAGTTATTGCAATTTGAAAATGATGACTTACACCACTTTTTTTTCAATTTTGGCATCTATTTTTCGACGCCAATGGGCTCACTTTAGGGGGTTATCTATGATATGAGAAAAATTAAAAAAAGATCCTTTATTTTAAAATAGCAACTAAAATCATTCAAGCAGGTGAACTCTTTAACAATTCCAGCCAGGTTGAAAAGTGTTAATGACTTTGATTTGTCTGTCTGTCCATTCGTCTTTCTGTGTGTCCGCGCTCTAACTCCCGTGAATATTCATAGAATTTCCTGAAACAGATATATGTTATTTGAGTTCACTTTCGGATGTTCCTTATTAAAAATGGAGTGAATACCTCTGCTAGCTTGTGCACAGGGACACCCGAAAGTATTCCAAAGCATTGCGTTCTATGTGAAGATATTTCTATAAACCAAATTTTAATTACTTTGCATAAATCTTAATGAAATTGAAATATGTTATTCATATGCACAAAAGAATTCTTTCTATAGTGTACAGTACGATTAGCATTATATTTACAGGGCACACAAAAATATTCAGTTACGTTAAGGGTTATTATTGGACATTTGCTGGAATTGCATTTTCGTTTACATTAAACATTTTTTAACAATTTTTAACTGTGAATAGGATTTCAATTTGCATATTTTTTTGTCTGACTGTCCATATGTCCGTCTGCCCGCCCCCAGCGTCTATAAATATTTTCAGAAATTTTCAGAAATGATATATGTTATTCAGGTTCACTATATGATATTCCCTATTTAAAATGGCATTAATTAATTCTCTACAATTGGTTTATGTACAGGAACTCACATAAAATGCCAATGTATTGCGTTTTGGGACAGACATTCTTATAAATTACATTTAAATACCTTTATACTGTAAAAATCATAAGGAAATTCATATTTATTGTTAATATTCTAAATGTTTTGTATAGAATATGATATCGTATAGATGTATAATTCTATGTCAGGGGGGTTACCGCCATTCTCAACCCCCGTTTAATTATAGTGCCTATACTTATCAAAACAAAAATCAAGTCTGTTATCAATTTCTTTGAAGCTTGCAAATCTTGATCAAATTTTCAAGTGGCAACTAGATATGGAATCCGAAGTACCAAATTTGCACTTCCTGTAGTTATTACTTTCTCATACCCATAAGCTAGAGAAAGTATTGTTTTTGGGCCAAATTTTCGAAAGTGAGTTTTTGTTATTTTTACACGTTTTGAGGTCCCCTGAATATGAAAATCGTGTTTTTAGCGGTTGGTCTGTGTGTGTGTCTTTCTGTTATCAGCATATCTTAAGAACAAATAACAGCAGATATTCAAACTTGGTATTCTAAATATGTATCATATAGGGATGCTACACTAAGCTTTTCATTGAGATGAAACAAATGGTTCGTGTACAGGGACACTCAAGAATGTTCAAATACATTACGTCTATGGGGGAAATTGCAGGTAAATAGAGTTTAACACCTATAGACTGCACTAAACCAAATGAAATGAATATATATTTTTTATATGCATAAAAACATGCCTCATGTAGAATATGGCAGGGAAATCATTCACTGTTCATTTACAGGGCTACACAAAATAAACTGCTCAGGAATGGAAATGAATTCCTCATAGACATATGATAAATAATGTATGTTTTTAAGCTAAATATGCATCGCTTGTTTTTTTGTGTATTTACACGTTTTGAGGCTTCCTTATTACCAAAGTCAAGTTTTTAAAAGTTTGAGCATTGCCTGTGTCGAATAATTTCAGGAAACGAATAATTTCATGAGAGCACCCCTCACACAGAGCTAACTATCATATAAAACTCTTTCGAAGCCTAATTTGAATTATTTTAACGTAGGTTTACAGTACTCTTTATGTTACCTCTTAATCTCCAACCTGTATTTATGGTATTAAATTTCAGGGTAAGAGAAAGTCGTGTGAGTGGCACACCAGATTATTTGTTGTTACATTATGCTGATAATTTATATATATACAGATCAACCAATAAAAATTTCCCTTTCGTATTCAGGAGGCCTCAAAATGAAAAAAAAATCGCTCTTCAAAAACTGCTTTTTTAAAGTATAGGTATGAGAAATTAATTTTCCGTTCTGTGTCAGCAGTGTTCTTCGAAAAAACAAAAAATATAGCAAAGCACTTACACCAATTACATTTTATAATAATAATAAAAAAAAATGTTTACCTGAATTTTGGGTAGCCCTGTATATTGTCTATAAACTATATACAAATGACTTTGTGTACGTAAATTTAGTGTTATATGTAAAACAAGTAACATAAATTGAAATACACTTCCAGCAATTCCCAAGTATAGCTCCAATATATCAAAATACTCTGGGTAACCCTGTAAATGAATGATGAATGATTGCTATACCACAATCTACATAAAACATGCTTTTATGCGCATAAAAATATCTGTTTTTTTTTTTTTTTCATTTTGTGTAGTGCGGTATATACATGTCGCACTGTACATATGAGAAATTTCTCTCACAGTCGTAATGTATTTGAAATATCTTGGATGACCCTGTAAACAAACAATTGTCTGATCGCAACGAATACTTTAGTGTAGCACCGCAATATGATACGGATTTAGAATATCGAATTTAGATTTTCTGCTACTATTTGTTCTTGAGATATTCTAATAACACAGAAACACACACACACACACAGAGAGAGAGAGAGAGAGACCAACCGCTTAAAACATGATTTTTGAATTCAGAGGATCTGAAAACGTGCAAATATAACAAAAGCTCATTTTCGGAAATGTGACTCAAAAACAATTCTTTCTCTACACCGTGTATATGACTAAGAGAATGTATAAAAGAAAAGAAAGAAAAATGAATTTGAAAATTCCCTTTTAGTACATAAATTAGTCATAAAATTTATTTGTTAAATTATCAATGAGTATTCTCTTGTGTATTCACAGAGACATTACAGGTTAAAATAGCCATCTTTCCCTGAATGCTTTTTCTTTTTTTCTCCCCAAACGCTGATCAACGTGTGCCGTATTACAAAAGCTATAGTAATTACAATTTCTCACTTTTGATACAACCCCTTAAGATTTGGCGAAAAATGCTAGAATTTTGAAATTGCAATAACTCAGCGAGATTTTGACTTAGAGAGATGATTTTTTTTTTATTTTGATTGTTAGAGCGAGGAGAATATTTTTCTAAATATAAGTCATATGATAGGAGGAGCCGTATAAAAATTAAATTTCGTATTTAATATGTATACAGCCCCTTGTACAAAAAAATGCCATATCTGAAATCTACACTTAATTTGCATTAATTTTGTAATTGTAAGTATGTTTCTATCTTTCTTAGTTTACGAGATAATCGCTGTAACATCTATTTTGAATCACCCGGTATATATACATATGTTTGCCAATTTGGCTTTATCATCTATATTTTAAAAGTTTACATGCACTTTGATTACAGCTGCAATGGCGCTTTTTCTCATGTGTATTATTTCAATTGTTAATCATATTCCTTGTTTGGCTGTTTGTGGATCTATGCATTTAATGGCTCTTTGATGTAGAACTGTTTTATCTAACAAGTTAAAAAATTGGGATATCTCGCAATTTTTTGTGTCAGTCTTTCCTCTATGTTATATTCAGTTCTATATTTTTGTGTGCTGTTATTGTTTTAGTTCTATTAAGTGCTAAATATTAAGATTAAATTTTATTACGTTATGTATTATTTATATGTATATATATATATATATATATATATATATATGTTTTCTCTCGCGAATAATGATCGTGATTTTGCATTATCCATTATAGGTAAGCATTTATTTTGGTGATATTTTTTATATCTACATTTGTATTATAAGAAGTTGAAGGAAGTGCGTGTGGCGACAGGTTGTACTTGAACCTGGGAATCCAGCGTCGTATCTCTGGACAAAAGGTTAACCCGTTGTCCATCGGTAAGTTAGGATATTCTACCCGTGAATGGCGTTAATGGCGTCGCTATAGTACTCCCCCTCCTAGAGAGTACGCCGTCGTACGAGCGATATTACTGCTGTAGACGGTAGTGATTACCAAATTGTGCTGTCAGTTGTCCGTTTCTCAAGATGTAGGCATGATGACAGGCTGTGAGCGTTTCACAGGCTTTGTTGCTCGGAGGGTGCGGTGCTGCCATCTATTCCCATAGAGCGAAGTTAATACCCCGTTGCTTTCGAGCGTCCGTGGTCACCAATGAAGGAAGTGATTGTGTCCATCTTACGTTTTCATGGCACACTGTGCTCGATTTAAGAGTGCGATGCCATGTTTCTATACACCCGTTTTCCTTTGGGTGATACGAAGCTGTCCTCTTCAGCTTAAATCTCTTAATGTTGATAGTTCCTGAGATAGTTGTGTTTCGAACTGAGTGCCTTGATCAGTAATAATAATGGTGTACCAAAGCGTGAAATCCAGCCTTTTAGTAATTTTTCTGCAACCGTTTCGGCACGAATATCCAGCTATGGAATAGCTTCTGGCCAATGACTGAATCGATTTATTATTCATAAGCAAAACCCTCGCAAACTTTCAAAAACTGATACTAAGAGGTTATAAACTATAGACTAAAAGAATGGACAATATTTATTCTGTTTTCTTCATATCTTACTATCATGAGTATTATTTTGTTTGTGTGTATTTTTTGTATTTTATTTTATAGGTCAGAATGATATAACAAATGCTTACAAATGCACAGAAAATAGACCTAATGTAATAGAGAATTTAAGTATAGGATTTATATGATAGGGTTGATTTTTTTTTTTGTAGAAAGGGGGGATATAAATGTTGTAATTAAAATTACACATTTATTTATAAACGGAAATTAAACAAAAATGTGTATAATTAAAATTACACATTTATTTATAAAAGGAAATAAAACAAACATGTGTGTAATCTAAATATATGTAAAAATACTTTATGTTTATATAATACAACTTAAAAAGTGATTTGTATGTAAATATGGGCAGGTAAAAATGTTTCTTTTTTAACATGAGCGATAAATTGCTAGATGTAAAAGCGAGAAGCCATAATTGTAAAATTGAAGGAGGGAGAATTGTTATGTGTTCTTGATATGAATCTACGAGACGGTCCGGCGACGCAGCGAAGAAAGCGTTTGACATTAAACGACAAAAGCTCACGAAAATGGTTTATTGCAGCTATAAATGAGGAAAAAAGAGATGGAGCAGATTTTCAAGAACCGAGATTTCTAAGAAGAGCAGAGGGGATCAAGAGAAGAGAAGCATAGAAGTACATTGGTAAAAAAAAACGACTACTAACAAAAAAGGGAAAGGCCCCGTTTGTGGCAGAAGGCGGAGTCAAAATGGGCCTGTAAGTGAAAAATACAAAATATCGTCAGATGATAAAAAATTTTGAAGGGGAAATGATCCAGTGAATAAAAGGTTGTACCCTCGCCGATGCTAGACCGGGAAGAGGCCTGTACGCCCAAGAGTCCAGGAGTAGAAATCGTCGGATGACTGGAGAGTAAAAACAAAGGAGCCTTCTGCGGTGAATGATGCGGGAACGGAAATGATCTCGTGAACCCTCGCCGCAGTTAGGATGCTCTAGAAAGTTTGGTGAAAGTTCTGTTAATAAATAGCCCGTTATGCCTGATGTCTGTCTGAATTCTGGATTACCTTAATGTCGTCGGGTGACTCTATACTTTAAATTATATATAAAAAAGAAAATATCTAAAGTTTTTAGATTTCATTTTTTTTCTTCCTCCTTAAAAACTGGCTGAGTCCCGGTTAAAGTGCTATTGATTTATTATCAACAAGGATATCTCCTTATTTAATTTTGATAAAGAATTTTTTATGTTTAGAATAAACGGTGAATAAAAGGTTATTTGTTACAAATTCTTATTGTTTTTTCTCATTGGTTTCTAGATAAGTTATTCCAAGAAGACAGCTTAATAAAATAGGAGATATTTTTAGTACTTAAAATTTTATTTTATGACCCAGTAAAGATTTAATGAACTTGGGTATTATTTAGAGTATTATTTTTTTAGAAATAAATCAACGCAATGTATGGTACAGATTGGAGAGTATCTCTATCATAACAATTTCTCTTCAACAATGGCCTAGATTGTGAATAATGTTAAAAACAATTTACCTACGGTTCTTTTCATAATAGATTTTTCTCTGATCTTGTTTCATTTCCACACGTTCCTTTACAGGTTTTAAGATCATAGCCAAACAATTTAGATACGGTGTGATCTCTGGTACGACGTTTTCACTGTCTAGCACTGCCTTTAAATCAAAGACGACATCATAAATTGTTCGTAATTCACGTCCAAATGTGAGGAATGCTGCAGTATGACCATTGGTATCTGACTTGGATGAATTCTGACTGGTATCTTCGAAGAAATCGCATGGTAAAAGAACGTTTTTACGATAAAGATGTTCTGCTGGTGTAGATTGAAAATCAGCTCTCCAAGTTGTTTGTAATCCAAGTCCAATTCCGAATCACGTCCAGCTCACCAATGAAGGAAGTGCGTGTGGCGATAGGTTGTATTTGAACCTGGGACCATCGTGATAGAAATCCAAAGTCGCATCTCTGGACAAAAAGTTATCCCGTTCTCCATCCGTAAGTTAGGATAATATACCCGAGAATGGCACTGATGGCGTCCCTACAAAGTTTTTAAAAAAGTAACTTAAATTAGGTTTGAAAATTTTATTTCCAAAACAGCATTATTTATGAATCGGATTATTTATTCTTTTTTAAAATTTGAGCTCAATTTCTTTGTGTCTTTAAAGTGTATTTATCCTTTTTCTTTTAAAATAAATAAATAAAATAAAAATAAAATAAAATATATAGGATACATTTTGACTTATAAATTACAGCTTCGTATAATTTCGCAATCATAATTTTTTTCCCTTACGGAATTAAACATTTCTATGACAATTACGTATACCTAATTATAACAAAAAAGAAATTCGTGACATAAAACTCTTATACAGCGCATTTTAACCTTCTTTGTTCAAATTATATTTATTATATTTATGTATATATGTATATGTTAGAAATTTCAGGCTGTTCCACAACCATATTTGACGATGTTTCTTTTTGCGCCGTTTTGAACGATAATGATTTCGTTCTGGATTTTTTGCAAAATAATATGTCAACTTGTTTGCTGTTTATTTTTATAATCATGGCAATTTGTATTCCAGTTTGTTCTCCTAGCTGATTCCAAACTGCCTCATTTTCTGCAATTCTTCTGCATTCTGATCTTCTAAACTTCACAATTTCATTTCTCCAACAACACAGTGGCCTCTTCCTCGGTCTTTACTTACCTCTTGGTATCCAAAATAGGACTTAAGTGGTCCATCTATCATCATTTCTTCTCGCAAGGTGCCCGGCCAGCTCTATTTTATTGGAAAAAAATTCGGGCAATATAGGGTAAGACAAAAGATTTGCATGATGATATCACATGCAATTACTCAAAACCTCAGTTGCTTCTTTAACTTTGAAAGGAGTAGATTGCTAGGCTGTGTTTCTGCTGTAAAATCTTGTAAAGTTTGATGTTTGGAGTAATTTTTTTTTCAAGGTCAATACAATCTACATATTAACGAAATATTTTGGTGAAGTACATTTCTAGTTAATGGTAAAACAGGAAATAATTTAAAAATTTTTTAATATAAGTTTGTCGTTCTGCCTATAAAGAGTAAATAAATTATGAATTAACATATATGCTCTATGTTTGAAATAAAGTATATGATGTTGAAGAAAAATATAGGATCCACTTTTTTTTTTTTTTTTTTTGACTAGCAATATACTCCTTTCAGAATTAAAGAAACAACTGAGCTATTGAGCAATTACATGGATATCATCTTGCACATGTTTTGTCTTACTCAAGATTAGCCGAAATTTTTCCCAATAAAATCGAGCTGGACTGGGCACCTTGCAAACTAGTTGGCATAGGTGGAATCTGGCAGTTCCCCATCATATTTATGTTCTCAGAAATTTTTAGTGCGAGACATATTATAATCATGTTAAAAGAAATGAATTTGACCAAAGCTTGATACAGTGACAGAATGAAATCCCCGCCTAATAGGCTATCCACCGTTCACTTGTATATAATTATCTTATTCTAATTTATTAATTTATTTTATCAGGGTCAATTCTGTTGTTTAGTTTTCATGCTAGTATTTCCAATGCAATAAACCTCAAAATTCATATTTATATGAAAAATTTACGATTTCGCTATGTTGATAAAATCGTAAATTACGAATAATTTACGAAAATTTCCTAGTAGAATATTTGTATTCAATCATGTTCAAACAAATATCATACATGTACTTTTGAAGTTGTCTAATGTATTTAGGATCCTCAAAATGGAAGTTTATGATCAATTTTGCCTTATTCTGACATGTTAAGTAAATAGTAAATTCCAAATAACTTACGAATTTTTTTTTAACTGGAAAAATCATAGTCTATGATATTCATGCCAGCATCCTAAATAATTATTTCGAAAGTGGTTTGACATCTTTACGCTGAAAATATCCCTCAAGATTGACGTTTATGTGAAATTTTGCTCTATTCTGACATGTTAAGAAATTCGTAAATTTCCAATAACTTACGAAATCTTTATATTGGAAATTTCATAGCCATTAATATTCATGCCAGTGTCCTAAATAATATTTCAAAAGTAGTCTGACATCTTTACGATGAAAATATCTCTCAAAATTGACGTTTATGTGAAATTTTGCCCTATACTGCCATGTTAAGAAATTCGTAAATTTCCAGTAACTTGCGAAATTTTCAAAGTAGCATATTTCTAGTTACTGATGTTCATTCCGGCATCAAAACTGATATTTTAAATCTGGTCTGACATTTTTACAGTGAAAAGTTTTCATTTAATGCACGTTTAAGTGAATTTTTGTCCTATTCTCCCATGTTAAGAAAATCGTAAATTTCTAATAACTTACGAAATTTTTTAATTCGAATGTTGCAAATGAATAGGGTTCTTGCCAGTGTCGAAAGTAATATTTTAAAACTGATCTGACCTCTCTGCGACAATTTGTTCTTGAGATATCGTGTACACAGACTAACAAACTAACGGACTGACCCACTAACAGACTAACAGACTAACAGACACCATAGAAATTTTGTCATTTTCGGATTCCTCACACCTGAAAACGTGTAGAAAAGTCAAAAAACCGAGGTCGAAAAATTTCACGATACCTAAGTTCCCCATACCTATAGTATGATGGGGAACTAAAAGAAGTGATGATAAATGGACCACGAAAGTCATATTTGGTATACCAAGAGATAAGAAAAGACCGAGGAAGAGACCACTGTGTTGTTTGAGAGATTGGAAGAGCAGAATGCAGAAGAATTACGTAAAAGGAGGCAGTTTGGAATCATCTAGGAGAGGCCTTCATCCTGCAATGGATTGATAAAGGCTGAAATTGATGATGATGATGATGATGAGGATGAGGATGAATATGCAAGCAACTTTGTCATTGTTACAGTGCCAACCACTAGTAGGCACTGTTTGCCTAGAAAGAACTACTCATGTGTGTTGTCCATTCCTGTTGTAGCTGGCAAATACATGTTCACAAATTAGGAGAGGTAGAAATATGTTAAATTACTATTTGTAAGGTTAACTTACAACCATCAAATAAGAAAAGTGCATAATAAATAACATATAAAGAAAAAAAGGACATAGAAAAATTGCATTGCTCCAATGAATTATTTGAAAATACAGACCCCCTAAAACTGCCAAATGCCTTTGAATAACAAAGCGACCTTCTTTTTGTTTGAAAGCTGGTAAGAAGTACGACTTTTTTTTAGCATTTAAAACTGGATTTTTTAGAAAATGTGCAAATTCGGGGCGGGGGGGGGGGGGGAGGGGGTTTCATATCTTGTGAAGGGGGCACAGTAACAAGCCAATTTTTTATACAATAAGTAACCATACATATGAATGTAAGAAAAAAAAGAGGGCTTGTTATACCAAGCCCTTCAGGAGTTTTTAAATTTTGAAGTGGTAAAAAATTAATTTTGCATCACACATTTTGACCTTAAAAAGATGAACTTTTTTTTTTTTTTTTAATCTAAAATTTATTGATACCAGATGAAAAAAGACAATTATGTTAGCTTTCGAATGAGCTATGGTTGAGCTCCATAGCTTTGAAAGAAAAAAAAGTTATAGTTCATAAGACAAAGCATTAAAATACCCAATTTTTGCTGTTGCCAACAACAAAAATAATTTGTACATCCTATAATATTTTTTTTAAATAAAAATATACATTTTTGAGGTCTAGGAAACATGAGGATGTACATGTAAATTCTCATCAAAATCAAAAATGGTGATGCAACAACTTTTTTTAAAATTTGTTCTTTTAAAATGGAATGACCCTGTTGTAACATGGGACGAAGTAAGTATGATTCCCAGAAGAGCTCTTGAGATAATTGATCGTACTCTTCGTGACATTATTAAGAGCAATGTATATTTCGGTAAGACATTTATCGTTGGAGGAAATTTCCGGCAAGTATTACCAGTTGGTAAGAAAGCCATAGCCCAAATTGTAAATGAATGTGTCAAATCATCACATTTTTGGAAGTATTTCGAGATTAATCCTCCCTTATATTATAAAAATCTGTGCGCATCTCTGTGTGTGTGGGTCTGTGAGAAATGCCTTATGGCTGCTAGAGCTCCGGCGCTATTGGTCGCTGTTTCTCGAAACTGTACCAGAAGATGTTGAATTTGTTCATCTCGACATCGCAATAATTCGCTAAGTGATTCGACAATAGTTAGCGGAGATATCAATTAAAACGTCCAACTATGTCTAATGAAAAAGCGATTCAAAATGCCAGGCAACCGTAATTATAATCCGGAAGGACGTACCCCAAAAGAAAAAGCAGAGAGAGAAAATTTCGTGGTTTTTTCTAAAACGGTCCTGGGTAAACGGTTCGAAATATTGAAAATACACGCACCTGTACCACGAGAAAGAGCATTTATTACCGATTCTTACGGTACAAATTTTAAGATATTTTAAAGTTCTTTAATATTATCGAAAGTGAATTTCGAGATTTCACCCGATTTACACGTTTTGAGGTGTCCTGATTACGTTTTCTTTTGCATCTCAGCTAATTGAGTTAGACCGTTAAAAATTGGTATATGTAGGTTAATTAGGAGGGCTAAAAAGGGTGGGGAAGAAATAGGCGTGAACCGCGTGCGCATCACCAAATTTGTGCGAGCGCAGCGCGCACGGGACTCCACTGCCGAAGACAGTGGGGACTCGGTCCGACTTTTTACCCGATGGGAAATGATTTTTTTCTTTTTTTTTTCTTAAGAATAAAAATTTGATTTGAGAAGAAATATGTGCACGCAGCGCACGAATACCTTCACCCGTGTGCGCGCAGCGCGCATGGGTCTGCACTGCCGAAGGCAGTGGGGAACCGCTGTGAATTTATACCCGATCAGAAATGATTTTTTTTAGAGTTCACGAAGGGCCAGGGAAGGAATACGCGCACGCAGCGCGTGTATCCTTTAACTTGTGCGTTGCGCAGCGGGCACGGGACTGCGTGCCGAAGACAGTGGGGACCCGGTGCGACTTTTTACCCATTCCGAAGTGATTTTTTTTTTAATTTCTTAAGACTAACAGTTACTCTTAATGATTCATTAATTATAGTAATTTATTTAAAAATACTGACCCGCTAGCGGGCGAAGCTCGCTAATCTTTTATAGTATTAAAATCTGTGCACATCTGTCTGTCTGTGAGAAATGCCTTGTGCGCGCTAAAGTTCCGGCGCTAATGGTCGCAGCGCCTAAAAACCAATGTCGACAGACGCAGAATTTCTTCATCTCGACGTCTAAATAATTCGGTAAGTGATGCGACCCTAATTAGCGAAGATATTAATTAAAACGTCGACCTATGTCGATCGAAAAATAACTGAGAATTCTCGGCTAATTGCTTAAAAAGAGACATTCTTACGGAAAAGTGGAAAATGAATAAGAAATATCAGTCGTATCGTTACAAATAAGGTATCAAATGAAAGGGCCGATTTTTCTCAATCCGATGGTATAAACTGCTTAGCGATCAGACAATTAGTTTTTTAAAATTAACTAAACTAGCAAAAAATGGTGGCAACAAATCACAAGAATTTTAAGTTCGCAGACGATCGTCTGCTGTCTAAAGCGGAAAGAAAACTAACTGGTATTTAATGAGGTCAAGTGTTTTGGTACTCAGATTAAAAACTGCAACTTTCAAAATTCTTCAGTTTTTGAATGTCGCACACAAAACTTAGTATGCAGCCCAAATATCACAAGATAACTTTGCAGTTCAAATTTCATCGATTTCGGAGAATAAACAAAAAAATTTACATTTTAATTGCAAATTAAGTTTTATTCTAATACGCGTATGTCAAATTCTAATTATGATTAAATTATTTTGAATACATCATTCGAAACACATTTTGCAATAATTTTAAATTATCGAGAATGGGATTTGAGATTTCACCTGATTTACACGTTTTGAGGTACCCTGGTGATATTTTCTTTTGTATCTCAGCTACTAATTAAAATAATTTCATAAATAATACATCATTTGAAAGCTCTGTTGATTTGGAATCCAGCAGTAGAACACAGAAATTTCTACCGCCAGATGGCGCAGTAATAATTTAAAATTTCAATAATTTCAATACTTTTTATGATTAAGTTATTTTTAATACATCATTCGAAAGATATTTTAAAGTACTTTTATATTACGGAAAGTGGAATTGGAGATTTCACCCGATTTACACGCTTTAAGGTGTCTTGAATAGGTTTTCTTTTGTAAGTTAGCAACTAATTAAAATATTTTCATAAATAAAACATCATTTGAAAGCTTTGTTGATTTGGAATTGAACAGTAGATTACAGAAATTTCTACCGCCAGATGGCGTTGTAATATTTTAAAATTTCAATATGTCAAATTCTAATTATGATTAAATTATTTTTAATGCATCATTCGAAAGATATTTTAAAGTTATTTTACATAATCGAAAGTGGAATTCGTTATTTCACCTGGTTTACACGCTTTGCGGTTTCCTGATGAGGTTTTCTTTTGCATTTCAGCTAATTGAGTTAGACCGTTTAAAATTTGTATATGTAAGTTAATTAGGAGGGGCTTGAAGGGTGGGGAAAAAATAGGCGCACGAACGGGGCTGCGCTGCCGAAGACAGTGGGGACGTGGTCCGTCATTTTACCAGATACGAAATGATTTTTTCAATTTTCTTTTCTTAAGAAGAAAAGTTTGACTTGAGAAGGAATATGTGCGCACGCAGCGCTCATAAGTCTGCGCTGACGAAGGCAGTGAGGATCCGGTGTGAGTTTTAACTCGATCAGAAATTATTTTTATTTTTTTAATGGGGCACGAATGGTCAGAGAAGGAATATGTGCGCGCAGTCTTCACACGTGATCGCACGGGACTGCGTGCCGAAGGCAGTGGGGACGCGGTGCGACTTTTTAACCGATCAGATTTTTAACCGATCAATTCTTTTCTTAAGAATAAAAGTTGCTGTGAGTGATTCATTAATTATAGTGATTCATTTAAAAATACTTGCGTTAACAATCAACAAGTCACAAGGTCAGATTTTTCAACGTGTAGGAATTTATATAGACGTCCGATTTTGCTCATGGACAACTGTACGTAGCTTTGTCCAGATGTGTTTCAAGAAAAAAACGTCAAAAATTTATCAAGAATGAGAAAAAAGATTTAAATATAGTTTACAAGAAAATATTATCACAAATTCGAGTTTGTATACTTTCTTTAAAAGATTTCCTTGCGAGAAAACTTTTTTTTTAGTTTTGTCCTAATATGGCGGATATGAAAGTAGTGGCATAGCTGTTGGGTTCTGGGCATCTTTCATGGAGTACCATAGGCCAAATAAGCATCACTATTAATCGCTTTTTTTTTTTTATATATATCTCCATATATTAAAAAAAGTTACTATCACTAGCGTCATTTTTTTTTCCGCATCTCCTCGCGAAGTTTCCTAGTTTTATTTTGTAGGTGATTTTAGTGAATACAAAAAAATGTTTATTGTTTTCTTTTGTTTGTCTTAAGCTTTGTACGTTTCACATTAAGAGCCTTTTTTGCATTTCTTTAGCCAACATATTTTTTCTTTCCTTCTTTCTGTCTCTTTCTTTCTTCTATTTCTCTTCTATTTTCTCAAAGAATAAGCCTTGTGTTGTATTTTTTTTTAATAAAAAAATGTTGAAACTCACATCGTCGCCAGTTCCTCATTTCGTAGCTCTTGTTAAACGTAAAACATACCCAAATTCAGTCCTAAAAGCAGTGGCACTATATTAGAAAAGATACCGAAAATTGCAGAAAATTGAATAAACCAATCAAATCTCTCCTAATTGTCTCCATATAGTGTCATCATAGGAAATGTGAATTAAGTTTACAAGAATTGGTAGTTTCTCGCCGTAGACATTCGCAAAACACAAAGTAAACCTACGGTCTCCGTTTTAAACCTTAAATTACACTATTTTAGTTATTCATAAAATAAAAATGCATTAAATGTATCAAAGAACATTAAAATCACTGGGTCAAGTATCCTTAGTTAGATTGTGTCAAATCTCCTTAAGTAGCTTTACTTTATTAATCCTAACTTTTAAACAACTTGCATTGCAGTTATATAAAACTACTATATACCAATCTGTACCTAAAAGAGTGACTAAAACAAGTATACTTCTGAAATTGACTTACCTCAAAACTGGAAGTTCAAATTTAACAGATACAAGATCTTAATTTACTTGAAAGAAGCAGTATCACTCAACGCTAAATTGCAAGAAAACTACCGATAATTCTTTAATGGCTGTTATGTACAAATTGCTGTTGTATGATTGGTCAATTAGTACAGTCACTGACATTTCCCTGGAATTTTCCTTTCTTAGAAAAAATCCGCATGGGTCAAGTCTCCCTGTGGGTCAAACGACCATAGTTTCCCCTACTATATTTAGTTGTATATCTAAATATAAATAAATAAAGAATTCTTTTCAGGAAAGTAACGTATGATACTCACTAACAAAATCACATAAAATTATTAGAAAATATCTCTATAGTATAATTTCTATATTTCCTTTTTAAGAAATTAAAAACATTTTCGACTAAATATACCTGACCTTACATGTAGGGTTAAAATTCATAAAATGTTTTTGTAATGAAATTGAAATAAAAATATTAAATCTTGATGCAATCATAAAGAAATAATATTTTTATTTTATATTATAACCAGGCTACTGTATTTTTGATGTTAGGCGCAATCACTCTTAGACTTGTAATTTGCACCATGTTACAAATGAATCAGTTCAATAAATAAATAAATAATAATAATAATAAATTTAAGATAAATAAGAATCATCGTTTTTATTCCGACAATTTATCTTTTATGATGCGAATTTCGTAACTTTATTAAAAATGATTGACTGAGAAATAGGCTGAAAGTTATGCCAAATAGAGCATAATCACCATAATAATAATAAACATAACAGGAGAGAACGTATAGACATTAGTAGTATGCTTACATTTAGTCGCAATTCTAGAGAAATAGTTTATTAGAGGGTTAAGAATGCACTACTCTGAATAAAGGAAGATATAAAAAATGATGAAATACAGAGACTAGATATTAGAGGAATATGTACAAAAATGTGGCACAATAATAGTTTCTAACCTCGACAGATTACAGCTTGTAATAAAATTCATGAATTATTTTATGGTGAATAATATAAAAAAAGTCACAATTTAAATTCAAACGTTAATTATTTTTCCATAAGCTGACGAATAATAAGGGGAATACATAAAAAAAAAAAAAAAAATTATAATACTAATCCCACTTTTTATTGAAAATTTGACATAATATGAGAGTAACTTCATTTATTTAGTGAATATTTAATTTTCGCACTTCAATATATTTGACAAATATTCATGGCAAAGGGAAATTTTGTATCAATGTCGTGTTAAAAAATTTGGAATTTTCGATCATTTATTAATAAATTATTTATAGTATTTAATTTCTTTCCGCAGATACAATTTTTAAGATTTTAGAATAATTTTGGGCAACCAAATAAAGAGAGCGATCTGCCCTCTCCATTTCGGCACTCACGATATCCTCTCTTGAAAGAACTACACTACTCCCGTTGAAAGAGGTATACAGTTTAAGCAAAAACTTTAAAGAATAAGTTTCATATGAGTAACTTATGAATCTGCAACAAGAACTCAAACATTTAAGTTAAGAGTTTAGATTGCCTGTCTGGCACCACTAAAAAGATACAATAAAGATACTACAAAAAAGACACAATTATATATATATATATATATGTGTGTGTGTGTGTGTGTATCTATATGTGTATGTATATAATGGTTATTATTTTGACCGAAGGGTATTATCCATGTGTTTGTATTTTGAAACGTTTGTATCTGTATTTTCTTTTCGTGAATATAAAATCAACTGTTAAAAAATAATAATATAGGTAAGCGAAAATAATGCGCGTTTTACAAAGAAACAAAATATTATATATACATGTGTGTATGTGTGTGTGTGTGTGTGTGCGTGCGTGTGTGTGTGTGTGTGAGTGTGTATCTATATGTGTATGTATATAATGGTTATTATTTTGACCGAAGGGTACTTTTCATGTGTTTGTATTTTGAAACGTTTGTATCTGTAGTTTATTTTCGTGAATATAGAATCATCTCTTAAAAAAGAATAATATAGGTAAGCGAAAATAATGCGTGTTTTACAAAGAAACAAAATATTTTAATTAAAAATACGAAACTGTATTTAAAACTTCCAAGTCCTCTTCCTTGTCTTCCGTATATATGTTGAGGGAAGTGGAAGACTGGGATGCAAATTTTGGAAATATCGGATGTATATTTGTATCTGCATTTATATATGCATGTAACTTTTTACAGTCGAAGAAGAAAAATAAACTAGAAAAAAAAGCGGGAAGTCTTTGGGGACTGCCGATAGAAGTGAAAACTAAGTAACTTGTGAATTGTATCGTCGAGCTATTAGATTATTATTTTTGAATTATTTTTGGTTTATAAAGAAGTGTTAATGACCAGTTTAAACTTTAATAATTTAAACTTTAAATTTATATAGAAAGTAAAATGAAGAATATAACAGTCTGTATAAAAACACGTGCTTGTACCTTGTGAACTATGTATATACTGTGAAAAAAGTACATACATACATAAAGTATAGAACTAGAAAGAGACAGATGCCAGTAGCCAGTATACTACTCGAATTAGTATACTTTTTATATGTATATATATATGTATATGAGGCATGCCGTGCCGTGCTAGAGATATATACTCTTTGTACATATATAATGTATACTAATAACGCACGGAGGTATATTTATGTACATATATACAGAGTATACATATAGCTCAGGGAAAGCATTCGGTGACGATGACGCGAGTACCATGATTTTTGTTCACCCAAAAGTGCTCAACCCGCCTAAAGAAGTTTTCACTTCAAATGGAAAGCGTTCGGTGACGATGACGCGAGATTCATGATTATTGTTCACCCAAAAATGCTCAACGTGCCTAAAGAAGTTTTTACTTCAAAAAAGTCACCATTTATTTAATTAATTTCATCGCAAGTCGCCCTATAAATATGTGACTGGTGCCAGTCGATTAGTAATATCGCCTAGTTTATAACGGTATAGTTAGATTTTGATTACGGGTTGTCTAGTTGTTGATAATAACATCAAATTAAACTCTTTCGAGTGCAAACCCCATTTTTGACCGCATATTAAAGTTTCTGATATCAAGGCATTTCGTTAGAAAGTTCAATTTATATACTTTAAATCAATTTTTGATAGAGTTACAAGTGAAAATATATTAGGTGTTATTCATAAAAACTAAATTATGATGTCACATAGAAAGTAAATATTCGTTAACATTCAAACCGGATAAAAGAACAAAAAATTTAAATATCAAATAAAATGATTGTAAATTAATAACGATATTGTCCTTGTATCTAAACTTACTTGAATAACCACTTCAATTCTTAATTATGAAAAATGTAAGACCATTATTTATATATTTAAAAGGGATAAGTCATATCACTTTGTTTTTAATTGTTCTTCCATAATAAATGGGAATTTTATGCCATGATTGGCATTAATCGGATAATAGATTTTGTACGCTAAAGAACTTTAAAACTACAAATTCCCAACATTTGATTCAATAATAATAATAATAATAATTAAATATTTTATTATGTTATTCCATGCGGTAAAAGATAAATAACTTAAGTCTTACAAACCGTACAGTGAACAAGTACAACAATATGGACAAGATTAAAAAATCTGGTGTGAAAAAACCACACAACTTCCATTACCCACTATTACACATATTACATGTACATAGCAAGGAAAAAAAAATTCGCACAACCGTTTTTCTTTGCGAGGCCTGAAATTGAGCTATTTATACAGGACGCCTATCAATTTTCCTGAACTAACCAACTATATCATTCGAAAGGACATCTAATAGAGTGTTTATATAGCAAGTTTGAAGAAAATCGTTAGAGCCGTTTTTGAGTTACGGACTTACGGTCCCACTTCCGGTTTCCGATGACCCACTTCCGGTTAAACTCAATTATTGACAGGAAAACAATGATTACATACAAAAGCATATTTAAAGTGAGTTAAAATGGCGAGCTTGAAAAAAATCTGTACAACCGTTTTTAAAGGAACGCCTTTGCGAGGCCTGAAATTGAGCTATTTATACAGGACGCCTATCAATTTTCCTGAACTAATCAACTATATCATTCGAAAGGACATCTAATAGAGTGTTTATATAGCAAGTTTGAGGAAAATCGTTAGAGCCGTTTTTGAGATACGGACTTACGGACCCACTTCCGGATTCCGATGTCCCACTTCGGTTTTTCAATTTTCACCAAAATTTGGAAATTTCATCTGTACACCAGATGTAATTCAATTCTAAAGTTTCGTAGCTCAATGTTTATTAGTTTCTGAGCTATAATAACCAGAAGATTCTCCACATACATACATACATACACACTGACCAATTGCCAAAAACCACTTTTTTGGACTCAGGGGACCTTAAAACGTGTAAATCAGGTGAAAACCCGATATCGAATTTTCAGACCGAATACAATACTTCCATTACCTACGGTAGTAGGGTAATATGAAACAAAATGATTTTACTGTAGTATGAAACAAAATGATTTTACATATTCGTGATTAAATCATTTAAATTTGGTCTTCAGCAATTGTAAATATCATTGACATTTATGCGTACCAACGTCACACATAGAATCAAATACAAATATGCAAAGTATTTTTTTTTTTATTTTTTTTTTTATTGTTTCATCGATACAGAAGGCTGGGTATGTTTTCTTTCAGAATTCTTTCACAATCTCTCGCCTGCATTGCTTTAATTTTACAAAAAATAAGTTAATGCGTATAATAAGTATTCAACCTTTGCTTAGAAAACAATAAGAATAGCATAAAAATGAAAAAAAAAATTCTGACAGATTTTATACAGATATTTATTTATAGATGATACAATTGATAACATGCAATCCCCCTCCTCTAAAGTCAATATCAAATCGATAATAATAACAAGAAAGAAATATCATGCAGCACGCATTGATTAGTAACACTTTCCAACTGTACGTAATTGTTGTATCGAATAACTTTTAATCTGGAAAGTTAATCATATCATATTCTATACAAAACATTATTTTAGAATATTAAAAATACATGTGAATGTTCCTATGATTTTTACAATAGAAAGATTTTAAATAAAAAAAAATTCTGTACTAAAACTTAATCCTTTGATATCTTTTGTTGTTGTTGTTGCTGTTGTTGTCTCTGTAAACAAACTAGTTGCACAGAATCTATTAATGTCATTTTAAATAGGGAACATTCCATAGTGAATTTGATTGTATCATTTTTAAAAAATTCTAAAAGTATTTACAGACGCTAGGAGCCGGAAACAAACGGATAGAAAGGTAGACAATCGGACAGACAGATACACAAATTGAAATCATAATCCCACTAAAAATATAAGAAAGTGTCAAAACGCTTAATGTAAACGAAAGTGCAATTCTAGCAAATTTTTATTAATAGCTCTTAATGAAACTGAACATTTTTGTGTGGCCCTGTAAATCTAAAGCTACTCATACTACAATATATAGAAGGCACACTTTTGTGCATACAAATGATTTATTTCAATTGCATTAGGCTTTGCAAAGTAAAATTATTTAAATTTCGTTTATAAAAATAACTCTCACGGAACGCAATGCTTTGGAATACTTTCAAGTGTCCCTGTACACAAAAAAGGTAGAAATGTACTCAATTTTACATAGGAAACATCCGAAAGGGAACTTGAATAACATATTAAAATTTCATTAAAGTTTCTATACAGTAAAGGTATTAAAATATTTTTTATAGAAACTCCTCTAATTGAACACAAAGCTTTCGAATATTTTTGGGTGCCCCTGTACACAAACCAGTTGACGTATAAACTTCATTTTCAATAGGGAACACCTGATAATGAACTTGAATAACATATAAACTTTTTTTTTAATGATATAATTCAAAGCTAAGAACTTGTCACAAAAGATCACTTAATCAAACTCTTTCTTCATCGACTCAGCAACACTCTCCTACTTCCTTCTTCACACCCCCTTACTTTCCAACACACATCCACATTTATATCTAAGATTCATCCACTCCACTCACTTCATTTAAATCTACGACTTTTCCTTATTCACTCGCGCTTCGCAACTTGTGAACTTAGCTGCAGAGCCATGCTGATGTGAACTCTACTACACACCGACCTTACAGTACCCCCCCTCCAAAAAAAAAAATAAATAAAAAAAATAAATAAAAATACGTAAAAATACCCAACGGGTTTTTACCCGTTAAATTTTTAAACCACACTATCTCATCTAAACTAAGCCAACTTTACTGTGACTGTAGCCGTTACTTAAAATTTAAGCCTGAGTGAGAGTAATGTAGCAAAAGAGAAAAAAAAATAGTTAAATCCCTGAGCGGAAAACTGGTTCACTCAAAAAAAAAAAAAAAAAAAAAAAAAAAAAAACTAAACTTTAAAGAAATGGAGCCGTTTTACAACCAGAAACTCCGGGACTAAAAAAAACCTGAGTTTCGCCCAATAAATACATAAGGATTAACAGTGCATCTTTCTGTCAACCCAGAGAGGCAAAATCTTGAATTCAAGGAGGTTGTAATTATAGGGGTGGGGGCGCTTTGACATAAATGCGACATTCAATAGCAACGTGAAGAAAAAAGTTTTTATTCAAAAAAAATCTTGAAATTAATTTTGAAGTAAACCATCCTTCGAGACAGGTAAACTTATAACATGATGAATTTTCTGCAGACATCAGAAAGACAGTCTAGGAGCAAGAAACGTCAGCTACTACTTGGGTCATCAGAAGGTTCGTGGCTTTCCATCCTTGGTTTAATTCAGACAGATACTTTAACATCAGTTTATCCTGGCAGTCCATCCCGGTTAATATCAGAGTAAGAGGATTTGGGCATCAGAAAGAATGGTTCTATAACACAAAAACTTCTTACAGTATCAAATTCAAAAGAGAAGTTAAACTACATATTGTAGTCAATTAATCGAGCCTATGTCTCGAAGCATATACATAAAATAGTTTATACATAATTATTTTCCTCCTGGCTATTGCATAAGCAAAAAAAAAAAAACTAAATTGTTAGTTTTATTAATGTTAGAGTTAAACACGAATTACATTCAGATAGCTTAAAATTTTTTTTTCTTCCCCCACTCTAAAACATATATACAGATAAACTTTCAGTACGTATACAAAAGTTTACAATTATAAATATTCAGTTTATATATACAAATACATTACTTATAGAAATATGAAAGGGTGAAATTTTTACAAAGGGCTAAGAAAAAACATTTTATATTACCCACTCTGCAGGCGATGGGTAAAAAGTAATAGAACTTAACGTATATATATAAAATAGATATTAAAAAGTAACAAAAATGCTGACATAGAAGCTTAAACATGAATTTCAATGTGAATGTTCATGCACTAATTTTAAATTTTGCATGTTTTTGCTTGAGAAAGTCCTTTGCTTTCATACAAAGTTCGAAAGTCCAAAAGGTTTCAAGGCATGTCGCACATTTTGGTACAACTCTAATAGAAAAGCACTTTAGAATAAAAAAAATAAGGAACGATATCACCTGAGTTAAGGTTTTAGCTGTAACATCAGTAAGATCAAACATCTTAGTCAGGCTGGTCTGTGCACTTGTCGGGGAAATCACTGGGCTGGCGGTTTTCAGAACGGAGTCAGACGTAGGGGAGGCACTTTGCTGGGGTGGTCTTGAACACGGCCTCTTGTTAACATCTAGAGTGCCAGAGGAAGGCTCAGCTGGCTCTATAAAAAATCTCATTAGATTAAAGTGCAAAGGCCCATGAAGAGTTAGTCTCGCTTATGTTGTCGAAAACACAGTTACTAGAAATGGTTCGGAAAAAAACATCCGAACGCGTATGCTCAAGTTTAAAGTTAGCAGGTTGAAAATTAACGTGGCAATATTTTAATCTGTCACTTTCATTCACGACATTTTCATGTAAATTAGCTACTAAATGTTGAGACGCACAGTTATTTAATATTGCATTTTCAATTACTTGATTTTCAGCAAAAATATGTGAATCTGTCAACTTGACAGTTTTAGAAGATAAATTTAATGCCTTAGCGTAGAAAGATTTAGTAGCAGAATGGAATTTAACATAATTTTCATTTGAACTAATAACTAAATTTGTTGGCTGAACAGATTGAAAACAAAAATTTGATTCATTTGAGAAAGATTTAGTAGCCACATTAAGTTTAATATCATTTTCTTCTACAACTTTTTCTATTAAATGAGATAACTTTCTGGACCTGACCGGTTTAGCATTTGAGTATGATTTCTTATTAGAAAGAAGATTTAAAGCAATATTTTCATTTCGAGTTCGCTCGCTTAGCTTAAGTTGCATATAAGTATCAGAGATTAATACAGTATTTCTAGCAAAATTAATATTAAAGTTATGTTTCTCTATAAAATCGAGGCCAACGATACAAGAATACTGTAGGTTTTCCAGTACGTAAAAAGGCCAGAGCACTTCAAACTCGTTAAACTGTACTTTGAGAGTAATCACTCCCCGACTTGCACATGATTCTTCATGAGCCGTAATTATATTATGAGAAGTGGGATTTAAAGGTTTGAAGGAAAAATATTTATTATAAGTGTCAGAAGCTAGAAAAGATTTTTCAGCGCCAGTATCGCTATAGACAGGCATAACTACATCATGCAGTATAACATTAAAATGATGTAAATTTACTGGGCAATTAGAAATTGAATTAAAAAATATAGATTTAACTTCAGTATTATGCGAGCTTGGTTGATTTAAATGACTGTTGCTTGGCTGTTGAAAATGAGTAGTATTTTGCTGACGATTGAAGTTATCAGTTGGAGGTGGGGGGGGGCGAAATTTTCTTGCCGTTCATTTTGCATATTTACAGTTTCCTGCCGGTTATTAGAAACACTTTCAGGTTTTGTAGCATGGCGCGATTGATATTTATCTAAAATTTGAAAAAGAGTATCAACAGATGCGGTTGGCTTTAAATCGAGGTAATCTTGAATTTGGATTGTGAACAGCGGGGTTATAATATCCAATACTTCCAAGAATGATAAATTTAATTCCAATTGTTTAATTAAATCAAGCTTACGCAGGAAAAAGATAATCGGCTTATCAAATATAGACATTTTCGTTCTATAAAGTTCCTGCACTAATTTTGCTCTATCGGCACTTGAGGAAAAGGTGTTTAGAATTTTTACTTTCAAATCTTCAAAAGTGGGGTTTTGACCCAACGAAAGAGAGGCAATAAGTTCGTACCACATTTTAGGTTCTCCTTTTAAGGAGTATTTTAACCAACTAAATCTATCAGCAACATCGATTTTACATACTTTAAAATATTGTTCAAGTTCCTCAAAAAATTCAAGTACATTATTTGAACCGGTAAAGCAAACCCGAGCGGGAGGGAGGGGGGTGTCGAATGAAACTGGGAGCCACTGTGAGGTATGTGGTCTCCACTCCTCAATTTTAAATTAATCTGACTTAAGTAGTAAATGATAAGAGCACGAGACAAAGTTAAATACAAACAAAGTTTATTAAAGATCAATTTCAAGGCGGGTGTTGGGCTAACTCAGAAATAACTCTTAAATAACTTTAGGGAATAACTTCAGTAACTCATTAAATAAACGTAACTAATTCTCACCTATACAGATACTGTCGACGATTGCTCTCTCTCTATCCACAATGCTCCGATGGTGACAGGATTCTCTCGATTCACCTAACTTTGCACTATCGCTGAGCGCCTTGCAAAACGACTATGACATCCATCAAAACTAAGAACTTGTCACAAAAGATCACTTAATCAAACTCTTTCTTTATCGACTCAGCAACACTCTCCTACTCCCTTCTTCACACTTTCACACACCCTTACTTTCTAACACACATCCATATTTATATCTAAGATTCATACATTCCACTCACTTCATTTAATTCTACGACTTCTCCTTATTCACTCGCGCTTCGCAACTTGTGAACTTAGCTGCAGCGCCATGCTGATGTGAACTCTACTACACACCGACCTTACAGGTTGCATGTTTTATCACAACGTAAAATTACTGGCGATACATCATTCATCGTCTAAATGCTTTTTTACTGGCTTTTTCTGGAATCTCTGCTGCTGGGCTTTGCCCGTAATTTTACTGCAGCTTTTTTTACAGTGCAGCAGGAGGTCCAAACTCGGTATTCCACATCTGCATTCTACAGGAATGCTACACTATATTTTTTCTTGAGAGCAAACAAATAGATTATGTACAAGGAAATCCAAGATATTTTAAATACATTACATTGATGGAATTTCTGGATGAAAGAGTGTGAAGAGTAGGTAGAGGTGCGAAAACTATAAGCTGCATTTAAAAAAAATAAATAAATAAATGAGCATGTATTTACTTTCTCTTACCCGTAAGGCAGAGAAAGGATTGCTTTAGGGTCAAATTTTCAAATGTGAGTTTTTGTTATATTTACACGTTTTGAGGTCCCCTGAATCCGAAAATTCTGTTTTTAGCGGCTGGTCTGTGTGTGTGTGTGTCTGTTATCAGCATATCTTAAGAAAAAATAGTAACAGAAAGTCCAAACTTGGTATTCTAAATGTGTATGATATTGGGATGCCACACTAAACTTTTCGTTGTTATGAAGTAAATGGTACGTGTACAGGGAAACCCAAGATAATTCAAATGCATTACGTCTATGGGAGAAATTACAGGGAAGTATAGTTTAACATCTCTAAACTGCACTAAACTAAATGAAATGAATATATATATATATATATTATATGCATAAAAACATGTGTCATGTAGAATATGCTATGGAAATTCTTTACTGTTCATTTACAGGGCTACAGAAAAGAACTAGATTATAGTGCGACAATAGCTGAAAATTGATGGAAATGTATTTCAGGTTGTGCTATGTATCATTACTATAGGATTATATTCAGGTGCACAATGGGCCTGTACATAATCTTCAAATGGTATACTGGGCTGCAAATATTTAAGCGATAACATTCTTTTTTAATGTTAGTGGAAGTTCTTTACTACAATATTTTACCATTTCCGTCAAAGCTGCTCAGGAACTGAAATGAATTCCTCATAGACATATGATAAATAATGTATGTTTTTAAGCTAAATGTTCAGCGCTTGTTTCTTGTATATTTACACGTTTTAAGGCTTCCTGATTACTGAAGTCAAGTTTTTTAACGTTTGATCTTTGTCTGTGACTCTTAGAGTAACTTAAAAATGAATAATTTCAGGAGATCGAAGAGTTGTATTTTCAAGTTAATATAAGTTTGTTGCTAGAAGAGTTTCAAGGAATGTTGCGCGTAAAAGTTGTCTATAATTTTAAGTGAACTTTTAATTTTAATAATTGATTTAAATTGTATATAAATGTAGGTACAGTAATGAAACAGGAAGATGAGGGAAGCGGTAGCTCCCCTGACATATAACTAATAATCACATAAAACTTTTCCAAAAACTAATTCTAATTGTTTTAACATGGGTTTGGTTAACATTGGTGTGGAAATCAGTGATAATTTAGAGTGTTACAAAAATAAATTAGTAAATAAAAATCGATATATTGAGGTAATCAAGTTGTGAGGTTATCAAGTTATCAAGTGAGGTTATCAAGTTGTGTATAATATAGAACTAAATTTAAATACACAATGAAGTGTGTATATAACTTATAGACAGGACTATACAAAGTTAAGCGAAAACATTAATTTGTATTAAATGTAATTGCTGGATGTACTTTTTTTACCATGTCAATGAAAACTGTTTAACAATACAAAAATTATATCTCATATCCAAATCATAGACAAAGCATTTTTTGAAATTCAGTTTTCAGCTCTGATTTTTTTGCACAAAATCACGTTTTGAAGTTTCCTGAATGCAATAGTCAAGTTTTCAGCTGTTGGTCTGTATATATGTGCGTTATCAGCATAACTTAAAAAAAGAATTATTGCAGAAATTAATGTTTGTATTCTGAAATATTATGAGGCTACTTTAAATGTTTTATGAAGATTTTGTAATTTCTAAAGAATGTTGCGGTGAAAGTATCTGAAAAATAAAAATACCTTTTACATTTATATATATATATATATATAAATATTGGTACAGAATTTAAATATGGGTTGAGAGGGCAGAAGCTCCCTCACACATATTTGTATGTCAAATTATACTGTTCCTAAACATATTTTATTTTATTTTATTTCTTTATTTATTTAATCGGTTCATGTACAGTACATTTTATCTTACTCCTTAATATGTAAATTGTCTTTAAAGTATTGAAATGTAAGAGAAAGTCGTATAAGTGACATAACAGATAATAATATTGAAAATTATTCAAACCTATTCTACACAAACCAGTTTTAAACGCTGCTTTAAAAATAATCACATACATTTTGCATGGAAATTAGGAAATATTCTAAAAAATGAAATAATAACTTTTTCCTGGTCTACTTTCAATATATCCGGGGATTATACATAAAATAAATTTATGGATATATTTTTCTGTATCCCGGATAACGAATAAAAAAAACCTTCAATCTAAAATTTCGCTGCCATAAAAAAAGCTTTATCGTTCTCTACATTGACAGAATTCGACCATTAATAACTTTTAGGAAAAAATATACAAAAAATTATTTTATGTACTTTGACTGAAATGTTTTATTGTTGTATAACTTGCCTAAAAAAGTTTAAAAAAATCTTTAACATGTAATTGAAAAATTTATAAGATATAAATTTATTTGTTCAGTGCTATTTTAAAACTACTTAATATTCTTTAGTATTTTTTTATACAATCATTTTTCATGGTTATAAAATTTTATAAAATGAAGAAATATTAAATTTTATATTAAATTTTATATGACTCATTAGTCTGACAGAAGTGTCCAAAACTGTTTTTACTTTAAATACTTAACGTATTATAAATATTTTGCTTGTCTAGGAACGCGGTAGCGTTCCTCCCTACCAAGCTAAAACAAACAATTAAAAAAAAGAAATTAAATTTACAAAGTATGAAAGTAAATGACGAAACAGTACTAGTGTATATTATGTCAACATAGCATCTTGGACTTTTTGACTCCCTGTATCTCAGCTCCCTGGCCTCCAAGACCTATTATGTTTTGCATAGTCCTTGAGCATACCCTTAAGACAAAACACATAAATCTACAAGTCGATCCGAATTAAAGGACCTGAGTAATATAAATTTGAAAACTTGAAATTTACCAGTTATTTTCTTCTTCTTTTCCTTGTTAAGTTTGACAAAAATAGAGCCTAGAGTTCTGCAGCTATTAAGCTGAATGTTTGCATGGACATTCCTTCTAATATGTACTAGTGCCTTTTGCGATTAAATTTTTGTTTGGTCAATATACAGGGTAGTTCTTTTGAATTTTATAATAGTTAAGCAAATATTTCGTGAAACCTTCGAGAGGTGGCCCTCGTTTCCAATGAATTCCGTTTTTTATTTTATTTTATTTTATTTATTTATTTATTGCAAAAATAAATAGTAAAGACATTTTTATCTTAAAATTTTTGAAATATTTACAAGAAACATGTTCATTAATAAGAAAAATAATTGATAAAAAATTAGATTAAAATTCGCAAAGTGATCTTTATCGCCAAATTTCGTAATTAATAAATGCTTAAAGGATGCGCTGTCTTTTAACAAAAGTATTGTGGAGGATTAAATGAAAGAGCGATTCGTTAACTTAAAAATATTACGAATGATGGAAGAAAACATAAAATTAAATTCCTATCATATATTATGTAAGAGAAATATTGCTATCATGGAAAAATTCAAATTTGCCATTTTATTGTTTCTGTGAGTATTGAGGTCTCATGAATTGATTTTTCATTTTTTATAGTGATGAAGATATGCTTGAATATGTGTTTAAATATGAGTGAATACGATAGCGTCTCAACGCTGCATTTGATTGAGCTCAAATTCGATATGTATGCTAGATGGGACACAGAACTACATAGGTTTTAATGATGTAGAACTTAGATTTTTTTCTTTACAAGGATAGAAAATAGAATTCTTATACATAACGATTTATGGTCAGAAATTATTTGAAGTTCATTTAATAAGTTTAAGGGATCTCCTAAATTCAATTTTGCGGTTTTTTTTTTCTGTTTTTTTCACGGTGATGTCTGTATTTATATGTGTATGTACGTATGTGAGTGAACGTGATAACGTCTAAACACAAATTCGATTGCATTCAAATATGTATGTATATTATAGGTCACCATCTCATGAAATATCTTAATGAGTATAGAACTAATGTGTATATTCGTGGGAGTGAATGAATACGATAGCGTCTAAACTCTGCATTTCATTTAACTCAAATTTAGAATATATAATTCCAGGTCACCATAACATGAAATACTTGAAGTTGAAAAAATATAGGATCAAGATAATACATAATTGAGTGAGTGAACGCAACATCGTTTAAATACTGCATTCAATTAAAGTAAAGTTTAATATATATATATATATATATATATATATAACAGATCATCATCATGCGCATTATGAAGAGTTTAATGATTGTACAATTAATGTGGATATATATGTGAGTATAAATGATAGCGTACAAATACTGAATTGTATACTGAGCATAATCTTGTCAGATATGTTAAAGGTCATCGTTACAAGAATTATTTATAGAATTTTATAAATTTGAGACTTATGGTACTATTTCAAGCGATACAAATTAGAATTCCTTTGTATTACTATGAATGCATATTATTTGAAATTGTTTTTTTTTAATTATAAACTGTTTAAAACAGAAAAAGTGCTATAAAATGTTACAATAATTGACTAAAGAATATTCATTCGGAAAAATTATGTATGTATTATTCTCTTTTACAGGGAAGCATGAAGGAATTTTTACATATCATACCCTACAGGAGATGAAAACTAAAGTGTTTTTAATTACTTAAAGGAGGATAAAACTGATTTTGAAAGTGATTTTTTGTTTCGATATTACTAAAGATTGCGTGCTTACCAGTCATAGTCCTTTTATAGGGACACAAAATAAATTTGAATAAATTGTATTCCATTGTATTCCCACACGAACTTTGGTAGAGATACTAAAATTTTACTATTTCCTTTCGGGTATTTCATATTACACGATTTTCACTTAACACACTTTCATGGCCCATGCGATAAACTGTCAAATTAAATTAGAAATATTTGGCTAAATTCAAGGCTGTAGCTAAGGGGAGGGTGTTTGTGGATTTAAAAAAAAAAACTCGATATTTTGCAGACTTTTCGAAAATTATTTTGACTATATTTCATTTCAAACGCTTAATTTTACGTACTAAATATTGAACCTTCTCTGAAATTTTTTACTGGCTGCGACCTTGGCTGTATTAAAGACAAAAAATTTTAATTTATTATTATTATTACTAGTATATAACCCGTCAAAAATGACGGAATGTGAACGATAAATCTTCAAAACGATGTTTAGATCATGATGGTTACCACGTGATCATTTAAATGTATTTTCAATTTTTTGTTTATAAATCAAATGTGTTTCGATATTTTATAATTTTCGTTCTTTGTGAGGTCTAACTGTAATAGAGACAGTGTCCGGAGATGAGAGAATCGTGTAGAGCCACACCAGATCGTAAAAACGTGAGAAAAATTGCAACATTGGCCTTTATCATGGTTTTGTGAGGTCTAACTGGAACGTTTCCGGCTGCAATCTTTAAGAGACAGTGTCCGGAGATGAGAGAAATCGTGTAGAGCCGCACCAGATTGTAAAAACGTGAGAAAAATGGAGGCTTTGGCCTTTATCACGGTTCTGTGAGGTCTAATTGCAACGTTTCCGGCTGCAATCTTTAAGAGACAGTGTCCGGAGATGAGAGAAGCAGAGCTGCCAACCTAATCCGGCAAATTGTTAGTACCGCCTCTTTTTCTACACCACTTAATTTTTAGAGAAATTCTCTTCAAATGTATCTACAATGAATTAAGAAGAAAAATACTCTAAAAATTAAGTGGTGAAGAAAAAGGGGCGGTACTAACAATTTGCCGGATTAGGTTGGAAGCTCTGGAGAAGTCGTGTAGAACCGCACCAGATTTTAAAAACGTGAGAAAAATGGCGGCTTTGGTCTTTCTCATGGTTCTGTGAAGTCTAATTGCAAAGATTCCGGATGCAATCGTTAAGAGACAGTGTCCGGAGTTAAGTGAAGTCGTGTTGAGCCGCACCAGATTGTAAAAACGTGAGAAAAATGGCGGCTTTGGCCTTCCTCACGGTTTTGTGAGGTCTAACTGTAATAGAGACAGTGTCCGGAGATGAGAGAAGTCGTGTAGAGCCGCACCAGATTGTAAAAACGTGAGAAAAATGGAGGCTTTGGTCTTTCTCACGGTTCTGTGAGGCCTAACTGCAACGTTTCCGGCTGCAATCTTTAAGAGACAGTGTCCGGAGATGAGAGAAGTCGTGTAGAGCCGCACCAGATTGTAAAAACGTGAGAAAAATGGCAGCTTTGGGCATTCTCACTGTTTTGTGAGGTCTAACTGCAATAGAGACAGTGCCCGGAGATGAGAGAAGTCGTGTAACGCCGCACCAGATTTTAAAACAATATACAGTATATAATTATTAACACATCACATTAGCAAGTTAATTGTATGATACATTATTTGTATCATACAAGGATGGAAAGCGTTTGCTGACGATGACGCGAATTCAATGATTTTTCTTCACCCAAAAGTTTTCACTTCAAATGGAAAGCGTTAGCTGACGATGATGGGAGTTCAATGATTTTTATTAACCCAAAAGTGCTCAACGCGCCTAAAGCAGTTTTCACTTCAAAAATTTTACCCGATCAAAAAATATGAATGACAATAAAAAAACTGCTGGTTGACAAAAAATATAGGCCCGACAACACAACAGCAACAACACATCCCAGTGTTCCATTAAGTGCTCTATACGCAAGCGAAGTGTGACGTCACTGACCGTCCAATGTATGTAAGAAAATGATTTCCTATGTTAATCGCCCATTGGATTTTTTGTAAAAAATTATTAAAAATCGAGGAAAATTATTTCCCGATTTTAATCCCCATATTTGGGTATATATATGTATTAGTTATCATGTGCATATGTTAGATTGAGTTATTTTGCTGTCAAATTGACAACATTTTAATTTTAAATTTCAAAACTCTGTTGCCCTTGGCGTTTTTGTATTTGGCGATCAAAAACGTACTACGAAAATATACATGCCAGATGTATATTTTCGTAATTTGTGTTGTGCGAAATATTGTTTCATATTATTCCTTACTCTCTTAATATAAATTTTTAAAATAACCATGATTTTTGAAAGGAATTAAATTATATTCTCCAGATAATTTGGCGATATATATATATATATATATATATTTTCTGCCAAGGATGACCGATATCAAATCTATTCCGCTGCAACATATTAGTATTTTATATGAGATACTTTATTTAGACATTTGAAAACAAATTTCACTTCAAATTATAATAGAATATTTATCATTTTCCTTTTAATTAGTATATTAGTTGGATATTTATTGTGTAATATCATCCTTTGAAATGAAATGTTTATGTTTTCAATGGAATATGGAAGTTTTTTGAAATTTAAAGTTTTGAAATTTAAAATTCAAATTTTATCAATTTTAGAGCAAAAACAACTTAATCTAACGCATGCACATGATAACTAATACATATCTAAACCTAAATATGGGGATTAAATTCGGGAAATAATTTCCCTCGATTTTTAATAATTTTTTACGAAAAATCCATTGGGCGTTTAATATAGGAAATATTTTTCTTGTATCCACGAACCTGCCAGTGACGTCATCACTTCGCTTGCCTATTTAAAGTCCTCATAATAAGAAAAAACGATTCACTTCATTTTACCAAAATACTTTTTTTTAAGACTATCGTAGATCCTGTTTTCAAATTTTCTAACTAACTATCCAATAACTACAGACACTCCATGCTAACCCAAATTCACCTCTACTCGATACCTCCAACCAGCTATCTCACCCTCAACATCGCCAAAATATCCAGGATCCAGCTAGGGACTTTCTCATTCTCAACCGAACATTTTACCTTGACTCGACATTATCACATTAGACTACTCTAATTTCAATACTCATTTCAACTGGTGACTTTTACTTGCCCAACCAAATATTCTATCCCAACTATCATTTTACACTAATTTCAAAACTAAAATCAACTGGCGGCATTTACGTACTAAACTCGGCGCCAATCATACCTTACAATGTCAACAAATAATAAAGTTTGATAAAAATATTTAAAGGCTTTAATGCGTTTTTACAAATATTTTAAGATTTTTAAGACTTTAATGTTTTAGAAATATTTTAAGCGTTTTTTTAATGAAACAGTCAAAGAGTCGTTCATTCGGAATTAAAAAGTTGTCCATTTGGAATTTGTATTTTCTGAATGGCAACAGCTTTGGTTTGTTTTTATTTGGTCTTGCTTTGTTTATAATCATGAAGTTACATAATTCTATTTATAGGTTCATGTTTATAATAGCCAGTGATCCGTTATACTTAATTTAGAGATTTAAACATTACAATTGAATAGTTTTTCAAGGTTTTATTGGAAATAAGAATATGTGCGATACAAAACATGTATGAAAATGATATGTATGTTTCCTAAGTTGAATTAAATAAACGGAAAAAAAATGGCTGCCAAAAGTTTCTGTTTTGAAGCGGTACTAACCGGATTCGTTCATGACAGATGAGGATCATTATATATATTAATTATTACACGAGCGAAAAGCATCTGAAATACTTTATTCTTCAGACTAAACTATCGTTGGGTCTCGTTGTGAGCATGAATCGCCAAATGAGCCAAATGGCACGATAGTTTTCTAATGAAAAATTTCTCACATTCGTTTATTTACTAAATTACTCTCCCGATTCAAACTTTTTTAACATCATTAACTACTAAATGTTCAGAAAGTCGAGTGAAGTCAATTCAGATTTTTAATTATGAAATTACAAGAGCTGAAAATGACATAAATGAGTTTAAGTAGAGTTTAAAGGAATAAATACAATACAAATTCATTCGAATGTGAATATGAAACACACGTATCATATAAATACGTATTCATAAACATGAGTTACCTATAAGTATTATACACTCACATAATATATACGCTTTAAACAAACATATTCTTGCTTACTCAATGTTCGTGAAATGTCTGTGTATGAAAGACGAACCTTGCAGAAGTTAAAAAATTTATTGTGAACCTTCATGTTTCAATACCACGACGTGTACAGGCTCTCATCGCTCAGAGTGGCGGACACACAAAGCACTGATTTCAGACGTTCTTTTCTTTTCGTTTTTTTTTTCTCTTGTACATTTGATAATTTATTTGTATCACTATCAGTAATATGTGGAATACATTTCATTAATTTCTGATAATTCTTTCATGGTGTTGCAATTTTCATAAACATGAATGTACTGTTGGCCCGCCGAAGATTGATACCTGGTTGGCAAAGTGCCAGGACGATTCCACTCACGCTCTGGGAGACACAGCAATGAAGAGAGAGGGGAAATTTTTCTATTATTCTTGTTTCCTCTGTTATGTGTAGAATAATTAATACTCCTGCTTTGTTTTCTTTTATTTCTTTCTGTATAACAGTCTGTTTATATTTGAAATGGATCGTACATGTGGTACGAGTTCTCGGATTAAACCTCTTCATAGTGAAACGAAGCGTATTGTACATAACGTCATTAAGTTTTGATATAAAGAAGCTTTAGAAGGAGAAGCTATTGTTCCACTTTCCCAATCAGTGAAACGTACGAGTGAAATAACTAATATATCAGGAGCCACGATAAAAGAATACGTAGAGAATCAAAAGGAGAAGACAATCCAATGTTTGTATCACCAAAAAAGCGGCAAAAGAGCAGTACCATCGAAAACATTTCTCTGGATAATTTTGATTGCGATGTTATTCGAAGAACACTACATGAGTTTTACGCAGTAAATAAGATCGTACCTACAATTCCCAAATTAATTCCTGTATTTAAAGAAAAGATAAATTTTAACTATCAAAGAGAAACTTTGAGAAGAATTCTTCACAAAATAGGATTTAACTTCCATGTCAGGTACGACTTGCACATTAGTCCCCTTTAAATATAGTGACCAGCGAAGCTGGCAAAGAATTCGTTGATTCACTACCTTAATTGATTTCACATTTCGTCAATTTTTAAGGGGGTATATACTAGTTTGTAAATAATAATTGACATAATTTTTAAATTAGTGTTACACACTTCAAAGAACAACTTTAATATATCCCCACAACGACATTTGGTAATTCTTTATTGGCGATTATGGCTAAATCATAAATCTAAAAATCATAAATGATAAAATCATAATCTAAATCATAAAATCATAAATCCAAAATAAATAACATATAGGCTGCTATATTATATCGCTGCCATATTATATCGCCAAAGAAAAATCGCCAAATTCAGCTATGGGGATATACTAAAGTTATACCTTAAAACTATCCCCTTTATAATATTATCAGTTTTTCTTTCTTTTAATTAATCGTAAAATATTTATATAAACCAGATATTCAAGAATCAGTTCAAAGAAGGAAAAGAAATGCAATCAGTGAGTTTATAATTTTTTCATACAAATAAACAAACATATCCCTAGGTACTACGGACATTCCTATTTTATAAATGGACCAACCCTTTTCACTCATGCGCAGAAGACACCAGGGATCATCCTTCTGCGGTTTAACAGTATATATATATATGTGTGTGCGTGTGTGTGTGTGTGTATTTGTTAAAACTGAAAAAGAAATATTTGTATGACTATGTTTTAAATCACCATACATATATGTCTCAACAATTTAATTTAAAGGTATTATAGAGGTTTTTTTTTTTTTTTTTAAATAGTCATATTACAAATGTGCAACCTCCAGGTGGTATCCTCCACCTTTTCGGGAAAGCTGTGCTACTACATATACAAAAAAAGAGAGAAAAAAAATAAGTTTACTGTTACTATTAGCAACTAGTTGTCATAGGTGGATTCTGCTCAGTTCCCGATCATATGTATTTTCTCATAAAATTCTAGTACAAAATATATTATATTCATGTTAAGAGAAATGAATTTGACAAAACGCTTGACAAAGTGACAGAATGAAATCCCCAGCTACTAATCTACCCACCGTTCATTTCGATATATTTATATTTATCTTTTTCTAATCTGTTAATTTATTTTATTGGGGTCAATTTCGTAGTTTAGTTTTCATGCTGCTATACCCAATGCAACAATCCCCAAAATGCATATTTATATAGAATATCATCCGATTTTGCTATGTTGATAAAATCTTAAATTTCGGAAAATTTACGGAATTTTCCTTTTAGAATATTTGTAGTCAATAATGTTGAAACAAATATATTATAAATTTTTTTTTGAAATTGTCTGATACATTTATGATACTCAAAATAGACGTTTATGCTCAATTTTGCCCTATTCTGTCATGGTGAGTGAATCGTAAATTCCCAATAACTTACGAAATTTTTAAATTAAAAACATTTGTTATCAGGGATGTTCATGCCAGTATCCTAAATGATATTTTAAAAGTAGTCTGACATCTTTACGATGAAAATATTCCTCACAATAGACGTTTATGCGAAATTTTGCTCTATTCTGCCATATTAAGTAAATCGTAAATTCCATATAACTTACGAAATTTTTAAATTGGGAAATTCATAGACAAGGATGTTTATGCCAGTATGTTATATAATATTTAAAAAGTAGTCTGAAATCTTTACAATGAAAATATCCCTGAAAACCAATGTTTATGCGAAATTTTGCCGTATTCTGCCATGTTAAGAAATTCGTAAATTTCGATTAATTTTCGAAATTTTCACAAAGTAGCGTGTTTATAGTTAATGATGTTTATCCTGGCATCAAAACTGATACTTAAAAGATGTTCTTACATCTTTACGATAAAAATATTTCTTTTCATGCACGTTCAAGTGAAATTTTGTCCTATTCTCCCATGTTACGAAAATCGTAAATTTCGAATAACTTCCGAATTTTTTTAATTAGAATGTTGCAAATTAATAGGGTTCTTTCCAGTATCATAAATAATATTTTAAATCTCGTCCGAGCTCTATGCTATCATTTCTTCGTGAGATATCGTGTACACAAACTAACATACTAACACACTAACAGACTAACGCCCTAACAGACGGACACCATAACCATTTTGATATTTTCAGTTTCCTCACACCTGAAAACGTGTAAAAAAGTCGAAAAACCGAGGTCGAAAATTTTTACGATTACCTAAGTTCCCCATGCCTATAGTATGATGAGGAACTAAAAAACGTTTTTTATTTCAGAATTATTAATTAAAAACTGTTCTTCTTCAGCACATTTATACGAAATTTTGCCCTGTACTGCCATATTAAAAGTATAAAAAGCGGCATGGCAATGTCGCCTTTTCCTTTGTTTTCACGAAATACTGATAAGTACTAATTTATGTTTAAATGTAATTGGATATAAATTGTATGAGTATCTGTTCATTAGCGCTTAAGCTAGAGCAGACATATTTTTTGTCACACATTCGCAGACAGATGGACGTTTGATAATAACAGTCAAATATTGTTCTGAACCTCTTACAAAGTGTAAATTCAGCGAAAATCGGAAGTCGAATTTTTTTATCATTTTAATAATTTTTACTAATGAATATAAAAGGTAGTAGTAATAGAAACACTTTGTTCATTATTTATTTGGATAAAATGGTGACAAAAAACGCTTCATATGGGGTTATTGATTTCACCTGATGAAGATTCATGTTTAATGATTCTGTTCCAAAACAATTGCTTCAGTTTTTATATAATTTATTGTGGTCTTATTACGTATATATTTAAAATACCATTAAAGTATTATTTTAAAAATATATTTGTTTTAATTAAAGTATTTTGATAATCACATAAATTAATAAAATTGTTTTTAACACTCCAAAGATGCTTTAATGTATTGTTTGAAATAAAAGATTTTATTCTTAAAAAGACTTAACAAAACAAAAACAGTAAATTTTATTAAAGCTTTCTGAGTAGAAAATTGATTAGAGAAATCCTGTAAAGTTCTTTTCACAGTCTGTTAGCTTCTTTATAAAATCAATTTACTGTGAAAGATTTCATTTTGTTCTTCTTGTTCTTTTCCGAAACGTGATTTCTAGAAAATGGATATAATTAATAATTTAAGACGACTTGGAAAATAATATAAGATATAAACAATTAATATATATAATCTGAAAATGAAATATCGCTCTTTCTTGAAATTGTTGAAGTGTAATTCCCGGAAATAATGATAAAAGTAATTTTTTAAACATAACTTATGTTTTACAATCAAAAACAAGAAAAAGACGAGGGTCCTCAATTGGGATAGGTTTAGATTAGTATATTAGACAATTTATTTATTTATTGCTTAAGGAAGTAATACATGAAGAATATAGATATTTTAATCGTATACGATTTATATTTATATTTTTAATTAGTAAAACATTATTGAATTAAAAACTCTTTTCAGTTGTTCTCCTTGGACTTGTCACATTAAGAACATGAATTTGCATTCATTCCGAGGCAAAGAAATTCTTTTAATTTTCATTACATACAAAAATATATAAGTAAATTAAAATTTAATAATATTACTTTGAAAATTTAAGAACAGTACAACCGGTAAAAAAATTCTGTGTATGATTTTTAAAATATTTAGCATTTTGAGTATATGTTTTAAAATTTGTTACATATAAAGATAAGTAAATAGACTAAAATTTATTAGTATTGCTAAAAAAATAATAAACATAAAAATAAAATAAATAAATAAAAAAGTACATTGTAACTTGTTAAATTGAAATATATCACCAATCTTTTAACATTGCTATAAACGTATAAATTAGATATTTCGGATGAATCGAACACCATTTAATTATACTTTCTAAGACGAAAACTTACGTAAAATAGGAGTAAAGTAGAACTTTCGTTTTTTTTCTTTATATATATATGTATATATATGTGTTGTATTTTTGCATAAAAAAAAAAAAAAAAAAAAAAACATAAAATAAATAATAATGATGTGTAGTTTCCCATTTCGCTCCAAGGACACGTGATTCAGGATAGAAAGACAAATAACTCAAGAAAGCTATGAAAAAAACGTTTATCTACATGAAACTAAGTACTATTAAATTTAATTGAAGCATCTACTATTAATGTTTTTTTTTTTTTTTTTTTTTTTTTTTTTTTAAGTATACGTTATTTATCTTGGTAACAAAATTATTAAAATTTACAATACAGGAACAAAAAGTTACATAACAAAAACCTCAGGCAACAGCACTCAAGAAAACAATTCGAACATGGCTGTGGTAGTTGCACAGTAACTGGGTGGTCTAGTTCTACTTTTGCCACATATTGTCAATAACATCTTGCTACCAAAAAACTTTAAACTTCATGCCTCCTGGGTACGGTTAAGCACCTGAATAGTTAGACACCGTAAAAGCTAAACATCACCAATTTAATTCAAGATCAATCTGAATATCAAGCTCTGTTTAACTCTGTCTATCGGCTTGGGAAAAACAGCTCTCATAAAATTTTTTATAGAATTCTCAGGCACATTTGTAAGGTCGGTGTGCAGTAGAATTCACTTCAGCTTGGCGCTATAGCTAAGTTCACAAGTTGCGAAGCGCGAGTGAATAAGGAGAAGTCGTAGAATCAAATGAAGTGAGTGGAGTGGAGTAAGCTTAGATGTAAATATGGATGTATGTTGGAGTGTAAAAGTGTGTGAAGAGGAGAGTAAGAGAGTGGTGTTGATGAGAATAGTTCTTATGCGAGTGTTAGCGATGGTAGAGATTTGTAGCGTTGTTGAATAGAGTAAGATTTGAGTGAAGAATTTGTCGCGCCAAGGGAATCCTGCCGACGGTTCTTGTGCAAGAATAGTTCAGTGGTCGACAGAGAACCATCGTCGACAGTATCGGTATTGGTGAGATTAATGTACCTTTATTTTATGCTTTGCTGAAGTTATCCCCTGAAGTTAATTAAGAGTTATTTCCGAGTTAGCCCAGCACCCGACTTGATATTGAGCGTTAATAAACTTTGATTGTATATAACTTTGTCTCGTGCTCTTATTTCCTACTTAAGTTAGATTAATTTAAGATTGAGGAATGGAGACCGCATATTCCTCACACATTTACTAAAAGTATTCGAATTCTGTTTTTCACATCACAAAACATTTAAATCAATCGAAAACCAGTAGTCGAAATTTTCTCGATTCCAACCTTTTCTATGCTTGTATATAGACAAAAAAGTGAAATGAGTACATTAGAATCTCCATCTACAAACGATAGATGATCGATGCACTTACAACACGTACTTTGGAAAAAGAAATATGGTGAATATCATAATCTAGTGTTAGAACATACAAAATGTCATTGCGGAATTTTAAACATTTGTAAAATATAAAGTTTTCAATTTTCAAGATTAAGCTACAATGTCATAAACTAACATTTAAACTTGAGTTCCTGGAAATTCTTACCTTTTCTGAGGCTTGTTTGTCGTAATTTACAGTGCTTATTGTTCTTTGACGACTGTGTTTTTAAACCAGCGTTTCATCACCAAAATAAAGTCATTTATATTTTTTATGTCTGAAAAATGCAATTCAATTTAATTATGTTTTTTAATTATAACAATTGTATTCATATTTTTAATTAATTTTCAGAAATTAATCGATAAATCAGACATTTAAACTTATTTGTTATGTCTTATTTATTAGTTTAGAAACTATATTTAATTGACTTTATTATATCTTTTATAATAATATTGTTACTTTGTAACGGATGATATACTTTAAATGAACAATGAATGAAATCAGTTTATCTAATTTAATTTATGGATTTAATAATAAATTTATACAAGCTACATTGCATTAAGAATTATAAGACCACAATGATTTTAAAAATTGTGAAATAAATAAAGGTTTTAGTTATAATTTAAACTCATAAACTATCAAAATACAACATATTTATTAAAATTAAATTGCAATAATTTTGAATCATTCAATAAATGATTAAGTTAAAATAAATAAATATATAAATGAATAAATAAATAAATAATTAAAATAAAATAAGCATTAATTGAAAAATACACTGTTAATGGAAGCTCTCCAAACCATTAATGATCCTCTTCTTTGTTTGTCGATTGAAGCATTGTTTCGGTTCCTTTCTCAAATCATGCTAGTTTATAGACATCCAGACCGTCAAAATTAAACTTTTTTTTCAATTGAAAATATCACTTGTTTCTGTTCCTTATGACATGACACTTTTACCCCATTCCAGTCATTCTTCTTAATAATGTTTCAATAACCTCTGTTTTTTTTTTTTTTTTTTTAACAGTTTTATAAATTTCGCAATACTGTTTGATTTAAGACTATTCCAAACTGTTACGTGTGAAGTTCTTTTGTTGAGACGTTTCAAAATTTCAAGAGTTGAAAGACCTTTTTCAGTTGATAATTGAAATATTTTTTAATCGTCCCGTGCTGTCAAAATCCTTTTTTATCCATTTCGTTTAATTTTTTTATTTGAATCTTTTTTTTTTTTTTTCGAATTATTATATTATGAATGGTGGTTATAGAATGCTTCAAACACATAGCTATTTCTCATTCAGATTTACCAACACCTTTATAAAACCAAATTTTTGTCACTTCATGTGCAGACAACTCTTTACAGCGCAACATATTTAATTATATCGTGAATACCATAATCTAAACTTGCACATTTCCTTCTCGGGAAAGATTTCACGATGTACAAACACGTTCGTTTTATGAGTATGACGTGATGTATAATATGTTAATTTCCTCATATAATCTTATAATTTCTTTACAGTTATCTTATTTACATTTTCATAAAATTTGTATATTTTAATAAAATGTAACTTAAATTTTAATATAGCAGTTATAACAGACAACATTTCACGGTCAGTTTTACTTAAATGCATAAACTAAAATTTGCATATTGTGTCTTCTTCTTCAGAACTGAACTAATTCGTTAGTGGTCTTAAAATTTTTTAACACACTGTACTAGCAAAACGTTAATTTTCAGTAAAATCAAAATGTTATAATATATTTAAAAAATCAGGAAAAAGCAGTCTGCTTAATGAATGTATTTCAATGTGTTATAAAATATTTCAGTATAAGATATAAAATCATAGAACCATGATTTACTAATAAAAACTTTCTTTACATAAACAATTCATTTTGTTAATAAATTTGTTATTTCATAAAAAAATTGAGACTCTTTATAAAATTTCATATTTTTTATATGAAAATTGCAGAAAATTATTTGCACATTTTTTTTTAGTTCACAGCAATGTTATTGGAAGTAAAGGACTTGAATTTATTCTATGAAAATTACGATTTGTTCTTTCTTTCTTTTTTTTTTTTAACATTATGTTAATATGATATTTTTCATTTATTTATTTATTTATTTTTGTTAAACTGCGCAGTCTTCTACAGTAAGAGAATAATTTTCAGACAATATTATCTTTTAAATGTAATTTTTGTTCTAAAATATTTTTTCAGTTATATTAAAGCAATAGTTAAAGAAAACACATATGGTAACTTTATTAATTTTATGGTTGTATAACAAGCATATAATATTTTTTATTGTTATTTAACATGCAAAAAAGTAACTTTGTATCTCTGTGTTATTCAAAAAATGATTTGCGTTGTCAACATGAAGACATTTTGAATAAATGGTGTTAAAATAATTACCAAATCAATTTAAGTTGTATTACAACAATAATACAAATAAAATAGCTGATTAAAAATTTTGCTTTACTGTGTTTGCTTATAATGCATTTTTCATTAAGCAATTTCCCTAGACTGCTTACAAAAAAAAAAAAAAAAAAAAAAAAAAAAATGTAGATTTTCTTCAAAAATATTATTGCGAATTGTTATTTCTTTCATTGTTTTAAGTTATTAATGGAATATATTTAAAAATATTAATTTATAATAGATAAACTAACAGAATTTTACTTATACATTTCTTTTAGTTTTTATGACCTACTTTTATCTCATCGCATTTCCTATATTTATTCTTTTTAATTTCATTTTGTCATCTGATCACGGCTCTGATAATAATCTGCTTGTTTTATTCAGTTTTGCTTGTATTTTATCGGTAAATACAAATAACAATTATCTAATTATATCAGAGAATATATTTAAGAAATTTTGAAATTTCCGTTTAAAACGAAAATTTATCCACTGTTTTCAATTAAATATATGTCATATTTTCTTTAAAAAGAAAACTTATAAAACAGAATATTTTATAAAAGGTTAAAAAATTATATAAGCTCACGAATACCAATTTTATTTACTAATTGAAAAAAAAAATTAAATCATATTTTTTCCAAATTTCCTTCCTAAATTATGTGTTATTATTCTAACACATCCTTTTATATTTGGAACTTTCTTTAAAATTCTCAAATTCTTGAATAAAATACTATTCTAAAATAGATTTTGGAAAAGCAATGTATTTTCTTCGTGAATATTTTTATTGGATGTATTGTAACAAATATCCCAGAGAAACAAAGGGCATAAAATATACTTGCTTTAGCAGAAAGAAATAATGAAAGAGACAGAAGAACGAATGGTAAAAAAATAAAACAACAAAATTTTAAGGATCAAGTTCAGTTACTTTTCTCAAAACAATACGATAAAATCCTTCGAACGTTCTTTGAACACTTTTGATGTTTTTTTTACAACTAAATGAACACTAGAAATAAAAATGGAGTCATAAATCAAGAGGGAGATAATGAAAAAGATCGTGTTTATTGAATTCAGAGCGTCTTTTATTAAAAAAACTGTACTAAGAAAATTAAAGATTAAAAGTGAAGGTATTTTTTCGCTTACTCTTTATATATATATATATGATGTATGTAAGCGTTATTCTTTGAAAAAAAAAAAAAAAAATAGTCTATTACATTTTAGTTAATTTTTTAAAACTATGCTTCACGTCTCATTTTAATATATATTTTATAATATATATTCATTAATATATATTTTAATATGGAGTTTTAATATGTATTTTATTAATTTTTTTTTTAATTACACCAGATCCAAAATTCAGAGAAAAAATTAAAAGTACATTTTTTTCAAAAATTATTGAACTTAGCACTGTGCATTTTCCCCCAAAATACGTAAAAAGTTACGGATTCTTTTTTTTTTTTTTTTTTTTTTTTTTTTTAAGTAACAAAAGAAATGTTGCAAAATTAGGTTACCATTCCTCCATCAGGTGGAGCATAAATTATAAATTATTTTTTTACAGAAGTTCAATACATTCATCAAAACATGTAGAACTATAAATGTTTAGTATGACAGTCGGCATTCCCGAGAATGGCCCTGCGAATTGGGAATTCTCATAATAAAGTTTAACTAATAATATATTATCTGTTAACAATATCATGAATATTTTTAGAAAGATCAACAGCAGAAATAGGCAATAAATGCTTAATTTAAATATTCGCTATAATCTAAATAAATTCATCACGCCAAAGTTAGATTAATGTGTATTCGCACTATGTCATCATTTAAGAAGGCAGATTTTACGTAATGATCATAATCTAAATTGTAATCTTAACTTTTATTTTTAATTTATTGCTAAATCGATTTAATATTTTTGAATATACTTTATCTACTAATAACTATTTGGACTCTTTCGAAGTTAGACGTTTAGTGAAATATCTAGTAAGGTTCTTTAGGAATCACATCTTGAAACTTTGGTATTGTGAAGAACATGCTAAACCTCATGTATTTCAGTAAAAGTCGCGTCCTGTAAAGCAAAAGGGGATCAGTACAAAATTAAACAAAATTCAAAATATTTTGGATCACCCTGTAAAACGTAATGCTTTAAATTCGTTTTGGCTGTAGCATGTAATTATGAAATTTTTTCTCATTATCTGTTTAAATTTTTATGAGGCTACCTCATATATTCGTGAACTTATAACATTTAAAAAACTGAAAAAACTAAACAGTCTTTAAAAAACTGAAAAAAAAAGTTCCACTTATTTAATTATAACACATAGGGTATTAGACCAAGTTCAAAGCCATTTTTAGGAAATTTGGCATACTGCATTAGACACAGCATACTGCAGTCAAAATGCAAAAACGTTAAATACCTTGCAAAATATAAAAATGTTCACTAAATAATTTTTAACTACGCATGCGATAGCGTTTAAAAAGTTTCATTTGCATAATGTAATAGGGAAAAGTATTGAACAACTTATATGAAAACCCCAAAAACCAATATCGTGTAAATTCAAAAAGTTATGAGAGATTGAATAAACAGAAATTTAGTTCTTTTCAACAAAAAGGAAAATGGTTGGAGTTTTATCAATGTTTATTTAAAATTAGCGAACACTGTAGTACCATTGGGCACACTGCAAATAAAGAGGTCTGAATATAAAACATAATAACAACTGAAAAATCACTTAATATACGCAAATGTCTTAATATACACCTTAGACATTACAGATATTTTAATTTAAGAGAGAAATGCGTCTGAAATCCAAATTCAGACACAAAATACGCCTGAAATGCATAACTAGGAGAATTTTCAGACAGTAAAATCGTCTAAATTTTCACACATTTGGGAAATTCAGACACTTCCGTTAATTTCCAAATTTTTCATATGGAATCTAATTTAAGCAAAATACTTATCCTATTTAAACTTCTTTTCGCATTTAATAAATATAATATAATTTTACGTAATAAGTTGTTAAGCGTAAGCTGTTTAAACAATATTAGTTGATGGAATTAAATTTCAAGGAATAATATTCTAGATATGTATATACTTGCATGGAATTATGTGTAACTCATAAAGCAACATATAACGTGAAAATATTCGGTTAAAAAAGAAACAAAAAAAACTTTATGTTTAAAACTTTTTTATATTTATTGAAAAAAGTATTAAGATGAAAGTAGCAATTGACTTATAGCGAAGAAACTGAATCTTGAATAATTTGCGCATAACTGTTTTTTATGTATTATTATTAATTTCGATTTAAAAACTGTTTTCTTCCACATATTTATTTGCACTTAAACGTAAGACAAAAAAATTTCTGGTATTCATGTTCATATAATTTGGATTCTTTTAAATATCCGTTTAAAGGAATATATTGTTATCCAAAAGTAACGAAGGCAACATAAGTATAGTTTTTCACATATTTGATATGCATTTCTTAAAAATTCTAAACCTCTAGATATGAAATTTAATATAAGAATGTATATTAACTGTTAGACAGTATATTACCAATAGTTTTACAGCAAAAAATACGGATTATAACATAAAACTACCTGTATTTCGCTAATACTGGCATTACGTATGATTAAAAAAGGTTCTCCGTTGTGTTACTTGCTGGCGTGATTGGTAAGGTACTTGATGGTAGCGGCGCTCCCGGATGCATGGTTTCATATTCAACGTCTGATATGAGTTCTATTCCCGTGCCGGGTAAAAGATATTTTTCTTTTAAAAATTATTCATATATATATTTTTATGCTCTAGAAAATTCTAAAATCGATTTTTAACAGAAAAAAAGAATCGCCGGCCACCTTTATTTATTTAGTTAGTTATTAAAAAGCCTTAAAAATAGCGGTGCTTTTAAGACTAACATGACGGTGTTTTTAGGCCTAAAAAACGTGGCAGTGTTTTAAGACATTTGCAATGTCTTAATTTTAGTTGCAAAAAAGTGTCTTAAAAAGTAAGACTTTTTTTTCGCTGAAAAAGTGCCCATCCGTTTAAGACACTTTTTAAACTGAATTTAAGACGTTTATTTTACAGTGCATTGGTTGAATGAAAATAAGCATGTGAGTAAAACCCATTATAGTTTAACTTTTGTTTTGAGTGAACTGAAATTCTGTTCATTCTATCTCTTATAGCATTTTAAATTTTCACGATATTTTTTTGAGATTATTGCTTTGTACTTCTTTATTATTGCTTTATATATATAAGTTGTTTTATACTTCTGGCTATTAAATTATGCATTTATATATATATATATATAGCGCATACGTAATTAAAAATTATTTAGTAAAAATTCTCATATTTCGTAAGATATTTAACATTTTTGCATTCTGCTTGCAGTATGCTGTGTCTAATGCCGTACGCGAAATTTCTTAAAAATGTCTTTTCAGTGTGTCTAATACACTACGTGTTATAATTAAAAAAAAAAAAAAAACCTCTATCTCCATGAAATGTGTATGGTAACCTCACAAATATTTATACAGATAGTGAGAAAAATCTTCATAGTTACATGCTACAGACAAAACGCATTTAAAGCATTAATTTTCATAGGGTTATGCAAAACATTTTGACATTTGTTTAATTTTTTACTAGCCCCTTTTTCCTCTTCAGGTCACAACTTTTGCTGAGGTATATGAAGTATCACATGTTCTTCACACAGCCAGTTTCAAGATGTGATTCTTAAAGAACTTTTCTAGATATTTCACAAAATGTCTAAATTGGAAAGTGTCCAAATACTTGTTGTAAGGTAGTGTAGTATAGTTTCATTGATTTAAATAAAGGTACATTTTTAGGCAGTTAAAAGTCTAATTCACCACTATGGTAATGATTTATTTTTCTGGTAAAATTAAAACATAAATATTAAACATGAAGCGATTTCAATATTTCTTCTGCTATTATTATGCTTTAAACATCTTACTTTTTCAGTGTGTCTGTGAAATGTAGGTACTATTGTTCAAATTAATTCTTTTCATCGCATTTAATTACATTATGTCTTGCAACTACCTGGAATTTCTAAAATTTTTATTTCATATAAAAATTTTAAAGACTACGGATAAATAAAATTTAAAATTAGTAAGATACAGTAAAAACTAATTTTTAGTAAATAAAGTTATCAATGAGAATCCGTAATTTATGTGACTGACTGTCGAGAGATATTGCTATTAATATTCAGAGGAAGAAATTCAACAATGTCAAATGCAATTTATAAAATTTAAAGATTTAAAAGTTAATAAAACATTTTATAAATACATAAAAAACCAATTTAATGACAAATGCAAAAATTAAATAGAAATTACACATCCAATACTTGATCAAATACAGAAGACGTTCAGCATGCCGATTAAAGTGTTTGTTGGCCACATGCCAACGCCTGCAATGGTTCCAAAAAGTTTTTTTTAATTTCTACTGGAACGTATCAAAATGGCATCGGCACAGATTTGTATCAGTATCAGCGAAGTATTTTTTATCCAAAACGATACTCTACCGTTTCGATGCGGTACGGTAAAAGTGAATATATCGATATTTATTGCTTCACAGACGCTCGGACGACCGATTTTACGAATTTTGTATTTAAAAAAAATGTCTCAATAACTTCTTGAAATTACTTTTTAAAAAAAAAGAAAAAAATGAGGTTTTTTTTTTTATGTTTATAAGTTTCTTAAAAAAAATCATGGCTTCTATTAATTGCTTTTAAATGTTTTATATACTCGCAAATGCAATAAAACAGAATAAAATGAAGTATGAATACTAAAGTTTACCGCTCCCCCGTCAAGATATATATATATTTGTTTTAGATTTGTACTTTAAAATGAATTTGTTTATAAGAAACATCAGAAATATTAAATAATTTCTAGAATATATAAGGATGACTAGAACTGGAAAAAACGGGGAAATTTTCGAAAAGCTATTTTATTCGAGAAATCAAGATACAAAATAAATGGCTTTCGTGTTGACACTAAATGAAAATTTAATTATAATGTTTTAAAATATAACATTGAAACTCTTCCAAATACTATAAGTATCTTTATATGAATGGACAGTTTTACACAAATCATGTAATTTACAGTTTTTACAATATACCATAATATCGTCGCTCTCACTACAAAAAAGCATGACTCAAAAAATCGTGATTTTAAGTTAAACTGCATTCTGAAAGGCCGAAGCTGATATATATGACCTGCCAAAGTGACATAACTAAGTTACTATTGGTTGCCTAGTTATAAGGGATTTACGGTTTGTCGCGCAATTGTTATTTTAATCCTACACTGTTAAAAATTTAGTGTTAGTTTGAACCAAAACTTGGTACTGAAGTAACTGTAACCACCCGATGGTTTAACCTTTTACCAGATTTAATATTTTTACCCAGACAGCACATCGCCTCCCCAGGATATCTTCAAGATGTCTTCTGGATGAAAAGACATCCCAGAAACGTCCTTAAGATGTACTGTGGATAAGTTAAGCCTAACTGTGTTGTTAGGGTATGTTGGACCAAATATTTGTATTATGTTTTAAATAAAATAAAATAAAATAAAAAATCAACATTCGACCAAAGTGGGGATCGAGCTGAAGACCTTCTTGTCTCAAGTATAACACCCTGGCACCTACGCTTTCTTGCCCGGTAAGTCTGTTTTGTTGATTTTGATGAAAATAACTGCATTTTCAAGGGTCTTATCATAACCTATGGATGAGTTGTTGTACAAAATTTGCCCTTTACCCTATGTTTTCAACCACGCTGTTTAATTTAAGCTTCGTTTGGTTTCAAAACGGATTTTTCTGATTCATACTTCCTGACCCTTTCTCTCTTTTTTTAAAAGGATATACTTCAATAAACTTTCTTATAGTAACATCAGGTTAGTGATCAGTTGAATAAAGAACTCTTTTTCCTTGTAACGAATGTTGGTTTTGAATGACATAATCAAATGCGATCTCACTTCACAGATTTTATTTTGCTTCTCCGACTTACAGCTGGTAATTGTCAGCGCGCTAGTGGCGCCCTCTTCAAAATAAAAGGGAATTACAGTTACATGTACGCAGAAACAATTCTCGAAGTTTTGATGCAACTGAAATTCAATCGGAAGATGTAGAAAACTAAAAATTGTGGTTAAACCCTATTATAGTATTGCTTATAACTTTACTCCAAATAATGATTCAAGTTTGAACTGAAATTTTTAACAGTGTACTTAACAGAAACGTTTCAATTACTTAACACATAGTACACTGAAAAGGGCGAATATACAGAAAGCTATCAGAGAGGATACTTAAATGTGTTACGATAATGAAAGATTGGAAGCTTTTTGCAACATAACTGAAATATTCTCTGCTGTATGGGATGTTTCTGAAATATCATTACGTACATACGTTCTTCCACTTACATTAGACGAAACATTACGATGATTTTAATTTAAATCATTGCGTAAATATTATATTCGTCTATAGCGTAACAAATTTTCCTAAGATAAGCAGTGAGGACGATTCCATTGGCTTGGAAGAGTGCCAAATTGATCCACAGTTTGGAACTTTGAAAACATCCAGTCATTCTCGTCTCTATTACTCCTTATTTTCTCTTAATCAGATGACTGTCACCCTTTTTACACTATACTCCTTGAGACAACATTTGCGCAGACGCTTCCATGGTTCTATGAAATGTGGTTAAAGAAAAAGCGTTACGAAAGTTTATTTCATATTCAGAGCGCAATTTTCCATTTAATTTCTATTTTCTCTGTCTTGTCATACCATCGCTCCAACAAGATGTTAGAGGAAGTCGTTCCTCCTTGCATATACTAAAAAGATCCTTCTTTCTTTTCATCATAACATTTAATTCATTTTTATTTGTACAATGTGGTGGTTTTAGATCAGAGTGGTTATTATATATCGTCACTGTTCTGAAACAGGTGTAACTCAAAATACTAACTTTTCAGAAAACCCAAAGCAAACAATTCGCTGTAAGAAATATATAAGATCTTGCGCATTATAATTGCTAATTCATTTAATACGGATTATTCGAGAAGAAAGTCATTCTACTACCGGCCTCAAAGCTGTCAAATAAAGACTAAATAACAAATATCAAACGCGCTGCACTATTAAAAATTTCAGTTCAAACTTGAAATATTATATGGAGAAAAGTTATAAGAGTTACTGTAATATGTAGTTTAACCACACTTTTTAGTTTTTTACATCGTGCGATTGAATTTTAGTTGCACCAAAAGTTGAAGAAGTGTTTTGGCGTATATGCAGTTGCAATTCCCTTTTATTCAGGAGATGGCGTCACTAGCGTGCGGAAAATCACCGGCTGTAAGTCGGAGAAGTAAAATAAAATCTGTGAAGTGAGATCGCGTGTGATTATGTCATTCAAAACCAGCATTGATTACAAGGAAAAAATAGTTCTTTATTCAATTGATCACTAACCGATGATTCAATTGATCACTAACCAATTGATCACTAACTCTTTTTGAAACCAAACCAAGCTTAAATTTAAGAGCGTGGTCGAAAACATAGGGTAAAGGGAAATTTTTCACTCATGGGGTTCACTCATTTCACTCATTAGGTTTCACACGAAAAACTTTAGGTCCGAAAAACTTTTATCTTAGTTTCATACCAGTTCCAAGCTGTGTACGTTGAAGAGCCATTAAATCGTCTTTAATCTCGACATGGACTATCTTTCTTCTTTATTATAACACTTAGGTTTTACCTCCTAAATTGTTAGATTATTTTCTCTCGCTTCTTATCGAATAGAATTATAGATGTGGTCTACCTTTGAATTTATTAGCTATTCTTCTAGGATTTATTATATTCTGTTCTCTTCTTTTCCTAACATTTTACACTTATAAGGGCTCAAACGGGAATCATTTAAGTTCTCCTCAATATGGTGAAGTTTACTGTCCTCTGGACAGCATCTACACACTTGTACCACTTATTCGGTTCATTTGTGGACATTTTAGCTAATGCTAGTATAATAGTAGGATGCATCCTCTCTCCTTGTACATTTCTTCTAGGAACTCTATTTGCCACTGTCATGCACCCTATACTTTCTAAATCACAGAAATATTTGAATTCTGTAGTGGTGAAAGCAAAACTTCGATCATATACACTCTTGTCACAAATTAATAAGACGCTGTTTTCTCTTTCTTTCTTTTGCGTTTAAATTTGAGCAAATGAATACATGAGCATAAAATTTCCTTGAAATGTATTTTATCCTCATTAATCGAATTTTATATAACACATTATCATAAGTTATAAATTTTAAACTGATATCACTTCATTTTTTTTTCTGAAAAGTAAGCTTTTGAAGAAATGGAAGGTCTAAGCAATTAAGAAAAAAAAAAAAAAAAAAAAAAAAAAACTCTCAGGAAAAGATGTTTAAGATGCATAATACCCAGGTGAAGATACATAGGTCTTCAAATGTTGAATTAAAACTTGGTTTTCCGTCCTGTATTCACTGTTCTTTTAATTATTTTTCTTTCTTCTCTTTTGCAAAGATCTTTTTTAAAAATATACAAATAAACATAAAAATTAGATGAGATAATCTGTATAAAATTATTTATTGACATTTTCATTATTCTGGCGGGTCTCATAGATCCCAAATTAATAATTATAATTTTTCAAAAAAATCCTTATGGAAGAAAAAGAAAGGTGAATGCAGTATGCAAAATAAAATTTTAATTTAATATTTAGAGGCTTGTGAACCTTCACTTATAGATAAAGCATCCTTACCATTTAGTTTTCTTCCCTAAAACTGTTTATTTTTTCCATATCTTCCAATCACATCCTTCATGGGACCTTCACGTGTAATGCTTTGATTTTTTTTTTCTTTGGTCTCTCATAAATTTAACAAAGCAATGTTAGGCTGTTCGTTGCAGTTCTTTAAGTGTAAGATTTTCCATTTTCTCAAACGATTTAAGAGGTATTCGCCATACTAATGTAGGATAAAACTGGTTAAATTTTCTGCTAAAAAAATTAATATGAATATTTCTGATTTTGAGCTTTCGGGAACATTCTTCAGCAGAAACGCGTGTTCTGATACTTGAAAGAACGAATTTATGTTTCCACATTTTTCTGGGACTTGAATTATAAAAGTGCATATATTTTTATCAAATGTTCTTAATTATGCACAGAAGCATCTTCTTTCCGAATGATAAGTTTATTTTCCTATTTACTTATTTATTTATTTATTTTGCTTTCCTAATTCAAGTTTTTTTTTTTTTTTTTTTTTTTTTTTAATGGGGTAATCTAATTTTTTTTAGCTCTAATTTTTGGGTTTCTAATTTCAGTTTTTGAGCTTTCAATTAAGCTTTTGGTTTCTGTTCTTCTCCAATAGACGGTTACAGATCTGAGGCTATCCTAGGGTCGCCTTTATAAATTTCAGAACTTTCAATTTTCCATTTTATTTGAACAACCGATTCGGTCTCGGTGTCTATAAATAATCATGGTTTAATTCATTTATTAAGTTATATAAATCTTATTTTTTGGTCTGTTAAAAATTAAAATCATATGATCTGTTTAATAACAACATTGGCATAAAGAATGTTCTAAAATCTTTTACTTTAAAATGTCCATCAATTCGGGCTAAAATATCCACTTTGTCGGCAGATGTCCACGATCGAGTACTACAAAGATAGTGGTAAAAGATTTTCTTAGACATGTATTTCCCGAAATAAGAAAATACAAATGGATATCAAAGAAAAATCAGTTAGCACAGTTTTCTCACATAAATCAACTTGCTACTTACTGTTAGCTGAGTCACATTAAGCAGTGTTTTTATGCCATCGTACATAACGCAAGAGATAACCACAGATACTCGTGAACGAGCACCTTATAATTAGCATAAAATAGCAAACTTAGGCTTTACAACTATGAAAATAAACTTTGCAGTTTATTTCACTTCAATTGCTATGGCCTGTGCTCAGAAGCAACACCGTTTACTGAAATCTGAAAAAAAAAAAAACATATAAGTGTCTATAAAATTCGCATATTAAAAATCAGAATAAAAATTTACAGGTTTTTTTTTTTTTTTCTTTTAAAAACATTTTTTTTAAATATTTTATTTATAAAATCAATAAACTTTTACTCTATTTTGTACTTCATGCATTATTGAATATATATATATATATATATTTATTACACGAAGAAATTAAAATAGTTTGTGACATATTAGAATTATTTTAGATCCTAACTTAAGTATGCAATTAAAAACACTTCTGATGTTTATTGTCATTTGTATATTTGAATATACATACACTTTCCTAAATATTTTAATTAAAACTATTCTTGATTGTGAAATCATGTAGAAAATTTAATTAAATATATATATATATATTATTTGAAAATGGATCTACTAATATATATATATTGATAGAAATTACAGTTTTATGTAAAATATAACTTCCGTACTTAGTTTAATCGAAACTCATCGTTTCTCTCTTCCTTTCAGAAAAATTTTCTTTTAAAAGTAAAAATCTAAAGGTATACATTTCGGTTAATCTTCTTTTTAAACGTCAATAAGTGTAAAGAGTTTCACATTCATATGACAAACAACTAATAACAAGTCGACAGATTTTTCTGTAGTGACAAAATACTTAGAGAAATATTTTTCCCCAGGCACTGCTGCTGTTTACTTACAGTGGAATCGGATGAGAAATATCTTGATATATCGGTCACATTTTCCTTGAAGCGCAGAAAAATGTAACATGCCCTAAAATTAATGCCATAGTCAACGCGTGGAAGTGAAAAATACCTTTAAAGAACATCATTTCTTTTCTATCTGTGACGGAGTTCGGGAAATGTCAATTTAACATTCTTTTTTTCCTTTTAATATTTTTATCCTGCACAAAATACTACAAATAGGAGTTATTTTCAATGAATTACTAAGAAATTTTGAAATATAATTTAATAATTTTATGCTTGAGTTTTATAAATTTACTGCATATAAAATATTTGCTGTTAAACTAAATATCCTATGACTATTTAAAATGCTTTGAAATTTAAACCATTTTTGTAAATTTCGTGCATTTTAACATTTTATCTTGAATTAATTATTGATAAGATTGATCAGAATTTTATAGATTTATGAACATGAAAACATTCTTTAAAATATTTTTATTAATAAATTAATAGGGAATTTTGCTCTGTTATATTAGGAAAATTTATTTGAAATAATTTTAATAATTTTAAACAAGTACTGTATTTAAAACACTGAAATTATAATTTACAAATTACTACTTAATCGTTATGTTTGGGAATTTAAGATGAGATATTAGTTTATAATTTATGTGTTTATGGACTCTTATGAAGTATCATTCAAATCGTTGCATCATATCTATGTCATATGCATTGGTATATAATTAAGTTATTCCTAAATACTTTCTAAATTTTATTTATTATATAATAATAATAAATTAATTTTCTTATCTATCAAATTATTTGTGCAATTTATGTTATTTGAATGTGAAATAAGATAAAAGATTTTCTTAGAAATTTTAAAGGTTAGGTAAGAAATATCGACTGAAATTCTACAACAGTGATAAGGTTATATTTGTTCTTAAAATGGACAAAGAATAATAAATAATATACATCAGGTAAATTCTTATAGAATTTATTCTTCTCTCTCCATTCTATAATAGTTTAATTTCCAGGTTGATGAATTAAATTTCTGAATACATCAGATAATCCCAATGCCTTACATATTAACAAAGTATATCGTTTACAAGTATATTCAGATAAGCTAAGCAGTTTTTCGAATTAAATTTTCGTTTTTATTAACAAATAAAAAATGATATAGAAATAACCTGCCAATTTTTGTAGCTAGCAGATTACATTTGCGTGCCATGTTTTTTTTTACTGTAGCATCAACAAGAAAAAATTTCATATTAGGATAATTAGCAAAATTATATTTTTATCTGATAATCTCGTAATATATATCATAAGACATTTTTTCTTATCAAACAGTATAAACTACAAATTAAATGAAAAAAATATTCTGGACTACTTTTTGCATTATTGTAAGATATTTGCCTTTCATTACTGTACTTTCTATATATATATATATATATTTCTCTCATTTACAATGGTAAATTACCAATCTTTCAAAGTGATTTTCTTCTCTTTAGGTGATAGTTTACTTAATAATAAGTGCAAGCCTTTGAACAAACACCATAAAATGCAATAAACTCGCATCAATAGTTTCGGGTCGAAAAACCACTAGACCCTTCGTCAGGCGAATAAAGTAGGCACGAGTGCTTCAATCAAAACGATAACGCACTTGTTGCGAGTTTATTGCATTATATGGTGTTTATTAAAAAATTTGTACTTATTACATTAGAAAGACAGTTCTGTAGTGCTTTCTTACACATTTTAAGAAACTTATACAGTTTAAGAAAATCAAAATATTATCTATTCACATAATCTTTAAAACTCGTCAAATATTACAACTATTTTTCAGTGTTACCAGATTTTGTGAATTTTTTGTTCAATTTCCACCACTAAATTTTACATTTTATGGTTACTTAATCATTTCAAAGATTAATTGTCCGCTAGTATATCAAATATCACTTCTCAAAATTATTGTTGACTATTGAATAAAAATGTAGCAAAATCTGGCAACACTGCTACACTTGTTTAAAAAATCTAGTAAAAAAATAGCAATAAACGGTTTGTATCATCCTCTCGTTTCATCTGAATGCTGCTGAATTAGCATGGAATTGTGTAAAGAACAGAGTACACAATTTTACAAGTCTTTAAATGCAGCAATTACAAAACGTCAAGTATAGCGCATTTGCTTGAACTATGACCTTCAGTAGTTGTATTTTGCATGCAAGCAACAATTTTGCGGAAAAAAGGAATGTTATACATGATTACATATATTAATTAAATATACTTCTTTTTATTCATATTTGAGTATTAATTTGGCAATACATGCACAGATCACGGAATTTAGTTCAATATTTTATGTTTTTGACATGAACAGCAAACACATTTTTTCAAATGCTTCAGAAAATATAACTATGATTTATTATTTAATCGCATTGTTAAAGGTATTAAAACTTGAATGAGAACTCTTGATTTTTTACTCTTCGGTGCAAATATATATATATATATATATATATATTCTTTATTTTACTTCTTTTTAAATAACCTTTAGGATTGAGGTCTTGTTTATATTTTAATTTGACAGTTAAATATATATATATATATATATATATGTACGTGCATGCATGTCAGATACAAAAATAAGTACTACTTTTGTTTTTCTCATCTATCAAATTTAACATCAAAGCCTAAGTAAATTCTGATTTACTGACTAAAAAAATACTAATTATAAGCATACATTTTCCTTTTATCTTATTTGTATTTATCTTTTATATGTAAAGTATTTTGAATATATGCCAATGCGCGTGTGTCAAATGGAATAGTATATGGAATATTGTTATGCATATAAAATATTAGTGTGATTATTTAAAATCATCATTTCACAACTAACGCAAAAATTGTTTCTTTCTTTTTTTTTTTTTATTGTTGAAATCTAATTTCATAACTTAATATATGTAAATTAAACATAATTCTGTGTCTGTTTTTACAAGATAAATATTTTAATAAAGTGACTTATTATCAATATAAACACATAATCATCAAGAACTGCATATAAAATATTATGTTGTAAAAACGGAAAACAAAATGAATTTAGATTAATTTATTTTTTAGTTTTTAAAGAATATATAAGTATGGAAATAAAATGTATATTGAAGGCATGATTTTGTCTGATATTCAAGAACATTCTGCTAGTTATTTTCTAATTAGGACAAAATATAATTTCTGGAGTTTAAGAATTTATTTTACAAATCAGGAGATAGAGGTACAGTTATTTTTATTTATTAAATTTATTTTTCATTTATTAATTTTTTGCATTAAATTAATTTAAGGTGCATAAGAATAATCCATAATAACCGTCTTGATAAACATATTTTAAATAAAGTAATTTTGAACAGTGTTAGAATGCAATTTTATTACTATCTTCTGTTTCAAGAATTGATTTTTTTTTTTTTAGCATATTTTTAAATATAGAGCGAATAAAATACAGTTTGACATTTATTTACAAAAAACATATGTGTGTGTAGACAATACCAGTAAACAAGGGGATTTGTGAGATACTATTTACAGATCTTATTTTCTGCAAAACGAACATGAAAATTGCATTTTCTTTTTAATTTGCATACATATTATGTGTCATATACAATCCTGTTTCTACGGCATTCTTATTAAATACAAATTTAACAGACATTTTAACAGAAAACAGTACAACATTAAATATTTATTTAATTTCCTCTTTATAATAATTTATGAGCGAATAATACTTTTAAGGTGCATCTTTGGCATAAAAATACATTGCAAATGAAAAGTACCCTCCTCACCCCCCCCCCCACACACACACACACCAAAAAAAAAAAAGAGTAACGTGCTAGTATGTTGTTTATTTTTGAAAATTTCAGTTGAGAAACTTCAGAGCAACTCTTTGGGGTTTAATTCTCTTTTAAATTACTCTACGTCTTTTCATTAAATAAATATATACATATATCTATATATAAATAACAAAAAAATGTTTTTAATAATGCAGTGCACTAAAACAAATATTAAACAACAAATAAAAATTTTAACAAACTTACATGTAAATAGAAAAAATAAATCTGAAACTGAATTAAAACGTATTCTAAAATCAAAGAAAATAAGAATTAAACTGAAAAAACATTTTTGTTTGACGTGATACACACGATTTGAGTTACAGCATGCTATTACGAGAACTCAGCTCTCCCTCTAGCAGACAGTTTAACTATAAAGCACATCTAAAGCTAAGACAAGATGTATTTAATAATATACATACAAATAGAGAAGTGAACTAATATATCTCTAACTCCACCAGAGTGTTGCTATATTTTCCTACTTTTTTATTCAAAAAACAACAATAATTGTGAGAAGTGATATTCGATATACACATAAAAAACAAAGAACCTTCGAAGTGATTATGCAACCATTACATTATAAATTTAGTAGGGGAAATTGAATAAAAACGTAGCAATATTTTACAACCCTGCTCCAGTTCGAAATTCATTATTTAAATCTCAAGAAATATACTCGAGTAATTCCTACAGCCGTGTAACAGACCATCTCAGTTTATTTAAAAATACAAACGGAATTCCATTTAAGAAAATACAAAACCCTAGGATACATCATAGTGTTGCGTATTATCGACGGCTCATTTGTAATTTAGACTTTTGGTTATTTGCAACTTCGCCTAATTTGTAAATTTTAAAATATTCTATATAATTTCACAAAATCATAAACAATATACGTATTAATACTATCAGTGCTTTAAATGCATCGATTAGAAATAGCATTACTATTCTTTAACCACATTTCTTGCGACCATGGACGCCTCTGTGCAAGTGCGGATTGAACGAGTCCAGTGTTAAAATAGGGGTGACTGAGAGAAAACAAGCGATAAGGGAACACAGAATAACTGGATGTTTGCCAAATAACTATCTCTCGGCCAATTTTGCATCCCTCTAAACTTTTGGACTCGGCCTCACTGCTAGTCGTAGGAAACGTGGTCGCACTATAGTATATTTTGTTTTATGTAATCATTTGCAGGATAAAGAAAAAATTTTAAAATTCCTAAATTAAAAAGCCACGCTCACATCAGTTAAAAGAATACCGAAAACACCTGGTTCTTAACCCCTTAACAAACTCGTAATTTAAAAAAAAAACAGTAATAAAAGTGCCTATTTTATTTATTCAAGAAAATTGTATGAAATAAATGTATGACCAATATATGCATTCATTTTTAATTTTTGGAATTTTTTTTAGTTTGAAATCAAGAAAATTTAACTTTGGAGAAAAATCAACAATAAGGATTTTTATGGCTGAATGTTGGTTTTTCAGTAAGTAGAAAAAATAAAATTTATTCAGTTTTAAACACTGAAAAAAAGTTATGAAAAAATTTTACATAAAATACGACACTATATGTTTAATACATTGTTCCCAGATTCGCTATCCGAATTTTCGTAAAGATCACTTATTTCTGAATCCCACTCAGATGCGTTTTACTAAAATTAGAATACGAGTCACTTTGTGACTGTGCCTCTATAATGTGCACAATATTAAAAAATATACATTAACCCAGAGCACAAACTACGTGCATTTAAAAGTCTAACTGAGAAGATTACAAAATAAGCATTAAAAATATTTAAAATTGGATAATCTTGACATCTGTTTAAAATAAACAAAATATCTCCAATTAAATTTTAAATAGACTGATACTGTTATCTAGTGTGTAAAATAAGAAATTAAAAAAATTTCAGGTGTCAGAAATGGTTTGTTTTTCAATCATTTTAGTGCGTTAATTTTGAACATTTCAACCTGGAAATATCACGGGCACGAGAAATACAGAGAGAAACTTTACCCCGTCATTTTCACGGGAACGAGAAGGAAAGAGTTAAATACTATTGCTAGATTTTGCGACTTTATTTTTTTAATTCGATTTCCATCACTAAATTTTAAATGTAATGATTGCCTAATTACTTCGAAGATTAATTGTCTATATCAAATATCGCTTCCGAAACTTACTGGTGACTATTAAATAAAGAGTAGAAAAATTTAGCAACTCTGTTCTTAAAGGGTTAAAAGGACATTTGTAGAAATGTTTCTATGCAATTTTGAATTCTTATGTTGTGTCCTATCTCCTTCTAAAGTTTACCGCTGTAATTTGGGGACACCCTGTATATATATTATAATTGACTGATAAATGTCTCAATAATAAAATAAGTTTCAGGCGAGTTTTGATGTTTGACGCATATGGCATGTAATCCTCCTTAACTATCTTCATTTTATTATAAACATGTAATAGATAGAATCGACAGTGAATCTTGAATTTTATTCTTAGATGTTCAGTTTTATGAGAATCAATAACAAATTGTAAGAAAAAGTTTATTTATTTATTACAAATTCCAAGAGAATCGGCTATGACACCATTAGTTCCGTTGTCTTCCAATACCTCTGAATCTCAGTCCAAAAACGGGAGTACAGGGCACGAATGAAAACATGTGTCGTCAAAGAATTGATCTCACTCGCATAAAGAAGAGAAAGAGGAATTCCATAGCTTGAAACTGTACAGATATGCGGACAAACTATCATAACCAGTAGAAAGACAGATGAAGTGTCACAGCTGTATTTCTAGGTAAAGTAGAGATATCATGAGTTCTCTTTATCAGAGAAACCCATGGCTTGTCAACAGAGTCCTACAATGATCTTTTCTGTAACCTATGAACATATCTTCTCTTAGTCAAGAGTTTTCCTGTATTAAAAAATATGCTCTTCAATGACCTCTGAAAGTAAAAATAAGACAAAAAATATCTAAAATTCTAAATAAAGGCAGAACTAACCAGATGAAGTCAAAACACAATTAAATTATGAATTTTATGTGATACAGATATCTGTAGAAATTCCAAAATTTAAGTACATTTTTCTTTTTTCTATATTAAAAATATTTTAAAAATATGTTCTTTAGTTTCACATACTTTATTTTATGTATCAGAAACAAACAGAGCACATAAAACAACTATGTGCTATTTAATGTTGCTAGACAACTTCTATTCGTCACACAGAACGACGATACTTTTTTTTTTCTTTGAGGTGATGTGTTTTTCTGATGTATTTTTTGGATGCTGATTAAGAAAAATCTATTCAAAATTTTTCATCACGCACACCTTTGACAAAAAGTGGGATTCTTTAACCTTCCAGCGGGCGCGCTGCTTATACGAACATGAAAGGTCGCGCGTATTTTTCACATACAGTACTGTAAAATATGTATTTTAAAGTATCTGAATATTTTAATTATACTATAACCATGTGAAGATTAATAAGAACATTCAATTGGAACTTTTATTCATAAAAAAAAAAAAACTGAAAGAATGAAACTGAAAGCACAAAATTAATATAAAGTAATCTAAGAAACATCGGAATTATTTGAAAATAAAATAAAGAATATAGTTGATGTTTTGTCATTTTTAATAAAAATTGTAAAGCTAAAAGTTAATTAATTTTAAAAATATTTAAAATAATGATGTTAAAAAAAAAAAAAAAAAAAAAAAAAAAAAAAAAAAAAGAATAATTTTAAACAGCGAAAAAAAAAAAAAAAAAAAAAATCAAATGTAACAAAACATTACATGAACGGTCTTGCGTATTTTTCAAATACAAATAGCAAATATACAGTTTCATATCATTGTTTCGAGGTTCAAAAGGTAATTAAAAATAGATCAATATATACTGAGTGAATAGCCAAAGATAAGTGTTCCAAATTTTCTCTGACTTTAAGATATACAACGAGATTCACTGCTAGTGTATCTCTCATATACGCACGCCCGTTGGAAGGTTAAGGTTGAAGTTCCACTCTTTTAACTCCCATCTAAGTTAATTTTTGGAAAATCTTAATGATGTGAGTGAAGAACAAGGAGACATATTCCATCAAGATATGAAATAAATGGAAAACATATATCAGGGACGAGTGAGTATTACCATGTTCGCAGATTGTTGTGGGATGCTGCATAGAGGAGCTCCCCCCCCCCTCCCAAAGTCCTCCATCTGTACGCTGAATTACGTATGAAGAGACCTTTGTGATCAGGCGAGCAAATTTGGTTCCAATTTTGAAATTTCTACAAGTGAGCCTTATACAGAAGCTGTTTATTAATGTGAATGCCTATTCAAATTATTTTTAATTAACCGTGTTTCTTTTTAACAGAATGAAACTCAAATAACTAAATGTCACTTATATTTCCTTTACGGCAGTATATCGCGGTACTCGGCCCTAATTTTGATTTACTGAAAATAAGCCACCCCTAATTTTGATTTACTGAAAATAAGCCACAGCTTTAGTAAGTTTCTCCCCAAGGTCTTTAGTTACGCAATTGCAACAGTCATTTCATTTCCTCTCAAAAGTGGTCAAAACTTTTTAAACAGACAAAGGGGTTCCATACTAAAGCTTTATAGAAAATAGTTGCTAATCGAAATATATGTATTTAAACGTTTGAATTATTAAAAATAAATAATCAAATAAATAAATAAATCATTTAAATATAGTGACCACAGAAGAGGACAAAGTCCGCTAGCCATTATATAATATTGAATTTGGCATAAAGAGATGATTTTACAGGGGTAATATTTACGTGGCATTTTATTTTTAAAGAACTTCTACGCGAATTGCGACAAATGAATTTGAAAGTGCATAATAACTACAAAATTGTTAAAATAGTAGTAAGATACAAAACATTTATATATATATATATATTGGAATCATTATTTAAATAATTTACAGCTATTATTAAAATGAAAATATAATACTTTGTTTTACACCTTTCCGTCTTAATCTGTGGTGAATGTATACAATGAAACTGTGAAGCGATTTATGTTTTGCACAATATTTACACAGGAAAATTTCTAGAATAATTCTACAATACAAAGTTTCCAAACAATTACAATATACAAGATATACGTTGAAATTTGTATTTTCAAAATATTCAAAATTTATTTTAAAAGCCTTTTTAGAACGTTCCATAATAAAAAGTTGCAGTTTCATTCCAGTATAAGAATATTTGAAATTTAGAATGTAGACAATCTTAGTAATTTAGTTTTATTTTGGAGAGTAACAGCCTACTTAAGTGTTTTAGTTCTTATTACTTCTGCAACAAAACAAAAGTTTTTGAAATATAAATTTCATAAAAAGGCTATAAAGCATGATAAAGTTTTGTTAGAATGCTTTCGCTAGAAATCTAACTGTAGCAGTAAAAGTGTACTCCCCCAAATGTGAATTGGGAGTCTAAATTTGCTTCTCATATGTAGATATTGCCAGACGATTGTGAAATATTTCAGTACATTTTAGATAAAACAGCTTAAAACCAACATACTAAAATTGCTTTTAAAGAATGTAAAGGTATGATACTTTCAAAAACATAAAATGCCACTATTCGCTTTTATTTTTCAAAGTTAAATATATATGAAGCACGTATATTTAGAAAGAGAGAGGTAATACGATCATGTTTTAAAATGGCCTCTTTGAGTTTATTTTTATCTACTAAAATTCCAACTATAAACTTGATTTAGAAATCGAAAAAATCTTTATCAAATTTTTATTATAAAGGATCTTATTCATATTTTATATTTTGTTATTCTTGTCATATAACAGTCTATTAAAAATAAAAAAATGAAAATTGTACTTTTTTTTAATTTTAACAATATAGTTTACGCTTAAAAATGTGTAAAATAAAGAATTCGTTTAAAATTTAGATGTGTGTTGCGGATTTTTAAAAAAATGATTACTGAAATAGTAGATTTACAAATCAGGAGCTTCGAAGTGTTATTTGCATTACTTATTTTTGAATAGTTCTTTATTATTTTTTAAGTATCGTATGTATATATATATATATATATATATATATATATATATATATATATATATATAATACCAAAGCGTCCATTTTCTTGCACGAAGAAAGTAATTCGTAAGGAGACAAACAGGTTCTAGTCAACAAATATATTTTATTCGAAGCATAGTCTCAAAGTAATCCATTTAAACTGTCGTTACTTTGGTATCATTCCAATAAAGTTGTCACTCGTGCGCCGTACCTCAAAAGGCAAGGCAACAGGATTTATTCACCGCAGAAGTGGAATATCCTATTAAAAAAATAAATAAATAAAAATGAGCAATCACTTATAGACTTGTCTTTGACAAAATATTTTTCACTCATCACAAATATCTAAACGCAACTGAACTCCCAAAGAAGAGAAACGTCACCTTCTATAATCTCGGAGATCATTTAGCGATTCTTCAAATCACTTCTTTAATAAATCACCTTGGTAAATTCCAGAATCCGAGTTTTATAGCCACCCATATGGTAGAACCTCCGTATTTTAGACACCAAAAACATCATTTTTCGTGATTGCAAAGTTACATAAAGTGAGTTAAATAACATTTTATTCAGAAAATTAAAATTAAAATTAGTTAAGATGTTCAGTCAAGAGTTTTCCTAAATAAGAATATTTTTGAAAAAACTGACCTTATTTCAATGCTTTAAAGTTTTAAACAGATGGCGAATATTTTGAAGCACATCAATAATATATATAAAAGTAATAATAATAATAACGTAAGAAGAAAAATGAGCTTATATTATGACTTACTTTAAGTAAGTTGTTTTCTAACCACATATGACATTTCTTAGTCAAATACACAAAGGGAATTTATAAGTGTATTTATAAGTTGTGGATACAGGGCAATACATCTTTCTTATTTATTAATATAATACAAAATGTTAAGAGTTTCCTTCAACAAAATTGTATTGAAAATTGCATTATTTTCTTTGGTGCCAGATTCATATCCTTTAAATTATCTTCTATAAAATTTCCTGTTTATAGTTATTTCATAAAATTTCCTGTTTTAACATGCATTATATATATATATTACTAAATTGAAATTTTAAACTATCGACTTATATCTATATTATATATATATATATAATAAATACATTTTGCTCAATAGAAATTGATAGAAAATATCTAATTTATTGCAATATTCATGAAGTTTTGACTATACAGTAAAATAGTTTCTACAAAATTTGTATGCTTTCTCAGTCGTTTAAAATACCTTATGTATTCTTAAGACTGATTAAGAAAATGCACTAGGATTCATACATTTGTAAAGGATTATGCATAATTCGAAATAATAATGAATTCTCCAGACACATCGCTTGTACATTTTCTGTTATCGCCAAATTTATGCATGAGGGAATCAGTATATTGTACTTGCAAAAATTTCCTACAGTTTTAAATTAGAAGACTAATTTATTGCCTTTCTGAAAAGAGTTGATTACTTGCAGTAATATACGGTAATAAAGACCGGTTTTATTTACAGTAGTGTAATGGAATATTAAAACGTAACCTAAGTGAAAACCACAGCATAATACCATACAAGCATTTTATTATTAATATTATTTTATTAAATATTAAAATGTTAACTGTTTACTGTAAAAATGATCAGGTCTGTCACTCACATGACTTTCTCTAACCCTGAATTTTAATACTGTAAATATACCTTGCATATCAAATCTTAAGATCAATAAGGTTTAATACAAATCAATACAAATTGATACAACGAATCTTAAACTTCTTTTAACTTGTTTGACATTAATGCGTTATAATCTAAAAAAAATTCTTAAATAATACGTCGAATTAAATTTTGAAACTCAAAAAAGATAAATGTTTCATTTTATATATTGCAAGTCTATCAAATTGTAAATAAAAATTCTACTAAATTTTACCAAAAAAAGTTTATAAAATTATAAATAAAATTTTTATTTATCAATTTTTAGTAGAAAGAATTGATTTTTTCATCCATTTAAAATTATTCGTTTGTTAATTATAGGTATTAAAGTAGCGATAGCTAAAATGAGTATCATATGCTGATTCATTTTGTACGTTTATTGGATGACACGTTTCCCTGTTCAACCTCACATCTTGAGAGAGAGATATAATTCATAGATATATTACCAAACATATTATATTAAATGTTAATTTCGGAAAGCCATGATGACTAAATTTTCGTATATATGAACAAAAAGATTATTTATTCACGTTATGCGGCATTTTTTGTTATTTTCCCAATACTTTTTTGCATAATTCGCATCTAGTGGATGTACAGAAACAGAAATCTAGGAACAAAGAGGAAACAAATGTAGGAACAGAACAAAAATAAGATTCTTATTATAAAAACCTGTGACATTTTTACTTCCGTGCATGCAACTTGATAGGTGTCGTTGCTATTATTCACTTGCTTTAATTTTCCAGATAATTATATTTTTGAGTTCATTGTTAAATTGCATAAAACTGCACGTATAAAATATATATTATGTGAAGTATGTTACTCAAACGTTAATGCACTCTAACCAGTAAGTAGCGTTATTATATAGAATGATATAGGAGAAAATATTTCTGATGGTCCCGGCATTTTATTTATTCATTTATTTATTTTTTAATTAATCAGAAACAGTGAGTGTGAGTATTTGAAAAGTACAATTTTAAAATATACATTGCTTCCAAAATATCGAATTATGCATTTTAATAAAATTAATGACATAGCATTTATAATGAATTAAAGGTTATGAAAACTAGTAAATTACAACTAAAATTGCTCTATAAAATTAAACATAAAATTGTAAAACCACAAGTTTATAACATATAATGTAAGTTTTAGTAGATAACATAAAATACGGAATTTTTATACTCTATTCTATTTCTCTCATAATAGAGTATTAGAATTCAATTTTTAAAAAGTATTCAATGGCATGGTGTTAAGTGAATTTTCTAATTCATTAAATATTAGTGAATTTAATGTATTTTTAATGCAACACTTTCAAGCCTAGTTTAATAAGTCAATAGCTTCAACTTTTCCATTAATTTGTCGATAAGTGTTCTCTCGTAAAACTCTCATAAAATTGTGGGAAGCTAAATTTTGATTACGCTATCAAATTGCATGTTGTTATGTTCAAATAGGAATTTAATCCAGTAATTCAAATAATTTTCACATTATCACAAATTTAATTTATGAAATGCAGTTCCATCAAAATAAAAATATTTCAGCTTGTATTTCCTCTTATTAAATACTATTTTTCGATACATTTCCTTAGATGCAACTTATAAAGACGTATTTTTGTAATTATACAGTTTATTATTATTATTATTATTATTATTATTAAAGAGAAATTACGTTTAAAGTTTGAACAACGAAAAAATAAATTAAATAAATAAATCCTATTTAATTTTACTCAAAAAAAAAAAAAAAGTGACTTACGAAAAATAAAGAATTTAAGTTAAAATTTAATCTATATATATATTTGTAATCTTGCTAACACATAATAAGAAAAAAAATTATCAAGCGGTTTGTCAAGACTATGTATATTTTCCAACTGTACTTACCAATTACATCTTTTAACCTTTGTTATGTTACACTTTATATCCATGACGGCACCCAAAAACGTATTTAGTGTTTACTATGCAGTAGGCTGTCTCAGAAAAGCATCTTCATTATTTTATTTCTAAATAGGAAGGATTAAAGATATTGCTTTTCTATAGACTTGATTGTCTTCTAAACTTTCCGTATAATGTACTAAAAATAATCATAAGATTTAAAATATACATTGACCAATTTATCCATTATATCCCATATCGTGTTTTCGTTAAGTTTCGTGAAATATAATGGTATAAAACACGCTTTAAAATATAAATTTCGTAGACAGTAATGCATCGAAAATCTTGTGTTAATCTCTGTGCACAAGTCAGTTGCTCCATTCATACCCTTTTCAAAAGAGAACATGTAATATTAAATATGAGTAACATTTTATAAAAAATCTCATGTGGACACCACAACACTTCCTTATACACCCATTGGAATATGCATATTGTTATGAAAACCTTGACATTTTTGTGTGAAGTAACAGATTCGTAATAAAACAGGAAGGTTCCAAACCACGGGAAAAAAACTGAAAAACTGCTATTCCAACCACAAAATCATGATAATATGATTGTATATAACGCCAAACAAATATACCATTTTTTCAGGAAGGGATTATTACAGAATCTGTCCATGCCAAATTCATAACTTAGAGTTTAATAAAAACCATTCAAGTATAGGTGGCTTACTTTTGTTCTCTTTGCTGAAAATTAGAGGTGAAAACGATACATTTTACCGAAACAATTAACTCAGTTAAAATTGAGAAAGGATTTATTAATTCTGGCAGTCCTAAAACAATATTTGCCTCCAAATTTTATTGCCAAACTCTCCAAATCGTCAAGTTTGTTGCCAACGCATCGACTTTGCGACGAATTTGGCAACTTGGTGACCGAATTTTGTGAAAATTTGCAGTTTAGGTTTGCCAAAGTTTGAAAGCTCTAACTTCAATAAGAACAGAATTCTGGAGTTTTCTCAAAGGTTCATTGTTTTATAGCACAGAACTAATTCTTCGAAAATTCTTTAAATGACATACAAGACTAAAGCAAAATAGAGTGCATTCGTCAACTAGAACCTGCCTATATATTAAGAATTACTTCTTACACACAAAAATGTAGCTAACTTTCATAACAATATCATTACGTGCTCTATCTACGTGCTGAGTATTCATTAAAGTGAATTCGTCGACTCGAACCTCTTTATGTCTTTAAGAATTACATTCTACACGCAAAAGTGTCGTCAATTTTTATAAAAATACTATTATTAATTGCTCTATTTGCGGACTGAATATTCATTAAATAAAATGAGTTTGTCGATTAAAACCTGTTTATGGCTTTACAAATTGCTATCTACACACAAAAATGTAGACAACTTTCATAATAATATCTTTACGAGCTCTGTCATTTGGTTCTTTTGAAATCTGTATGATGGTAGCTCATGTATAATGGACAAAAAAATTGTATATTTGGTGAATATGAACGTAATTTTCGAAAATATCTCCAAAACGGAAAGCCACAAAAAGAACAAAAAGAGATGTGCACAACAAGATGTTATAACAAACCTATATATACATTTTCAACGTTCGACGTCCAGCAGTTTTTGAGTTATGAGAGATACATACACACAAGCTGACATCACGAAAAATCGTATAAAGTCGCTGATATCTCTAAAATGAGAGTTCGTATTAAAACGAAATTATCAGGTGTGTAACTAAACATCATGTTGGTCACACATACAACTTTGCAACACTCTACGATGATTCTTTTTTGAGCTATGCAAGATATAAAAATCATTTCGCGAAATGGGATTACAAAAAAAGTAAAAAGGATCACAGAACTGGCGTTTAAAAGTAAGGATTACAAAACTATTTATTTTATGGTGTTTATGAATAATAACATATATTTATAGCCATATTACAAATGTTAATGGAAATTAAATCAGGGACAGAGAGGCACATAAACTAACCAAAGTAATAATCACACTTAAAGACTGTCATAAAATGTTTAAAAAGAAAATGCAAACCCAAAAATTTCACATTATAGCTGCTAAGATATATGCATATTTTTCTTTGGCCACGTATACCTGAATGCTGGTGATGCCCAGAGGTGACAGTATATTATATACGTGTATATTATATATCTGATTGACGTACAGCCTTAAGTATACAACTTCAAGCATAGGTCGATTGGCTAACCGAAGCGAGAAAAACGTACCCTTCGTCGAGGATCAAAATTGTTATATACTGTATCCAGACTTCTTTACATGCTAGAATGAATGGCTTACATCTTTAAATGCTTTCGTCATTATGCGACCTTAAAATAAAAAGATTCTATCTACACTCAACCTCATTTTACATCAGACCTAATAACAGTTTTGACACAAAAAGTACATAGTTTATCTTTTCTAGAATGTTGGTATATCCTGTGGGGAATATCAGAGTAAACATATAACCATATTTCGACCTTCATTGGAGCTAATTAATTAGCAGTTTCGCGACTGTGAAGATTGAAATTTGCAGTTAAAACCATTTTACTCAATGTTATTGCTAGTAGAATAAGTTTCAACGTGCTGATATAAATTTTTTATTCTATAAGTGCAAAACATTGCTTACTACTATGATTGTTCAGGACCTGACTAACGTACGACTTAACTGGGCCCAGGCCCAGAGTCTTCCGAGTTTTGCGCGGCACCCAAATTTTTTATTTATTTATTTATTATTTTTTTTTAGAGTAATAATTTTTTTTTCTATATTTGATTATTTTTTAAATAATAATTAGTTGACTAATTTAGTCAGCTGAGCAATGTTAGAACATCATTTATGTCTCTAATTATAAAACCAAATCTATAAATAAATTTTGCATTTCTTTTTCTACGATTAACTTTTACATGTCGTAAACGTAATTTTTTAATAAAACCTATGGAGTTACCTGAAGAAGAAAAGTAGCGTTTAGGTTCTGCCACAAATCACTGCAGAAAGATTTCCTGCTTTAAACTTTTTTTAAATATGTTTTATGCGAGAAATACTCTACAGAATAGAATTTATTTGTATACCACTGGGGAAATTTTTACATAGTAACTGTGAGAAAATATTAACTTTCTGGATACATGATTAATATAATCTCTTTTCTAATTCTTTAAGATTCCGTTTAAGTAAAAGCATGTACATTAGGTTTTAATTAAAAGAGATTAGCACTCTTTAGGGATAAAATAAACAGCGAAGAAAATTCTATCAAACTTCATTACATGTACATCATTTACATTTGCTTTAAAATATTTATTTATTTATTTATTTAGGCAAACGTTTTAAGTTGAATGAAAGATTTAACATTAGAATCTGTATTAAACATTTCATGTTTACTATAGTAAACAAGTCAAAAAGCATTACCTTCAGGCATCTTTTTTTTTTTTTTTTTTTTTTTTTTACCGTTATTCAATAAAACATATTTTTAAATGTAAAAATGATTTAACTGCTGTAATACCGTAGTACAGTGAAACAATACACAATCTTTTTAAACTACAAAATTAAAGTTATTTTTAACTCAAAGTCCCCATAATTTATTATTTCAGTAAAAATAAATAGTAACTTTACCATTGAATTTCATACAAGTATATTTCAATTTAAAATTTGAACTTACTTTTAGGGGCCTTATATAACGTAAAGAACAAAATATTCAAATTAAACATCAAAATAAATGAATAAAGAATTACATTAACCTGACTATAGTCAGTAAGCTAAAAGTAAAAATCATTATCTTTGTAAGTCAAAATAACTTGTAAAAATCCAAAGTTTAGAAATTAAATGAACCGGGGAATTTTAATCATAGAAATATGATTTTCTCTTTCGTTACACATGCTAATGTATCGAGGTACAATAGAGTTGTGGGGCATATTTTGAAATTTTCCTACAAAAATCATTTTGTTTTTTTTTACATGGTTTTTACCTTTGTTACTTATCTTATGCAATAAAATATTAACGATAATCTTAATTCTTCATTAACTTCTAACATTACTCTTTGTGTTTAGTTGACTAAAAGTAATAACAAGGACTCAAATCATTAAAATTTTAATATTTTTAAATTACTGCATTAGAAAATGTAAAAGGAATAAAAATAGTTTTAAAAAAAAAGTATGTAGTGTAACACCCACACGACATCCATTTTCTAGTATTATATGCACTTTTTGGGGGGGTAATATGGTTAAAAGACATAAAATTAACCAACAAAACAAATATTTAACAATTTCCCTGTAAGAGAAAACTGATACATGTGTAAAGACATATAAAACAGAGTTAGTTAGCGAGTTAAAAATAAATAAATGAAGATTGTTTATGAAGGAATTTTCAAGAAAACCTTTAGAGCCAATTTTGAGTTACAGACTTTCGGTCACACTTCGATTTTCCCCAAAACTTGGCAAATTTATGAGGTCTCGGCTTCTCCAGACCCCATCATAATAACTACTAAAATTAGAAAATAATCAAAGAGAATCTTGTATAAAAACTAAATGAGTTTATTTTGACTTCGAATAAAAGTAAGGGGAGCGGTATTAAAGAAACTCACAATATATTAAATAAGTAAATTAAAGCTTATTATGAATAAATATGATCACCGCTGGTGGCTTAGAGTGATGATTTTAGAATCTTTACTGAAACATTAGTTGATCGACGAATACCTCCAAAGAAAGCATCACTTCGGCCGACAACTTAGCACTCCAATTAAATCTCGTGCACACTAAACTTTATAACTCTCTGTAGCACGGCTACTCATTAACTATGAAACGCCACGATATAATTCGCTAGTAACTAACAATCGCTTAATGCTGCGGTATGCTTCAACACCAACCAACTTCCATTCAATTATCTCGCTATTTAAACACTTATAAAAACAGACCCTTCACTTCACTTCATCAACTTATTTCTCTAAAACTAATCATATTCAACCATCTTTCCTCGAATTGCGTAGATTCTAATTTCCTTTTAAACATTCCATGCCGACCCAAAACCACCTCTACTCGACACCTTCAATCTAGTGACTTTTTCCACTACCGTCGCGAACTCCGCTGGATGCATCTTATCTTTCCCAGTTTCTGATTAACATCTTACCTTCAATAATATTTAGCTACGTCGACCTTTGTTTACCTTAACTCGACGCTCCATCTACCTCACAAACTCATCCGAAAACAGAAAGCTATAGTTACATATGAAAATATAGCTAAAAGAGAATTAAGATGGAGAATTTTGGAAGAAAAAAAAAATTGTACAGCTATCTTTTAAGGAACGCATTTATGAAACCTCAAATTGCGCAACTTACACACGACGCCTATTAATTTTCCTGATTTAACCACCTAATACATACAAAAGGATATATAATCGGGTGTTTATATAGTAACTTTGAAGAAAATGTTATAGCAGTTTTTGAGATACGGAATGACGGTCCAAATTTCAGTGTCCCACCTCCGATTCTCCAATTTTCACCAAAAGTTGGTAAAATCATCTCTGCACCAGAACTTTCTCAATTCTGAATTTCGTCTTTCAATTTTTATTAATTTCGGATTTACGATAGTCAGAAGAATTCACACACACACACACATACATATACACACTGAACGATTGCCAAAAAACACTTTTATGGACTCAAAAAATCTAAAAATATATAAATCAAGTGAAAACTCGATACTGTATTTTCTTTTGGTCGAATGCAATACTTCGATTAACTACGTTAATCGGGTAATGGAAGTAAAAATAAATAAAACTTTAAAAAATAAAATAAAATAAAATGCAATTAAGAAATAAATAAAAGCGTTCATTTTTAATTAGCAAAATAAACAATTCCATAAAAATAAAAGTTTAAAATTAATAATAAAAAAATATTTTTTTTTTAGGAACAGTATTAGCATATTGTATAAATTAGTAAAATTCTTACACCTGAAAAGAAAAAAACATCTTGTGTATATGGTTTTTCCCATCTACTAGTTCGCACATTGTAATTTGAAATTATATATATATATATATATCAGCCCTGTTGCAGAAATTTATTATGTTTTCTGCGACAAGCTTCATCAACACCAAAATCTTTCTGCAGGAATAGTTTGTAAAGTTAACATTTAAGAATTCAAAATAAATTATTTTTAAATAGTAAATAATATTCAGTATAACCAATGTATTTAAATTTTAATTAGGCACAAATGCATATATCTGCACTATTGCAAAAAAATACTCTTTTTTTTTTTTTTTTTTTTTAAGTGAAAATAAATCTATTGATGTTAATGGCTTCAGATTTTTTTTCACATTAATATACAATATTGTTTATAACATATTCAATGAATTCAAACCATAAAATGCAGTAACACATTAAAAATAATCTGCAAATATTTTTAAGGCATTTAAATCATGAAATGTCTAAATTAAACAAATGTTGCAAATACTTTTAAAATTTTATTACTTTTTCTTTATATTAAATATATATATTTAAATACACAAGTGCACTTACTTCATAAAGTGCAAACCAAACAACATAAAATATAATACAGAACTCAAAATTAAAATACAACAAATTAAAAGTGAAAATTAATATATAATACTGAATATCATAATGAAATATAAATAATTTAACACATTTATAGTTTTTGAGATTATTACAAAGATGCAAGATAACATTCTAATACACTAGATTCATTTTGTATATTATATACAAATAGCATAAATATGTGTATTTGAAATGTAAAAAATGTGATTTGACATTTAAGAATTCAGATGTATAATTATACCATAATTTAAATACATAAAGTAAAACAGAATACAAGATCTAAGTAACATAATTATAGACAAAGCATAGTCGAAATACTTTCATAAAGATTGAGGCAAATGAAATATTTAATTTTTAAGGAAATGTTGCAATGGGAAATGTAACAGATTTCATGGATAAAATCTATAATAGAAAATAATGATTACAGATGAATGAAATAAATAGAAATCAATTAAAAGTAATATTTGATATTGATATCTATACGAATAAGTAAATAAAAATAAATAAATAAAAGCGTTTGTTGTTTAATTAGTATTTACTCAAAACAACTACTATTAGATAAAATTCCTGTTGCTTACAAAATATATATATTTATATTCAACAAAATCTTTGGTTTGATTTTCATTCAAAATAACTATTTAATTTGCAAAATTTCAATTAAAAAAAATAAACATTTTTTAAAAATTCAAATGTTTAAAAAATGAAATGAACAAGCTGGAGAAACTAATGATAAGAGTATATTTGTAAAATAAATTAATATTTTTTTTTAACGACTTCATATGCTTAAACAACAAAATTTAAAGCTAAGAATTTTAATCACAATTAAAATAATTAATGATTAGTAAAGAAAAAAATTAGAAAAGTTACCAATTTTATAACTTAAAATACCCATTAATATTTATTGCTAAGATATAAAATGCTAAAAATCAATAAAGTATTTTTAAGATTAATTTCTTAATTTTCTATTTTTTGAAGCAAAGTTTGAAGCTTCATTTTTTATTTTGCGTATAACTACAGACGTTACAAATTTCCCCATAGTCTTATTTCTGTACATATTTGTGAAATGTATTGCATAGTTTGAACCAAACATTAAAATTAATGCAGCTTTTAAAAATTTACGTGTATTTACTACCACACACGTATGCACGCTTCGCATACATTAAAGAAAAAAAATCACTAGATGTAACTAATTTGTCGTGCGTAAATCCGAAAATGTATGAAAATCGGTACAGCAGCAATCATACACACTTATTAAAAAAAAAAAAAAAAAAAAAAAAAAATCACTGGATGCAGCTATTTTGTTATGCATGAATCTGAAAATGCATGAAATATGAAATTCGCAAAATGGTGTAAAAGCCACATTCCTTCGAAAAAACATATTTTTGCAATACAATAAATACACACGACACGAGCGGCAGGCGCGGCGCGAAAACTAAGTTTGGAGACACGAAAATGAAGTTTCGATGAGAAGAGGTTACCAGTGAAAAGTGTCGATACACCGAATCATATCACCGCATCACGAATCGCGAATGCATGCCGTATCAAAACTAACCCAAGGGAGTTACATCCTCTATATCTCCTCTCCTTATTCAGGTTTGAGGCGATCGTATCTGCAGAAACGAAAACTTGTTCTGCAGAACAGTTTATAAACAATTCTTTGAGTTTCTTTCTCTCTCTCTTTTTCTCTCTCTTTTTTTTTTTTTTTTTTTTTTTTTTTTTTTTTGAATACAATGGCAATATTTATTTGACTTAAGTAAAATCTTTCTGCAAGAACATAAATCTTTCTGCAAGAACATTTCTGTTTCTGCGACATTGTCGCCGTGTCGCCGTGTTTCTGCAACGGGGTATAACCATCAGTGGTTACGTGCTAACTCCGACGTGCCATCTCCGGACATAGTCAAAGTCCCTCTTTGTAAGGGATTAAAGTGTTAAAAAATTCCCATTTGCGCGACCAGAAATTGCAAGACCGGGCTTGCAGGGGATTTCGTCCTTTTTGACTTGATAATCTGAGAACGCCTGTAAGTCTGTTCCGCGGCAATCCCTACCACGGACGTAAAAAGAAAAAGAAAAAATAAACACTGGACACCCCTACGATCGCTGTGCATGAATCTGAGAACGCCCGTAACTCGATTTTGCAGCAATCAGTATCACGCACGTATGTTCGCTTCGCTCACATGAAAACCAAAAAAAAACATCACTGGACACCCCTGCCTCGCTGTGCATGAATCTGAGAACGCATGTAACTCGTTTTTTCAGCAATCAGTATCACGCACGTATGTTCGCTTCGCTCACATGAAAACCAAAAAAAAACATCACTGGACACCCCTGCCTCGCTGTGCATGAATCTGAGAACGCATGTAACTCGTTTTTGCAGCAATCAGTATCACGCACGTATGTTCGCTTCGCTCACATGAAAACCAAAAAAAACATCACTGGACACACCTGCCTCGCTGTGCATGAATCTGAAAACGCATGTAACTCGTTTTTGCAGCAATCAGTATCACGCACGTATGTTCGCTTCGCTCACATGAAAACCAAAAAAAAAAAAAAAACATCACTGGACACACCCTGCCTCGCTGTGCATGAATCTGAGAACGCATGTAACTCGTTTTCGAAGCCATCACTATCACGCACGTATGTTCGCTTCGCTCACATAAAAACCAAAAAAAAAAAAAAAAAAAAATCACTGGACACTTCTACCTAGCTGTGTATGAATCTGAGAACGCATGTAACTCGTACTATTCTTGTATTTTTACTTTATTCGCGCAAATGGGAATTTTTCAAATTACTTAAAACTAGTAAAGTTATCGCCAAAATTCAACTTAGCTACATTTCCGGTCAATAGACTTTAGGGAGTGGGCCAAATATAAAATAATCCTTTTAAGACACATTCCTTCAACACTTTAATCCCTTACAAAGAGGGACTTTGACTATGTCCGGAGATGGCACGTCGGAATTAGCACGCCACCATATCGGTTACTATATTTTCTTATTTGTTTTTGTTTTTATTGTTATTTTTATTATTATTATTGTTATTATTATTATTATTATTATCTTGTTATTTTGTAAAGCAAGCATTAAAAAACTTAAATTCTTTAAAGAACACACAGAAGATAGGCGAAATACATTTAAATAAATAGATTTATCGTGAATAAAAGATTAGTATGAAGTTGTTCTAGAATTGAATTTATCAATAGATAAAACATTATTCGTCTTTTAAAGTTAAACTGTACTACATTCTTTCTAGACACTTTATTGGAAGGCAAAGAAAAATGATTCTCAGGTATCAGGTAGTATATTGTTAAAAATTCCTATGAGTGAATAAAAGCCTGGCGAGAATTGTATACCAGTTTTGTTTGAAATAAATGTTTACTCCAGAAATGTGAAAACCACAATATTATTTAAAGAAAGAGTTCTTTCTTTATTTATTTTTTCGAGATAAATATATACACTAAGCGACAAAAAAAAAAAAAAAAAAAAAAAAGCCGCACTGCAGAAAAAAATGACTTATACCTTTTTTATTTGTAATAACTTTAAAATTAATGTTGAAACAAATAAAACTGTCTTGTTTGCATAATACCAAAGCGATGAAATGATACCTATGTATATTTTCGATTTAATAATTCGCTTTTTGCGTTCTACGAAGTACTTTTTAAAAATCTGCATAAAACTTTCTTTTTGAGCATAATGCAATAACCATTACACTTTGTATTTTATTATGATTTATTATATGAAATAAACAAGTTATATTTTAATATATGAAATAAAACTATTTATTTGTTATATCTAAGCTATTTTTTATTAAAAATATGTATTCTGCATTGGGTTAATTCCATCTTACTGTGGAATTACTATTTTAATGCGCAATGACGTAGTTTTATACAGTGTTTTAATATATATCTCAGAAATTTCAATGTGCCAAATATCACAAATAATTTTTTCTAGTTCTGGCAGAGTTATAGGCTGCAAATTTCGAATCATCTCTCCCTCGCCCCCGCCTTTTTATATACTAAACGTTTTCGAGCGGATCGCGATTACAACTATTTCCATGTCAGGTAAAGAAGAAATTCTACGATATCCTTTGTGGGATTTAACTTACAGTGAAAAAAATTATGATTATCTACAGAATTATAGGTTCTCATGGGAATGTATAGGAAATCTTGATAATTTGAAGTGAATAAACTTACCACAGATGCCGTGTAGTAAGATGCATTATCATCTTAAAATGCTGTTTGCGGAAAGGTCCAAGATACCTCCAAAATAGTCGGTCAGGCACCACTTTCATGAAGATTGTGTTTTATTTCGAGTTAATTGATCCCTTGAGCATAAACTTCTGCCCAACTGTTTGAAAAGTTATGCACCCCCGTACCATAATGTACGAAGAATGTGTCACTGTTTTAAAAGTGCGATTTTCATTATGTCGGTCATATTTCCGTTGTCAGATCTGCTTGTTTTCTTTAGCTCAAATAAGTTAAACTTGACTCATCAAAGAGAACCAGTTCAACCTAATAATTAACTAATCATTTTTAAATTTTTTTTTAGCCTACTGAGCTTTCCTATTTCTCTTCACTAAGAAAGGATTTTTTTCAAATTTTCTGTCATTTAAACCTGCTTTGTTTAAGAGTTACTGTACTCTAGTTAAAGAAATAATACTGCAAAGCTCAAGTCTCCAACACGTCATAGGTTCTCTGTAAGTATTGTCCGTTTTAGAAGGAACAACACCATCCTGATTTTGTGCGTCTTCGTTCTCAATTTGCTTGTCTGAATCATGGTAGGATTTCATACGTAATACATGGACAACGTCTTTTGGTTTTCTTCTTCGTGAGGTTGGATCAAAATCTTGCACTTCATAGGTGACGTCTGATCCCTCATAGCAATTTTTGTTTGCAGCAAAACTGCAGCAGTCTTGCTTTGTAAGCCTACAAACTTGCAGCAAGTTCATCGGGGCAAACTTGTAAGTTCATAACAAGACTTAAGCAAGATAACGCAAACTCCGAAGTCACCATACGCAAAATTTGCAGCAAACGTGTCGTGCAAGTTGCACTCTTAATATATACAATTTCTGCAAATTCATTGCAAACTAGTAGAAAAGTTAACATTGTCGTATCAAGATTACTGCTGATACATTACAACAAGCAAACGTGTCATGTCACACCAACTGCGGACGGATTACAAAATCAGATTCTTGTCACTCACACTATTTTAAATACACATAGAAATATGTAAGCATAGCACAGATCTCACAGAAGCCTTGTCAGTACAAGACTTCGAATATTTTGGAAGAACCGTGGACAACACCACGCTTCTTCCTACAATAAACACGAGAAAAACAACTTTGCAGAACTGATTCAATATCAGATACTTTTTCTGGACTTCAAATACTGCTTACTTAGCAATTTTAGTTTGTAGAATGAACGGTGTGAAAAGGAAAAACATATATTTATTAATTAAAACGAAAGATCGGCATATGTTCTGTCCACTTTGCGGCAATTTCACAGCATATTTGTCGCGTCAAATTTGTCATAGCAAGATAATATCAAGAAAAATTAAACTTGCTGCAAATATGTTTACCATCTGGGATAAACGACATAAAACCTGATATGGTCCAAAATATCTCCTTAAAAGTTTTTCGGAGAGACCGACTTTTCCGACAGGAGTATACACCCATACGAAATCTCCAGGAGCATGAGAAACCATTCGGTGTTTTGCAGTCGTAACGTCGACCGCCTTTATGTTGGACTTTCAGAGTTTTCACTCGGGCTAGCTGCCTGGTTTCTTCCGCTCTGGCAATCATCTTGGCGATGTGATCGTCTTCTACATCATATCAGGACAAAATGGTAACATTGTGTCCAGCGTCGTTTCAGCCTCGCGTCCGTGAAATAAATAAAAACACGTAAAACCCGTCGTCTCTTGTTTAGCGGTATTATAATCAAAGGTTACAAATGGTAGAATTTCGTCCCAATTCTTCTGCTCTGTATCCACGTACATGGACAACATTTCGGCCAAAGTTTTATTAAACCGTTCGGTCAGTCCATTTGTTTGAGGGTGATATGTTTTCGTTACACATGATCGATATTACACAATTCGACGAGAGCGGAAACAAGCTTGAATTGAAAGACAGCTCAACGATCTGTGATAATTACTCGGGGAGCTCCATGCCATAGGAGAATTTCTTCGAGCAAGAACTTCGCTACTTCTTCAGCTTCAGCGGTCGGTAAAGCTTGCGTTACTGCATATCTCGTTAAGTAATCCGTGCAGACAATGATCCATTTGTTCCCACGAGTAGATTTCGGAAATCTTCCTAGAATATCGATACCAATGTGATGGAAAAGTGTTATAGCTGGAGGGATGGAAACAAAACGTTTAGGAGGTCGTTGAGCCTAACGGATTTTCTCCTCTGGCATTCTCGACAGTGCATCACATATCGAACGACATTTCTGTACATCCCAGCCCAGTAAAAAATTTTTCGGATTCTGTCATAAGTTTTCGCAAAACCAAGATGTCCTTCGGTGGGAGCGTCGTGGAAATGTCTCAGTATGTCCGCTTGTAGATGTTTGGGGATTTCAGTCAGCCACGTTTTTCCATTAGGGTCGAATATATTTCTGCATAATACTCCGTCGATTAATTCAAATTCTCTTTTATCCGCGTTGGAGCGGTTATTCGAAAGAATAATTTTTGCAATATCTGGGTCTTTCTTCTATTCAATCGCAAGGTTCATACTCGTAGTCACAGCTAGAAATTTCTCTGGAGTCTCAGCTTCGTCCACGGGATTTCTTGAGATTGTGTCAGCATCCCTGTGCTTCTTACCGGCTTTATATATCACTGAGAAATCATGTTATTGAAGTCGAAGGGCCCATCTTCCCAGTCTTCCTGAAGGATCCTTTAGACTGATAAGCCAGCATAGTGAATGATGATCTGTTACAACAGTAAAATGTTTTCCGAATAGAAACGACCGGAATTTGTTCATAGCCCATACAATGGCAAGGCCTTCCCGTTCTAGGGTGGAATAATTCTTTTCAGCTTTCGTCAGAGTTCTTGAACTTAATACTGGATTAGAAGTGAGGGCTGACTTCAGGCTGTTAAAGTATTCGGCCTCTTCAGGACCCCAATGGATCTTCGCATCACCTTTTAGAATCAACTGCAAGGGCTCAGCGAGATAACAAAAGCCCTTAATAAATCTTCGGAAGTATGAGCAAAGTCCAAGAAAGCTTTGTATATCATGTACATTCTTTGGAGTTGGAAAATCGCTTACGGCTTTCAGTTTGTCGGGATCTGGACGGGCGCCATTACTAGAAACAAGATGACCCAGTATTTTTACTTCTTTGGCCGCAAATAGACACTTCTTTGGGTTGAGTACAAGACCAGCTTCCTGGAGGCATTTAAAAACAAGCCTTATTCGGGTGAGATATTCTTCAAAACTTTCCGAAAATACCATGATGTCGTCTAAATAACAAAGACACACAGTCCATTTTAAATAGCGTAGCAAATTGTTCATTAAAACAGGAATAAACTACTACGTCAGAAACGCCAAAGAAAAAATTATTGAGGTGCATACAGCTGTTTCGGTAGCCTAAAGCGTACCGTCTTCAGTGCAAAAAAGTGCGTCTTTTTTGCACTGAAGACGGTACGCTTTAGGCTACCGAAACAGCTGTATGCACCTCAATAATTTTTTCTTTGGCGTTTCTGACGTAGTAGTTTATTCCTGTTTTAATATTCCAACGCCAAGTCTCCTGCTATTAAATTGTCCATTATTCTTTCGAAGGTCGCATGTGCGTTACAGAGTCCAAACTGCATGACCTCAAACTCGTATAAGCCTTCGGGGGTTATGAATGCCGTCTTTTCTCGATCCGCTTCGTCTACTCTTGGTATTTTGGGCATTTTAGTATCTTCCGACATTTTCGTTTTCTTTTTGCTGTCTGGAAAATAAAGTCCGTATTTGGGAGATTGTCCTCTTAAACGGAGACTTCTGCGAAGATTGTCACTGTTATCCACGTTTGCAAGGTTCATTACTCGGCGCCTCCACCAAAAATGTCACGTAGATGTTGTGAAGAGCCAAAGTGAACACTCGAAGTGAATTAACAAGCGTAGTTTATTAGCAGAACGAACTTGTAATACAGCTACACTTGGCTGAGAACATACTCAAACTGAGGAACAAGTCGCTTAAGTACAATATTCGAATATTCCAGAATACAAGATTAATATAAATTAGAATATTCTAGAAACTGCTAGAATAGGAAACTAAATATGCAAAGATAATTATAAGAATTTAGAAATAATTTTTTAGAGTCTTTAAATCTACTTACCCCCGGCCTGAATCGAACCGATGCCGTCTGAGTGACAGTCCAAAGACATACCTCTACGCCACGGCAGCTGTACAGAAATCTGACTTTGTGGCAATATATATATAATAATTTGACTAACGTTGTATGTTCGGGAAATAAAAACAAATAGTGTAATATTCATTGTTAAAATACGAAGACAATTCAAATGAAAAAATAAATTTAAGAAAATAAAACAGAAAAGTCAGTGGATGAAGTCGAAGAAAAAATAAATTAAAAAAAAAAAGAATTCATATTCGAAATTGTAAAAAAACTCTCAATGCCCACCTCTCAAACCACCTGCAAGGTTCCAGCTACACATCAATCAAGTTTTTTAGCTTTGCGCTCAATAATCTGAGCTCCAGAGCGCAGTCAGAGACTCAATTGCACAGAATTCTCGTTATTCATATAGATTTGTGCATCCATGATTTAAAATAAGAAAATCATTTTGCTAATCGAGTAAAATTATTTTTTAAAAAAATACGAATTTAAAAACCTTAGAAAAAAGATTACTGTATATATATACATATATATATATATATATATAGTATATTCGCATAATTTTATTGTAAACAAAACATGTAAATAATACACAAATTTCATGCATAAAATACCTTTAATAAATATCCAGAATAATAAAATGCTAGATTATGAAGTAAATTAAATATCAGGAAGTATTTTTCTCCTAAAGTAAGAAACATTTTTATTTTATATCCTCAGTGCATATTAATTTTAACTTTCAAAAACGCTTTCATGATATTTACATGAGATTTCTATAATATTACGCTCTGGTAAATTTAATTTATACTTGATAAATAACCCCTGACCTGAGCTTAGTTAGTTAATAGCTTCAATTGTCTATTAATTTGTCGGAAAGTGCTCTCTTGTACATCTCTCGTTAAACTGCAGCAAATAAAAGTCTGTTAGAAATATTGGAAGAGATGTTGATCTGTTGAAGGAATGAATCAACTTCCTAAATCTAATAACATGCATGTTAACGTATGCGTATTCTATGAATGTTTCGAGTATTTAGTCAAATTAGTCATACACTATCTACTTGTAGCCATACACTATCTACTAATAAGTATTTGGACATTTTCGAATTCAGCCTTTTTAGCAAATATCTAGAAAACTTCTTGAGGAATTATCTTTCGGCATATAAAGATCATATTATACCACACATATTTCAGCAAACATTTTACCCGGAAGAGAAAAGGAGACCAGTAAAAAATATAAAAATATGTCAAAATGTTTTGTACCACCTTGTAAAAAGTAACGCACCAAATGCGATTTTGCTGTAGCATGTAATTTTCAGGATTGTTCTAATTACCTGTATGTATTTGCGCATGCATAAGATTTAGCAAAATTTCATTTGCATAATTTAATAGCCAAATGTATTGAGCTACTTATATAAATACCACAAACAAGTATCTTGCAAACTCAAAAAGTTCTACTCCTTAGAATGAAATGAATTTCAGCTGTTCCCCAAAATAAGAAATTGATAATAGGGTTTTCTCAATATTTATTTACAGTCACAGAAAACTGTGTCACCATTCATTGAATCAAAATAAAAATGTATAGTTTGGCTTTTTTTCGAGAGAAACTGAATATCAGTTCAGTCTATGGCGTAGAACTTTTTGAGTTTACACGATACTTGTTTGTGGTTTTTATATAAGTACCTCGATGCATTTTTATAATAAATTATGCAAATGAAATTTCGCTAAATCTTACGCATGCGCAATTAAAAATTATTTAGCAAAAATGCTCACATTTCATTTATCTAATCTATATTGAAACTACATACAATATATATTCATTAAGAAAAACAGTTTTTTAATATCTAACATAGAAAATACCATATATTGTTTAATGATTATCAACAGAATTGGAGGTAAATATAACTTCAGTTTGTATGCCTATCTACTTTTTTTTCCGATAAATAATTCTATAACGCCTTAAAACTGATGTACGTTATTTAATTTATTGAAACACATTCGTGTTGTAAAATTGTAAATAGCACTATTGGTTTGTGTTCGCACAAAAGAATTGCGAACACAATTTTTCAATTGTGTAATAAGTTAAATATATATATATATATATATATATATATATATATTCTAAATTATGTGTGCTATATTGGAAATATTCTATTTTTAGACAGTATACATGGAAACACAAAAATTTAAAATTATGTAAAATAATAATGATATTACCCAAATATTTTTTCTGTGACCCTGTAAACGAATTATTAATATTTATCATAACATTTCTATAAGTAATTTCCTTTGATGAATTAGAAAATGTATCTTAATTTAAAAATGTTTGGCGAGTATAAACATATAAAAAATATTTATTCAGAGAAAGAATGTAAGATTGAATTTTTTTATACAAATTATATGAAAAAAAATGCCAAACCTAGGAATCGAATCTGGGCATTCCACTTACCGTACGGATGTTCTATCACTAAGCTATCCTGACTTATTAACAGCACGGCACTTCTCACAAGACATTTCTCTCAAGTACCGAGTACGCAATTTGCTAAGGTGGCACAGAAGTAGCATATCCGTACGGTAAGCTGAGTGGCCGGGTTCGATTCTCGGCTCTAGCGTTTTTCACTCTAGCATTTTTCACAACAAATAGACGAAACGAAATCAAAAACACTTTTTAAACATAGTTGAACAGTGTTAAAACTGCATAACCTAAGTGAAAATAAATGAGAAATTTCCACTTAAATACCTCCGTGTGTCTGAATATTTTTATGCAATTGAATCGTTGACGCTAATCATGCCAGATTCTACAGAAGTAGTGTGCATATGAGAGAGCTGGCGCAGTGACGTTTAAGCCATAAGCCGCCCCCATAAAAGCGAACCCACTTTTAGAAAAGCAATGGTGTTAAAACCCCCATAAAAAACCAACCCACTTTTAGAAAGTAATGGCTCTATTTTTATCCATTAAATTTCCACCCCCCCTTTTAAAATCAATGGTTCCCAAACCACCCATTAAAATCGCACCCCTTTTAGAAAGTAATGGTTCTATTTTTATCCATTAAATTTCCACCCACTTTTAAAAACAATGGTGTAAAAACTAACCATTAAATTTCCACCCACTTTTAAAAACAATGGTGTGAAAACTAACCATTAAATTTCCACCCACTTTTAGAAATTAATGGCCGCAAACCCACCATTAAATTCCGACCCACTTTTTAGAAATCAATGGTTGAAAAAACGCCATAATTGCCCCCCACCGCCTTTTAGAAATAGTGGCTGCAAACCCGCCATTAAAATCCCACCCACTTTTAAAAGTGATGGCTCTATTTTTATCCATAAAAATTTTTTCATGAAAAGTCGCTGCGGGTCCCCCCTTCGCCGAGCACCCCCTTTTCAGCGGACGGAAGCTGCCACCTCCTTTTAAAACAATTACCCATTAGCTAATAGTGATTAAATTCCCCCCCTTTTAAATAATAAAAAAACCTTAAAAATTTTTGCAAAATGCCTCCCGCCAGGCTCAGAGTATATTCAGTCCCGAATTCGACCCACCAAGCGGGCCCTACCTGATAGGCCGAACTCAAGACTAAATACACTCTGAGCCTGCCGCCCACTGAGGCGTACAAACAACATTGAGACGTACAAGACAACACTGTAAGACTATGACGTCATGTGACGTCGGGATCCCACCCACCACTTATAAATATCGATGAATGCTACTTCATTGGATCAACGACGGAAGTAGCCGACATGTCATTTTTGGCTCCGGCAATAGTTCAATAAACCATCAACCCGGATTGATGAACAACCTGGGAGAGGTCGGGATTTGAACCTGGGACCTTGATGTTAATAGTCCCGCGCGCTAACCGTTCCGCCATGGGTACCCGCTAACATTTATTCATATCTTTTATTTAACCATCACACCGCTGGTAAAAATCTTCAAAAATATAGCTTGAAACAAGTTATTCCCCTCTTATAATGCAAGAATTCTTTGAAATATCTATCGCTACAATTTATCTGTTTAAAAAATATTGAATAAAATGCTTATTTAAAAACAATCGCGAAAAATGTAAAATAAATTCTACTACTTAAATTTCCTCTCCATATAGTGCTGCCATCTCCCTAGTAATCTCCGAGTTATACTTTTTGAGAACGCAATCTTCAACTGAATGTTAGCAACCAGGAAAACTTTCTTTCGAGTATCAAGGTTAAATGATGTCATAAAGACGACACGAAAGGAAATTACATCAAAGTGGAAGTGCGTAACAGTCCACGGAATTTCGTTGACCGACCCATAGACTGACAAGACTCGCGATACTATACAAACTAAGTTTTTTCCGGCACCGAATAAAGATTTCAAGGTTGTTTCAACTCTTGCTCGGTTATGATGTGTTCCAAGGCCGCCGCGTTAAGGAAATGAGACCGCATCATGATTTATTTCATTTAAAGAAAACGTTTCTTATATTAAATAAATGAAAATGAATTCAGAAAGATCTGATATTAAAAAACCTAAATACAGTGTAATTGGACCGTGCTCTTTGACAGATATATTCACAAATAAAATGTCCACACAAGTATATTACGTAGATGCTTATTCTGAGCCATTTGATTCACTAATCTTTAAATATAAAAAAGCATTGCAAAATTTACAATTGTCTATTCTCGAAGTTATTGATAAGGAGAATTCTTTTGAAATTGGACGTTGTTTCGAGAAACTGGAAGAAACGTTTGAAAAAATAACTGAAAATCATCTTAAAAAAGATTAAAATGGATCCATTTTTTTAATAGTTTAAAACTATTAAAAAGAAAAGTTACTGATCAAATTGAAACATCTGCGCAGGTAGTGATTTCCCGACATCTTTAACACCCAAATATACAAAGAAAAGTGGTTTGATATCATTGAGTTTTAAGTAATCTGAAGTCACTTTTTCACACCGTTGTGGTAAAAATAAGCTACAGCCATCCGCTAACAATACAACAAGTTTATTTCCATATTTAGTGGTGATCTCTTTAATCTCACTGACAGGGTATCTTTCGCCGACATTCAATTCATTCATCTTCTTAAAAGTTCCTCCCAATGAACTAAGTGCGTTTAGTTTATTCAACAATTCCATCTTTATATATATATCGCATCTCTTTAAATACTTTTAATATTGAGGGGGTATAAATTTAATCACTTTTCCATCTGATGTAACCCTGAGGTCATTCAATAATTTTATTTCATTCCTGGACAATAGATTATTTTTTAAATATATGATAGCGTTATTTGACAGACGTATTATAATTGAATTTCCGTGTTCAGTAATGTCAGAAACCAAATATTCACCATCCAGTGACCTATACGTTTTAGTATTCAAGTCGTTTAATTTTTTTACAATACGTTCCATTTTCTTTATTTAAGGGGAAAATATATTATATATAATAACAGTTAATGGTTGATCAACCATTAAATGTTGAAAAGATAATTTAAGGCCCCAATTCGGGAGGAATGTCGCTAGGTTCGTATTGTACCGCAGATCTATTACATATGTTTGTCAGAAGGACGCAAACCAGCTTTTTAAAATGGGCTTCGTAAAAGGTTTCGGAGAGCAAATGCGCTTTATAAGTCATCAGGTGACAAAGATCTATTTTATCCAGATGCTTTATGATAAAATCTTCGCTAAAAGTTTGCCACCGCATTAACCTACCCCATTCAAGGTAATCTGCGAATTCCGTCATAAACTCTTCAGTAAGCTTTTGTTTAACGCAAATAAGTTCCATATCGATGTCTTGTATGTGCCGACGCATGAATTCATCGGAGAGTGACTGGAATAATGAAACCATTCTCCAATCTAACTTGGAAGCATGTTTATCCATAAAAGGCTCTGACATTTTTTGGTATCTGGAAACTATTTCCCAATCTAAATATTCAGCATTTCTGTCCATAAAATCCTCCGATAGAACTTGAAACCTGGAGATATTGTACCAGTTTAAAAGACCTTTGTGTTTTTCTAAAAAGGGTTCTGAAAGCTTCTGATACTGACAGATCACCATCCAATTCACCGAATCTTCGAATTCTTCGATAAACTCTTCCGATAAAGTCGAGTATTGACTTATGAGCGACCAGTTAATATAATTTTTACTTACTCTGATTTATTCTTCCGACAAACCGCTTTTAGATATTTCGTTCCACTCCATTTATTATATGAGGAAAAATATTTGCGATTATATACACAAGAGAATTTCTACCTGTAGATATATCTCGGGTTTTGGATCGCTCGTCTTAATGTATACTTTTATTTCTTTATTTTTCTCAATGGGAGCTATGAATGCTACTTGGCCCCCCTGGTAGTCGATCTCCTTCAGCAATTTATTCGCATTCCAAATTCTAATCATAAGGGGATTATCAGTATCCTGAAGTGCAAAGAAGGTTATTTTAACCTTTGCGTTATCAGAGAATGACATGAAGGGTCCATTCAGTAAATTATTACTGAACGAGGTAAATGCCACCTTCTGAAATTCCGAGCTGCTGTACCCGCTTTCTGGAGGATCTGCGCATACATAAACATTTCGAGTATATTCTTCTAATTTTTCTACTGTATGCCGAAACCCTATTTCCAAGCTTTTAATCTTTTTAGCAGTCTCCGCCATAGAATTTTTAAAGCTATTGTCCATAGTATCATTATCTCTCTTTACTCCCCGCTTAAAATCCTCTAACTCCACACTGAAATCCTCCAACTTCTCGGAGACAAAGGACTTTGTAGCGGTATCGTTATCGTCTACTGGACTTTGACAGTTCTTCAAAATCTTATGTTCCATATCATAATTACCATCGTTTGTTAATTTAAAGCCTATTCCTGGACGCCCTTGTTTAGTTTCTTCCTCAGAAAGGGGATAATATGCTGCCATTTATTATACGAGATAATTAATTTTTTCTACTACAATATGTGGTTTGATTTCATTCTCTTTACCATCTGGTGAAATCTCTAATAACAGTTGTTTATCTTTTCTACCAAATATAATCGCCACACAGGAATCATTGTTCGTTTCTAACGTCCTTTCAAGAATATGATGTCCCCCAATGGATAATTTAATTAAAGGAATTTTTCGATGTGATGATCTTAAATATATTATAATTTTCATGTACATCTCACAAGTTAGATTCAAGTCTGGAGTCAATAATTTACTACTGAATTTATTAAATGTTATAGGTTGAAACCCAGCTTCTCTGTAAGTTTCAAATTGCTCGGTTGTTGCATGAAATATGTTTCCATCAGCATATTCCTTAGTCACAGCATCTGAATTACTGATTGGATTGGAAACATTCGTCAGTCGTTTATTATCAAAATTGTAATGATCGTTTTGTATTAAAGATGGAACATAAAGACCATCGCTATCTCTTTTTAACATATTATCATCTCTTTTATCGTTGATTTTTATTTTACGATCAACATATTTTTTGGTAACGGCATCTTTGTCATCATTCGGCTTGCCAAGGTTTTTCATTGGAATGTTCCTTGCATCAAACACCCCATCAAGATTTTGTATAAGACTTGCTTCCCTTAAAGCTACAATTTCAGATTTTAAATCTTTCCGTATACCATCCGCATAATATTTAGTTACCGAATCATTTAATTGAAGAGGATGACTTAAGTTCGTTAAAACCTTCTCTTCCATATCATAATTTCCATCATTCGTTAATTTAAAGCCAATACCCGGAATTCCAGGGGGCCCCTGTTTAGTTTCGTCATCGAAAAGGGGATAATATGCTGCCATTTCTTTATTTTAATAGAAATTGTTTTTATAATCTTTCGACTATAAAAACTAACAAACTCAATTCGATACAACTTATAATTTTAATGTTTTGATCATGGTGATTTCTTGATTTTTTATATTTAAGAAGCATTTTTTACGCTCTTGTAAGATGAAATAGAAAACGTAATCCTTAGTGGTGTTGTTTCTTAGCCTCCAGTTGAACTCAATCATCAGGTTATTCGTATCCGTATAGTTTGGGTGATGAGCAAGATTGAAACAAATGATTGGATACAATTTACCGAAATTCGAATAATTGACCATACATCCTGTTTCTGATGTAATGGTGTTGAGTCCAGATTCCAAAAGGGCTGTGTATAATCGATTATAATCGTTTTTCTCAAAATCCATCATATAGCTGACAGTCGGAACCTTTACATTATTAATCATCAGCCAACATTCTGTCATATCTAAGTGGTCGAATAACATATTGTTATGTTTTGCATTTTCATATCTTTCAGTGTACTGAGGAATTACATACAAGGATAAGACTTCATCTGAAGTAGCTTGTAAGGAATAAGAGCCGCTTGAATTTTTATAGAAGATGTTTGATTTTACAATGCTGTGCTGATTCCAGTTTATTTCTATAGCCTTATCTGATAACCTTAGCTCATTAAATTTTGCAGCAGCCGAATTTTTAAATCTAACATAAGGAAGCCAAAGTGTTAAGTCTTCTACGGTCACTTTATAGACCTTATTTAGCTCGTCTGTGTACACCATATTTTCACTGTGATTTCTCTGAAACTCGAATTTGACCTGGAGTCCCGTAATAACTTTCCTATATTCGCGGAAGAAATCAAATACGTATTTTAATGGGATCCATATAGTTACGATGCTGCTATTTTGGGTAAATTTACGCCTTTCCGCAAATCCGTGATTATGCTTCTCGTTAATTCCTAATTTTTCGAAAAAATCAGTTATTTTAGTTGTATCTGCCAACGTTCCGTCATATTTGAAGGGATTTCCATCCGCACTGTCCGACGTATCAATATAGAAGAGCATATTGGTAGCTTCCGAAGTAGAATAATCCGGTGTGAAATTAATTAAGCCTAATACTTGCCGCATGAGAGCAGAATAATTAATGGTGGATTCGATTTCAGTATTTCCTAATGTAAACCTGTTAGCATTGATTAAACCACCTCCATTCACGAGAGCTACATTGTCATTCCCTATTACATTTCCATCACTGTTAACAATTTTCAGTTTTTGCTGTAAATATCCATTTGAGTATAAAATGTTAGCATTGGTATCTTGTATGAAGAAATTATAAGTGGCATTTTCCATTGAGTTATCACTATTTTCACGCCTTACTTCTCTATACTCAAAACTTTCAATGTCATCATCGTAATGATAATCGGTGTTGTCTAATTCAAATATTTTATTCATTTTGTTTATTTATTATAATAAAAATATTTTTCTTAATTTAATAGCAATGTTGCTATTAAATCAAATTTAGAGAAACTTTAGCCCGGTCCCACGTTTTACCTTCTTTGAAAATATTTCGTTTAATTTATCCTGCACAAACGCTTTAGATTGACCTTCTAATGCAGAGCCTTGGTCACGCAGGTACGTAAGGACAGGACCTACAGCATCGGAAAAGAACCCTCTCCCATGCATCTTCTTACTCTTTCTTTGAAGTCTATGTTTATTCATTTCTTTATTTAAAGCGCAATAAAATTATATTGTACTTCTTGCTTATTTAGTGGAATTAAATCGCCTCTGTGATTCGTAATTCTCATTCTGATTCTGTAAACACTATCCATTCGAACAGGGAAAAACAGAGGTTTGTCAAATGACTTTATGATTTGACTGCCTGGACGATTAATATTTGTGAAGGAATAGATGACGTTTGAAGAGTGAGAGCCGTTGATATAGGCTCCCTCAGCGATATCGCAATGTATATAAATGTTATCATTTCCACCAGATAAGTCAGCAACGAACTTCCCTATTTGCTCACCCTCTTCATATATTTTAGGCTCGAAATCTAAAAGTTTATGAAGATTATTAGTTTTTGTTAAATCGATCTTATACTCCTCTTGTAACTTAATGGCTATTCTTTGTTGTTCCTCGACTATACCAAATAGAATTGGTGGATTCTCCCCGAAATATTTTATCATGTAACGATTCATCCCTTTGATAGTATAATTTCCATCCGGTATCCACAAATCTGTCCACTGCTTACCATCGTAAAATGAAAACTTCTCATCTTTGATATTATCCCAGGACACAAACATCGAAAAGGATTGGAGGGCAATCTGCTTAAAGCTAAAAGGCCTGCTATATTCAATCGTAAAGTCTTCTGATTTCTCTGCGTTTTTCGAATCTAATATTAATAACACCATTTATTTATAGAGAATATATTTTTCATTATAGTCACTGGGTTCCTGGGTAAAAGAATATAATACATCCACAACTGATTTACCTTTATTTCTCTCACTAATGTATTTCATGCAAAAATAACCGCATTTGACAGAAGCAGGGTGCTGTAAAAGGCTTGAGTTAAATTCGATTTCTTTTCCTGAACTCTGCAAGTACTTCTTAATATTAGGAAGAATTTTATAAACATGTTCTCCAAAAGGGTCAAAATATTCAACAAAATTATTGTTAGGATCGTTATAGTAACATACCCAGTGAGTACCAGGTCCTGTAGCTATGTCTAAATTAATGATACCATTTTCAAACTGTCTCATTTTCTTAGGTAATAGATCTGAAGTGAATACGCCCCTAAACCCCTTCTCGTGTTTCATATTTTGTTCAATTACTTCGTTGGATATTCCCAATTTTGATAAACCCCCTTTCCAAAAGGCTTTTTTTTAACACAACCAGATCCGGAAATTTTATCCAAAGCCTTCTTTGCTCCCCATCCGGCCGCACCGCTTGCAGCACCTAATGCTAAGGCCTTGGCCCCCGCAATTAATGCAGGTATAAGGGGGGCTAGAAAGGGTAGAAAACCACCCGTTTTCTTGAGTTGTGTTTTACTGATAGAGATTCGCTTCCCCTTCCCGATTTGATTTATTTGAGTTGGAGTTAAATAGATGTCATAGTTAGGGGCTTTTGTCTTATCTATTTGCAGAGATACTTCTTCCCCTTTCTGGTATGCAGATTTTAACTTAGCGATCTGATGATCACTTAAATGTATTTTGGTTTTTACGTAATTACTCATTTATTTAATAAAAATTTTTTATAATATTGTTTTACTTGCTCTTGGGTCATAGATCCCTCTTTCAACAATGCATCTAATAAATCAGCGACTTGAGCATGTACTTTTTTACTTTTGCTTCCATTACATATTTTATCTGTAATTCGAGCCAGAATTTCCAATTTATCTTCTACTCCTTTACCGAGATATATCTCTTTCCGCTGTAAGTCTCTTAGTCGCTCTCGATAATCTTCTAACGTAATCATGTGATCTCTTAGATAATCAGCCTGAGATATTAAGCGATCTTCTCTTTCCTCATCTTTTTTAACCATTCGAGCAATCTGACTCATAATGTTTCCTTTTTGACTAGCCATTTTCCTGTGCATTTTGTTTACTCTGTCAACTATTTCTTTCAATGTTTCCTTGGACTCATTGTACAATTTTGAGGGTCTTGGAAAGTTATTTTTCTCTAAAAACTCTACATCTAATTCATTATCGAAATAATAGATATCCGTCGGCGGTGCTTGTAAAGGCGGTGGCTGTTCAATCGCTAGATTAATGTTGTCAGCGACATCCTTTATAGCCTTAAGATTTTCTTTTCTAGTGACTTCTTGTTGCTCAAGTTTTTCAGTTACGGGCTTGTGGAAGTCAGCCAGTGATTTCTGAACACCTAACTTTTCTTCAAGTCGTTGTTCGTTGTTGGTTCTAATTTGAGCCTGAAGCTTAAAAACTTTGAGATCATTTTTAACTTCCTCCCTTAACTTCTTTTGCCGCTCTTTTTGTATAGCATTCATCTTTATTATTATGTAAAAAATAGTTTTACTTAAGTAAATTACATTTTTGCTGGAAGCAAATTACGTTTTTACTGGAAGCAAATTATATTTTTACTGAAGTAAATTTTTAACATTAAATAAAGATGATCCCAATTGCAGATTACACAGAAGCAGAAGAACTTGTCGATGCAAATCAACATTATTTATTACCAAAACACCCTTTCAGACTTCTAATTGCTGGAGCTTCAGGTACTGGTAAAACGAACTTATTGTTGAATTTCATATACGACTATCTCAAGTTTGATAATTTATTCGTTTGTGCAAAAGATATGTATGAACCCAAGTATACTAAACTGAAAGACAATTACACTATGTTTGATGGTGTGGATATTGACTCAATAAAGTATCCTAAAAAGAAGATGAAAATTATGCTAGAGTTATATGAAAGATTCGGCAACAAAGGAACTTTATTCTCCTCTGATACAAAAGAATTTATAACAGTGGATGACTTAGATCCGTCTTATAAAAATGTTGTTGTCTTTGATGACTGCATGACAGACAAGGACCAGAAGAGCATAGAAGATTTTTTCATCAGAGGTCGGAAGAAAAACGCCTCAATCCTCTACCTTTCACAATCTTATTACAGAACACCTATTGCCATCAGGAGAAACTGCAATTACTTTATATTTTTTAATCTTCAACAGAGAGAGATTCAGCAGATCATAAGAGAGATAGATGGTAGCTTGACAAAAGAAGAATTCAGCAGATTATATAAAAAGTGCATGCAACAGCCGTATGATTTTTTTATGCTTGATTTAGTCAATCCGGCTCTGAGATACCGGAAGAAATATTTCGTCCCTATAAATAAAGATGGAAGAGTACTTACAGAAGAAAATTTACGTGTACAGAAAAAGTTACCACCACTATCATAACATCAGTATCACTATGACCGTTAGCAAGTTCGTCTTGAGTTCATTGGGCTTATCCGCATTTGTAATGGTTCCCTTAGCTGCTCTGAGCTTAAGCGTCGGTGTAGTTGAAGTTATTGAAAAAGCTTTGAATATTGTGGAAAGGAAAGAAGAGTACAAACAGTCCTACAAGTTTTATAAACAGCTGCTTAATGCATACAAATCGAATGCAATAACAGAAGAAGAGGTGTACAAACGGGAGGAAGATTTCATCAATAATTTAGTCTACTTACCGAGGGAAAAGTACATGAAACAAACCTTACTGAATGGATATGCATACGTTAGTAAATAATTTTTCCTATATAAATAAATGTGTGGAAAAAAGAAAGGAAAAGGCGCTGTTAACGCAGCAATAAACAATTTACCATTTGAAATGCATCTTCCAGGTCATCAGTTCACAGGCCCAGGAACTCAACTGCTTAAAGGGAAAACTAGGCTGAACCCCGATTTAACATATAAAGATTGGAGTAAACCCATCAATAGAGTAGACGAAAGTGCTTATAAGCATGATGTGTGCTACCTTAAGAATAAAGATACTGAAACAAGAAACAAAGTGTGTGACTCAAACATGATAAAAGGATTGGATGATATTCCCAATCCAACCATTCGTGAAAGATTAGATAGAGCTGTTGTGAAGCCTATTATTAAAGCAAAGAAGACATTTGGGATGGGTTCAAAGATGTATTGTCTGAAATGTAAAACACAAACCGACACCATAGATGCACAGCATGCCACCTCTAAAAACGGTAGACCTATGATGAAAGGAATCTGCATGAGTTGTGGTTCTAAGAAGTGCCGTTTTTTACCGCTGAAGGGGTAACTGAGAAAGGTTGCCCCGAAAAAGTTTATTATGACCCCGAAACCGGATTTTGCGGTATGGCTGAACTGAGTAGAAAAACTGGTTTAAGTCGAAAAGAAGTCTCGGAGTTCTTACACCAACAGGATGTATACACAAAGCATAAACCACTTATTCGTAAGTTCAAAAGAAGAAGAACGTATGTCTCACACATAGACGACTAATGGCAAGCTGATTTACTATTTGTCTATAAATTTGCGAGAAGTAAGTACAATGATGGCACCAAATATTTATTAACAGCTATTGATTGCTTCAGCAAATACGCATGGGCTATTCCTCTAAAAGATAAGTCATCTAATGAAGTAACTCAAGCATTTAAAAAGATCTTCAAAGAAAGAATCCCTGAAAGGATCCAGACAGATAAAGGATTAGAGTTCGTTGGGAAAGCAACTCAAAAATTATTTAAGGATAATAATATCCAATGGTTCACAACGGAAAATATTGAAATAAAAGCGGCTATGGTTGAAAGATTTAATCTCACTCTTGGTAATAAAATAAAGCTCTACTTATCTGAAAATAACACTGAAAGATACATAGATGTATTGGACCAATTAGTGAAGAATTATAACCACTCATACCATAGAAGTATAAAAATGACACCCGTTGAAGCCAGTCAAGATGAAAACAGTGGTAAAGTGTATCGCAATCTGTACAGAGAGAAAGTCATTCGCAAACCAAAATTTAAGGTGGGGGATAAAGTTAGGATATCTATTCGTAAATCAACCTTCAGAAGAGGCTATCAAGCAACCTTTACAGAAGAAATATTCATCGTTTCTGAAGTTTTAGAAACCGATCCAATCACTTATAGAGTTCGAGATTTAAGTAATGAAGAGGTTAAAGGCACGTTTTATGAAAATGAACTGGTAAAATACGACAAGAAGGACAGTATCTACAAGATTGAAAAAGTCATCAGAAAGAAGGGGAGCAAATATCTAGTAAAGTGGTTAGGTTATCCTGAGACTAGCTGGATTGATAAAAACAATGTAGTTAATTTTTAATAGCTGACAAAAGCTATTAAAAGTTCCAATTTAATGCATTGAAGATGGCGCTGCAGATTTTATTATTCTCAATAAGCGTTTTCTTCATTTTGGGTAACTTAACTAGAAGGTGGCTGTCATAACCTCTTTTCCGTAATATCTCGTGTAAGATATAGTCTTTGCTGATTAAGTTTTTACGCTCTGGAAACGTTTCTTCATATTGATGGATAAAGTCGATGAATTCATCCATAATGCCTTCTTCGAAAGGTAGGTTATACGTACCTAACCATTTAGTCAGATTTTTTAATCTATTTTTCATTCTTTGTCGTCTCTGTGCCTCTGCATATAAGTCGTACAGGCTGAGCGGACGTTTATTGGGGTTATATCTCAGCTCTTCTGCACAGAACTGGCAAACGTACCAACCATCATCATTCTGAATTACATAGCCGTGCCTACACTCTTGTGGCAAGTCAGATAGCCTTATCACTTCCATCATATTTATCTTAATAAGTCTTCCTTTTAACTCCTTTAAAATTTGATTATACCTCTTCAATATTTTAAGCATTTAAAGAAAAGGATTGTAGTATATAGATATAGATAAAATGGATTTTCAATCAAAAACCGTCCGACAGTTGCAAGATTACTGTCGAGAAAATAAGATTCGGGGATACTCGAAACTTAAGAAGTTGGAGCTGATCGATCTCATTCACTATCATAATGGCTTCTCTAGTTTCCATAATGACTTGTTTAGCAAACCAAAGAAGAACAGAGTGCTTAAGATCAGGTGCTGCGGTAAGTTAATTAAGGAATCGAGCATAAATAAGCACCTACAAACTAAAGCTCATCAAAACTATAAGCCCAAGAAGGCCTGCCAGGAGGGGCGAGATCATAGTAGCCACAGAGATGATTTTGACAATATGCAGAGGCTGCATCATATGACCATTAACCAGCTACGTGAATTTTGTCGAACGCGTGGCATCTCAGGCTATTCAAAATTACGGAGGAAGGCAGACATCATAGCACACATTGAAAGCGCATTGTTCAACCGTCACTTCAAATTCGATTCCGACCTGTTTTCTGATTCGCGAGAGAGAAGGCTATATGCCCTCCATGAAGTTGAGACGGCCTTTAAATCTCGTTTGAAGACGTACGACCTTCAAAATGAGCACAATCTGATGCTTCCCAGAGACTTTTTGAACGATGTCTCATCACTAGTCCGGGGTCTCATCACAAAACATCTAAAGAGACTGCATGGTCTGAAGGTTAATTTCCAATTTCTCTGTGACTATGAAAAAGGGAAAGATGAAACATTGATAGAAATGGAGAAGAACTTCAAAACAGAAAATGAAGTCATCTTAGAATCAACTGATTTGGTAGCTTATTACAGATCAGTTATCCAAAAATTATTGACAGAGATGGAGGAGTTTGTTGCAAGGGGTTCAGGTTGGACGCTTTCTAGAATTAAAAGCCTTGAGGTGAGGATCAATAAATACAACCCACTGAGAGGATCATCCTACATTGATTTACCGAAAAGAATTAAAGCTAAAAAAGCAGTCATTAACGTACAAAATGACGATAATAAGTGTTTCATGTGGGCAATACTCTCTGCACTGCATCCAGCGGAAAAAGATGCCCAAAGAGTCACGAAATATAAACCATATGAAAATGAGCTAAAGTTCGAAGGCATTGAGTTTCCAGTGAAGATGGAAGATAGAGTATTTAACAGGTTCGAAAAGTTGAATAATATATCGGTGAACATATATTCATACGAAGGTAATGACATTTATCCATTGAGAATCACTAAAAATAAGGAAGACAAACACGTCAATTTGCTGTACATAAAGAATAAGGAAGGAAACAGTCATTACTGTTGGATAAAAGACCTCTCTAAATTGATAAGTGGACAAGTGACTAAACACAACGGAAAGGTATTCACCTGTGAGAGATGCCTGCTGTATTATTACTCCGAAGAGGATCTCCAAGCTCATGAAACGAATTGTAGGAAGAATACGCCAGTAAAGATTGTAATGCCCAAGGAGGACGAATCTCTGCGGTTCAAAAACTACCAAAGGTCTTTACGATTACCCTTTGTGATGTACGCAGACTTCGAGTGCTTGACAAACAAGATAAACACCTGCCGCCCTACAAAAGACAGCTCATTCTTACATAAATATCAAAAGCATGAACCTATGAGCTTCACTGTCTACATCAAATATAAACACGCAGACTATAAGGCACCAATCACATACAGAGGACCCAATGCCACCAAACTGTTCTTTGATACAGTGAAGGCTGAGGCGCTAGCGATAAAGAACATTTATGATAAGAAGCAACCCATCAAAATGACCAAAGAAGATGAAGAGCATTTCCAAAGGACCCATGTTTGCCACATCTGTGACGGAGATATCAGGAAGAAACCTTCACCCTATTCACCCAAGGATGAACCAGACTTCCGAAAAGTCAGAGATCATGACCATCTTCTCGATCCGGCGAAATGTGAATCGAACTACAGAGGACCTGCTCACAATCTTTGCAACCTAAAGTACCAAGAGCCTTCATTCATTCCGGTGTTTATCCACAACTTATCTGGCTACGACGCCCATCTCTTCATAAAGGAGCTCGGTGGGGAGAAAGGAGACATTGATGTCATTCCAAACAACGAGGAGAGGTACATTTCATTCAGTAAGGAGGTCGGGGCAAAAACTATAGAAGTTGGCGATGGGAAGAAAGCAAAGGTACCTGGTATAAAGTTGAGGTTTGTCGACTCGTTCAAGTTCATGGCCGCTAGCGTCGACAGTCTTGCGAAGAACGTAAAGGAGTTCAGGGAGACAGCCAAGTATTTCCCCAAGGACAAACTGGACCTCGTCACCCGAAAAGGCGTCTATCCATACGATTACATGGACTCATGGGACAAATGCGAAGAAACCAAGCTGCCCCCACAAGAAGACTTTTACAACCAATTGAATGAGTCACACATAAAGGAGGAGGACTACGAGCACGCCAAAACAGTATGGAAGGCCTTCAACATTAAGACATTGGGTGAATATTCCGATTTGTATGTGAAGACTCATGTACTCATCCTAGCCGACATCATGGAACACTTTAGAGATGTCTGTCTAAAGACCTATAAGTTGGATCCTGCATGGTACTACACTGCGCCCGGACTCTCGTGGGACGCCATGCTCAAAACCACAGAGGTCGAGCTAGAGCTGTTGACAGACTATGACATGATACTCATGCTGGAAAAGGGGACCAGAGGAGGCATCTCTCAGTGCTGTAACCGATATGGGAGGGCAAACAACAAGTACATGAGGTACTATGACGAGAACAAGAAGTCTAACTACCTGATGTACCTTGACGCCAACAACCTTTACGGATGGGCTATGAGTCAATACCTACCGCATGGTGGCTTCAAGTGGAGCACTGTGTCAGATGTGACTCAAGTAGCGGATGACTCAGACAAAGGATACATCGTAGATTGCGACCTACAGTACCCGACCCATCTGCACAACCTCCATTCAGACCTACCTCTAGCACCGGAGAGCAGGATGCCCGATGGCTCAAAACAGCTAAAACTACTGACGACCCTCTATGACAAAGAGCATTATGTGGTTCATTACAGGGTTTTGAAGCAACTGTTGCAGTTGGGCATGAAGCTCAAAAAGGTGCACAAAGTGTTGGAGTTTCAGCAGTCTCCCTGGTTGAAGAGGTACATCGACCTGAACACAGAAATGAGGACCAAGGCAACCAATGACTTTGAGAAAGACTTCTTCAAACTTATGAACAACTCGGTCTTTGGCAAGACGATGGAAAATATCAGGAAGCGACTCGATATTAGGCTAGTATGCGATCCCCAAAAAGCGGAGAAGCTAGTTGCTAAGCCCAACTTCAAGGGAAGGACCATTTTTGACGAAAGATTAGCCGCCGTGCATATGAACAAGACGAAAGTGATTTTTAACAAGCCAATATACGTCGGCATGAGTATATTAGATCTATCGAAGCATCTGATGTACGACTTCCATTATAATCTTATGAAGCCTAAATACGGGGACGATATCAAGCTATTGTACATGGACACTGACAGTTACATCTATGATATACAGACCGAGGACTTTTATGAGGATATGAAAGTAATGATTGACTACTTTGATACATCAGATTATCCAGAAAACAATAGGTATGCAATGCCTCGAGTAAATAAAAAGGTCTTGGGGAAGATGAAGGATGAGCATGCTGGAAAAATTATGCAAGAATTCATCGGATTAAGATCTAAAATGTATGCCTGTAAGACTGAAACAGACTTGGTGAAAAAATCCAAAGGAGTAAAGAAATGCGTCGTGAAAAACAGGATAACCTTCGAAGACTACAAGAACTGTCTATTCAAGCAAGAAGTACAGCACAGAACCATGAATCTTATTAGAAGCACAAAACATGAGCTTCACTCTATACAAGTAAATAAGATTGCCCTTTCAGCAAGTGATGACAAGCGGCATATACTATCAGACGGTATCCATACCTTAGCTCACGGTCACTATGCAATTAAAAAGTAGATATTTTAATAGTTTTCGAACTACTAAAATATATTTCAGAATTCATGATTAAGTATCAAGCTGCTCTCGACCAGATACTTTTCAACTTGAATGTCGATATGAAAACAAGAGCAATTCAATATATTGCATGTAGAATAGTGCTTGTATAACCTTCCATTTTCATGAATACAACTTTTTCTGTTTGAGTGTAACTTTAAGCATTCCTTTAATTCAAGTAGAATTTTAGCTAGCGAAGGCTCAAATTTCTCTATACTTTCCTCTATTTCTTGTATTCTCTTTCTTATGACAATTGCATTAATAACAGCTCCCCTTAACATTGTGTTTCTTTATTCAAGACCACTTCTCTTTAACTCCTTTATTTCAATGCAGCAGAGAGGGTGCGTTGGTTGAGGGACTTAAAACGGGGTGCTCGCCGAAGAGGGGACCCTGCCGTCGCGGCGACTTTTCGTGAGTTAATTATTATGGACAAAAATAGCGCCATCGCTTTTCTGTAAGGGGGTGCGATTTTAATGGGGAGGTTAGCATCCATTGTTTTTAAAAGGGGGTTGGAATTTAATGGATAAAAATAGAACCATTACTCTTAAAAGTGGGTGGAAATTTAATGGTTAGTTTTTACATCATTGTTTTAAAAGTGGGTGGAAATTTAATGGTTAGTTTTTACACCATTGTTTTTAAAAGTGGGTGGAAATTTAATGGTTAGTTTTCACACCATTGTTTTTAAAAGTGGGTGGAAATTTAATGGATAAAAATAGAACCATTACTTTCTAAAAGGGGTGCGATTTTAATGGGTGGTTTGGGAACCATTGATTTTAAAAGGGGGGGTGGAAATTTAATGGATAAAAATAGAGCCATTACTTTCTAAAAGTGGGTTGGTTTTTTATGGGGGTTTTAACACCATTGCTTTTCTAAAAGTGGGTTCGCTTTTATGGGGGCGGCTTATGGCTTAAACGTCACTGCGCCAGCTCTCTCATATGCACACTACTTACAGAAAACATGGATTTGTGCATCTGAATAATCGATGTTTATTTTTTTATGTTATGTGCAGAATAACGATATAAAAATATGCATTAATGCATGTTTCTCATAGACAGTAATGTAGTCTTTCAAAAGCCTTCTGTGAGTCCTTGGGCACGAACGACTAACGCTATTTATACTATATTCAACAGGGAATATGTCTCACTTGAATTGTATATATCAAATTCAAGGCATTCTAAACATATTTACAAAAATCAGAGCACGAATGAATTAAAGTCATAAACATTTTTTTTTATACTTGTTAGAAAGAATTCAAAATCTGCATTTACTCGTCATTCATTATGACCCATGCACTGACCGAGAGGTTTTGCTTACAAAGTTAAACGACGAGAGGTGCCAGGTTTGACCCCAGGTTCCGATCGTAGACTTAGAAGCTCAGAGTTTCCCGAGATTTGCTCTGAAACCCGTGTAAACGTTAGGACTTGTTAGAACATTATAGACTCCGAAATTCATATTTAATAATTAATCTAGACTCTTTCATTTTAAGACTCTAATTTTAGTATGCGGGTACATGTATGAAACTTCCGCATTTTTGTCACTCCTTGCGGTTTTCTCAAAGTACGTGTATCTTCCCTTATATCTTTTTCGCTTCTGTAAAACTGTTCAGTATATGTATGTAAGTGCCTCTCTTAAAAGGACGAGCTTTTGGCTCGCTCCAAAACACGATATATATTTTAATAAATAACCAAGATGAAATACAGTTCACAATTCACTCATTACTCAATATTAAATCCACAGTGTATAATCAGGAAATATTCTAGATTCTTTTTCAGAATAACCACCATGCTAAATTCTAATGAATGGAAAGATGGAGAGATTAGAGAAATGCCAGAAATGATAGATAACTTGGAGTAAGATAAACATTTTCTTTATGTAAGAAGATTTACAGGTAAGCGAATTTTACTTACCTATATCATCTACTCTGAAGGTATCATAAAATATTGAAATTTAAAATACATGATAAATTTTAAAAAGGATAAACAGTAGGAGTTAAAATCGTACTCACGCCATATACATATATATATATATATATATATATATATAAGAATATTTTATTTAATTTAATAGATTATGAAAGACTGATTTCAAAATAGAATTATAAAAAAGAAATAGTTGATAAACTGTTTTTCTAATAAACTATTCTTGGTGAAATAAATTATGAACACTGATGAACTATTTTAGAAAAAATAACTGTCTGTTTATATACCTATATATTAACGAATTAAAACAAAATGTTTATATTTTCAAATAGACTATTTTTGGAGAAATAAATTAAATAAACAAAATGAACTTATTTAAGGAAACTAATATTGAGCCGCTAAACGCAAATAAATATGACGTCTGGAAATTTAAAGTCGAAAATTTGTTACAAAAAGATGATTTATTCATAGTTATAAGTGATGAGCCTCCAACGCCGATAACTGATACATGGAGGTCTAAAGACCATAAAGCGCGTGCAGTTATCAACTTATTAGTTGATAATGATTAAATAATTTATGTAAAAAATCTCTCAACCGCGCGCGAATGCTGGGAAGCTCTTAAAAAATACATGAAAAGTCATCGCTCTCAAGCAAACTCTTTCTCCTACGTAAACTGTATTCTATCAAACTAGTTGAAGGAGGCGACATGACAGAACATATTACGAAAATATACCAAACGCGAGATAAATTAATTGCGATCGGAGAAAATATAAGTAATGAGCATCTGTCAGCTCTATTACTATGTTCGTTGCCTCCTTCCTACGACGTACTAATTACCTCTTTGGAGAGTAGAGACGAAGCAAATCTCTCTCCGGAATTTATCCGAACGAAACTAATTGATGAACATTTAAAAAGAGAAGAAAATAAACAACAAAACAATATGTCAGCTTTAAAGATAATAACTAAAACAAAAAATGAAAATGTGAAATTTTGTAAATTCTGTAAACGTAATAATCACAATATTGATGAGTGTTGGATTCTAAAAAAGAAAAATAATGTCAGGTCTAGACAGAACGCTAGATATAATAACAACCGACAGCCCTTTAGATCTGCAATGTGCTCCCATGATAGAGATAACGCAGACAAAACACAGACTTCGGCAACTGATAAAAATAAATCAAATAAGGTATTTACATTATATATGGGTATGAAATCAGATAATTGGTATATTGATTCAGGCTGTTCGACTCATGTCTGCAACGATAAAAGTAAATTTTATGAATTCTATCCTAGCTCCTCGTGTGTCACAATCGCAAATGGGCAGGAAATAAAATCATTTGGCAATGGGTCTGTAAAATTACATACCATAAATTCAAATACTACACAAAACACCATACAATTAAAAAATGTCTTGTATGTACCGGATATTGAGACAAATCTCATATCTGTGAAAGGGGCAACAGAAAATGGGTGTATAGCAGTATTTAAAGATAGATCATGCAAAATAATGCATGAAGGCAAAACATGTATTGAAGGGTATATCAACAATAATTTATATGAATGTAAAATAAATTCTGATACAACACACACCATAAACATTGTGAAAACATGCGAAAATAAAAACTGCATAGACAAATGGCATGTTAAATTGGGTCATAGAAATATTAATCACATAAAACAGTTAGTAAAGAAAAACATGGCAACCGGGATAAAACTAGATGATTGCAAACACGATAATGTATGCGAAACTTGCATATTATCTAAATTAACCGACAATCCTTATCCCAAAAAGGCTCAATTTAGGGCAACAAAAGTTTTAGAGTTGGTTCATAGCGATTTATGTGGGCCGATGAAAACCCTCACGGTCGGTGGAAAGTATTATTTTTTGACGTTCATAGATGACTTTAGTCGATTTACCGTTATATACCTATTAAGAAATAAGGACGAAGTTTTATCAAAATTGAAACAATACATAGCAATGACTTCAAATAAGTTCGGGAGAACTTTGCAGGCAATCCGCACAGATAATGGAGGGGAATACACCGGAAAAGAATTCGATGAATATTTAGGAAAATTAGGCATAGACCATCAATTCACAGTCCCCTATTCGGCTCCTCAGAATGGCGTTTCTGAGCGTAAAAATCGAACTTTGGTTGATATGGCACGTTGCTTATTAAAAGATGGAAATTTACCGAATTCTTTCTGGGGTGAGGCAATTAATACCGCTGTTTACTTACAGAATAGACTCCCGACTTCTGCGTGTGAATCGACACCCTATGAATTATGGACGGGTCGAAATCCTGACCTGTCAAAATTAAAACCCTTCGGTTGTCGTGCCTATGCTTATGTACAAAAAGTACACAGGGGAAAATTAGATGATACCGCCCAGCAAGGTATATTTGTAGGGTATGATAATAGAAGTAAAGGGTATAGAATCTGTACGAATGGTAAAAACATAATTATAAGTCGTACTATAAAATTTGTAGAACATGAAAATAAAGAAATATTAAATAATGAAACATTAAAAAATAATGATGAAAGACCTGATAACATAAAATTATCACCAAAACTGCAGATAATAGATTCGGAAGCAGAAAACACAGATGATAGCAGTTTGTCAGATAATTCACAAAACATACCGCGAAGATCGCAAAGATCTAATAGGGGGGTACTACCTGATAGATTTACGTTCACAGTAAACAATAAAAGAATTGAAGAACCGAAATGTTGGGACGATATAATGAGTATGAAAAATCCCATAGAGAAAGAAAATTAGATTAAAGCCACGTTAGAGGAAATAAACTCACTTCAGGAAAACGACACATGGGAATTAGTAGAAGCCTTGCCAGGAACTAAAGTGATAGGTAGTAAATGGGCATTTACGGCAAAATTCAATAATCAGGGACTAGTGGAAAAATATAAAGCAAGGTTGGTAGCCAAGGGATTTCCCCAAAAATATGGCATTGATTATGATGAAACCTTTGCACCTGTTGCATCACACACAACCATAAGAAGTTTTCTAGCAATGTCCCTGTACAAAAATTTAAGTTTAAGACATGTTGACATTAAGACGGCTTTCTTACATGGGGAATTACAGGAGGATGTATATATGCAGCAACCAGAGGGTTATGCTACGCCAGGCGAAGAGCATAAGGTTTGTAAGTTGAAAAAGGCCATCTATGGCTTAAAGCAGGCCGCGGGGCTTGGAATCAGAAATTAAATGATACATTATGCAAATTAGGTTTCAATCAAAGCCAGTACGATAAATGTCTTTATAAAAGAAAACAAAATAATTCAACAACATATGTTCTAGTATATGTTGACGATTTATTAATTGCGGGTGAAAATAAAATTATAAACAGGTTAATAGACAAATTAAAAGAAGAATATCCGTTGACAGACTTAGGCGAAGCTAAGTATTATCTAGGTATAAATTTAGAAAACCCAGTAAAGGCACGATAACGCTCGACCAAACGAACAAAATAATGGAACTAATTACCAAATTTGGGCTTGAAAATGCGAAACCAACAGATACTCCCATGGAGCCAGGCTACATAAGGCTAGTCGATAATGAAAACCTTCTACCGCACAACACCCAATACCGACCAGCTATCGGAGCGCTACTCTACATAGCCACGGTATCGCGACCGGATATTAGCGCTGCAGTGGGGATTCTAAGCCGAAGGAATGAGTGTCCCAGATCAAAGGATTGGGAAGCGGTTAAGAGGGTCATACGCTATCTAAAAACAACAATTAACCTCAAATTAACATTTAGCAATAAAGAGGAACCTGTCCTGAGGGCATATGCAGATTCAGATTGGGCAAATGATGCATCCGATAGAAGATCAATCGCAGGAAATCTGTTCATGCTCGTAAGAAATCCCATCCAATGGAACTCAAAGAAACAGAACTGTGTAGCTATGTCGTCAGCTGAAGCAGAATATGTTTCGGCAGCAAATGCTGCACAAGAACTAATATACATTAAGAATTTATTGCACGAACTAGATTAAAATCAAGAGGAACCAATAACTTTGTATGAGGATAATATGTCCTGCATCAAATTGGCAGAAAGCGACAAACACCATCATAAAACGAAACACATCAATCTACGATACCATTTGCTTCGTGAAAACATTAAAGAGAAAAGAATTCAAATGGTTTATAAATCTACAGAAACTATGATCGCTGATATCCTCACGAAGGCTCTGCCGAAAACTATTTTCATTAAACACAGAAATGAACTATTAAATTAAAAATAGACTTTCAGAGTCTAAGTGGGGATGTTAGAACATTATAGACTCCAAAATTCATATTTAATAATTAGTCTAGACTCTTTCATTTTAAGACTCTAATTTTAGTAAGCGGGTACATGTATGAAACTTCCGCATTTTTGTCACTCCTTGCGGTTTTCTCAAAGTACGTGTATCTTCCCTTATATCTTTTTCGTTTCTGTAAAACTATTCAGTATATGTATGTAAGTGCCTCTCTTAAAAGGACGAGCTTTTGGCTTGCTCCAAAACACGATATATATTTTAATAAATAACCAAGATGAAATACAGTTCACAATTCACTCATTACTCAATATTAAATCCCCAGTGTATAATCAGGAAATATTCTAGATTCTTTTTCAGAATAACCACCATGCTAAATTCTAATGAATGGAAAGATGGAGAGATTAGAGAAATGCCAGAAATGATAGATAACTCGGAGTAAGATAAACATTTTCTTTATGTAAGAAGATTTACAGGTAAGCGAATTTTACTTACCTATATCATCTACTCTGAAGGTATCATAAAATATTGAAATTTAAAATACATGATAAATTTTAAAAAGGATAAATAGTAGGAGTTAAAATCGTACTCATGCCATATACATATATATATATATATATATATAAAAGAATATTTTATTTAATTTAATAGGACTTCTTAGAAAATCTTTATAGAGGGTATTTAGCCAAGACCCAGAACCCTAACGTAGTCAATCGGCCTTAACCAACATAACCAGAAAAGCCAACAAACTACAACTTTTATTATGATTCAGAGCAAATCACTGTCATCACTTTTATTATACACTATTAAATATGAAATTAATTATCTATATAGTTTTCTTAATATTATCTATGTAAAAAATTTTTTAAAACTGTCAAATGATAGCTATGATACATAAAAATCACAATTGAAGCTTGTTTAAAATGTAATTTAATTACAAATTCTCACTTTTCAAACAATTCCTTAGGACTTGGCAATAATTCAGCAAATTTTTCACTAAGAAAGATGAACTTTTTTTTTACTCTATCTTACCCATAGGGTCGAGAAAGTATTGTTTTAGAGTCAAATTTTCGAACGTGGGTTTTTGTTATATTTACATGTTCTGAGGTCCCCTGAATACGAAAATCATGTTTTTAGAGAATGGTCTGTGTGTCTGTTATCAGAGCATATCTCAAGAACATATAATAGCAGAAACTCCAAACTCGGTATTCTAAATGTGTATCATACCGTGATGCTACAATAAGCTTTTCGTTGAGATGAAGCAAATGGTTCGTGTACAGGGACACTTAAAAGTATTCAAATACATTACGTCTATGGGGAAAATTGCAGGTAAGTAGAGTTTAACATCTATAGACTGCTCTAAACAAAATTAAAGAAATATATATCTTTTGTAATACAGACAGTCAACTGGGAAAAAAATTTTGTATGTAGGAGCCTCTCCACCCCCCTCCCCCTGGGGGGAAGTCCCCTCGAAGGGAGTAAATTTTCATGATGGGTACTTTTCAAAAGAGCTCGCCAATAACTTTAAAACGAATGGTTGAACCATCGATCTGCGATAATTTAAAATAGAGTAGTAAAATTCGAATCCTGGTTTCTGCTTGATTGGAGACACAATCACTTAATATTAAATAAATTTAGACGTGGCTTTGAAATAAAACACCTCGTACTTAAAGACGAAAACATTTAATAAGACACTACTAAAAAAAAACGCACAAAACATAGATAAACATTTAGAACACAAATAAAAATATTCTTCTCTAATTAACTAAACATGTCATTCTCTCGTTCCATCCAAAAACTCCGTTTCTCTTCCTTGGCTGTTGCCACCTATCTCCTGTCAAATACCACTTCATGACGTCATGGAACTTTACTCGTCCCTCCTTTTTGAGCTCATACGTCACAGGGGTGACTATGATGCTACCAAACTTAGATACTGTTTCATGATATAGAGAGTTTCTACATAAATGTTCACATTCATGATAATGCTGAATAGTTTTTGATACAATACTAAGAGTTTCTAAGAAAATGTTGACGTAGGTACCACAAAAATTCTTTTTAGAAAATGTTTATAAAATAAATGTTCATATATGTAAATCCTAAAAGTTTATATCAAGAGTTTATAAAAAAAAATGCATGTATCATAAAATCTTTAGGAAGAGCTTCTGCATATGCCTAAAGAAAAAAAAAATTTAAATGCATAGTATATTCAGCAATAAACAACAACAGCAATACACACAAATAATTGATCTAACATTAAATATCTTACAAACAACCCTTATAATATGCACATGAATTATATAGTATATCACGAGGTAAATTAAATTTGAATAATTAGATATAACTGAAATACTATTAAAATATTTTAAGGAAGTCTAGATAAAGAATCGGCATTGCCATGATTTTTCCCCTTCCTATACGTAATTTTTAGATTATATCTTTGCAAAGCTAAAGCCCAACGTGTTACCTTTGCACCGTGTGGCATTGTTTGGGTCAGAAAAGTCAGAGGATTGTGATCGGAAATTACTTCGACTTCTGCACCGAAGAGCCAAGTATCAAACTTTCGTAGAGCAGTCAGCACACTGTAAGCCTCTCGTTCGATCGTTGACCATCTGACTTGGCACGGAGAAAGTTTTTTACAAAAGAAAGCAATCGGATGTTCTTTGCCAGAATCGTCCGACTGAGATAAACATGCTCCTATAGCTTTGCTCGAAGCATCAGTGTACAATTTGAATGGCTTTGCTATATTAGGCGTATATAGATATGGCATATTCATTAAATGGTGTTTCAATTTTTGAAAGGCTGTTTCTTGGGCATCAGACCAGGGAATTTCATTAGGTACGCTTTTCTTTGTTAATTCAGTCAAGGGAAGAATTTCTAAAGCAAAATTTGGAATGTATTCCTGGTAATAATTAGCCAAACCAATTACACTACGAAGTTCTTTTTTGGTGATAGGCCTGCAAATTTTTCTTATAGCTTCGGTTTTTTCGGGATCGGGTGTATGTCTTCCTGATCCAATAATATGGCCTAAAAATTTCACTTCATTCTTTCCGAAATCGCATTTCTTTAAATTAACTGTAAGACCAACTTCTTGGAATGTTTTGAGAACTGCTTTCAAATGTGTTATATGTTCACTCCAAGTGGTAGAGAATACTGCAACATCGTCGATATAGGAACGACAATAATCTTTATGACACTCTAAAACTTTGTCTATAGATTTTTGAAATGTACTACCAGCGTTCTTCATACCAAATGGCATTACATTCCATTGGAAATGCCCTGAGTGGGTAGTAAAAGCAGTATAATGTTTGCTGTCTTCTTTCATAGGTATTTGCCAGTACCCTTTCGTGAGATCTAGAACAGAAATAAACTGCGAATTACCAATCAAGTAAATAAGATCATTGGCAATCTTCATGGAGTATGCATCTGGGATGGTATAGCTGTTCAATAAACGAAAATCAACACATAACCTAACAGTTCCATCCTTTTTGGCAACGCAAATTACAGGATGAGCCCATTCGCTGTTACTATGTCCGACTAGTCCAAGTGTAAGTAATTCTTGAATCTGTCGATCCACTTCTTTTTGCATAACTATCGGTATTCTTTATGGACGTAGTCTTTTAGGACAGCAATCGCTAGTAACGCGGACACTGTGTCCTTCTACTATTCCGGGTTTAGTGCTGAAAACATTATTATATTTGCATATTACATTTTTCAAATCATTTTTCTTTTCAAAATTTAAATCTAAACTATCAATATGATCCGCTATTTCTTTAGGGGTTAAGCATCCATTTCCGAATGGTGCATAATGAATATCACCAAAATCTTTATCTTCATCAAATATTAGGCCAACATGGTCAATTCGAGCAACGTATGGTCTGAGCTTATTAAAATGTAGTTCTCTTCTGGACCCATTCTCTAATTCAACTAAGGCTGAATGTGGTCTAGTGATTTCAACAACAGTAGCTGGGCCAATCCAAGTTTTAAGTAATTTATGCGAAGATGAAGGAACTAGTATTAGTACTTTATCACCAACATTAAACTGTTTATCTCTTGCTCTCAAATTATACCGCGAAGTATATCTTTCTTGAGAATCCTGAGCATATTCTGATGCAATTTCATGTGCTTTTCTTAGTTTCTCAACTAGTTCTGATATATATTTTTCAACTGATGCGGAAACTGAAGTGGGAATTTTCCTCTCACCAGTCCATACGTCTTTCAATAGTGACAATGGTCCAGGAGGCAAACGCCCATAAACTAACTGAAACGGAGAATCAAATGTCGTACTATGAGGAACTTCTCTGTAAGCAAAAAATAGATATGGAAGATGCAAATCCCAGTTAGATCCATATTCCTGTATATTTTTATTTAACATATCTTTCAATGTTCGATTCCAACGTTCCACTGCACCCATACTTTCTGGATGACCTGGCGTTGCAAACCTTGGAGAAACTCCAAGAAGTTCCACAAATGCTTCACTTAATTTAGCAGTAAAATTAGTACCTTGGTCTGTACATATTACTTTGGGGAACCCTGTCTGTGTAAATATTCTCATCAGATTATTGCAAGTTGTTTTAGCATTGATGTTAGTCACGGGAATAGCTTCAGCCCATCTAGTACATAAGTAAACTGTACAGATCACATATTTATGTCCTCTTCGAGACGGGGGTTCTAAAAGTCCAATACAGTCCAAACTCCAGACTTCAAATGGAATTTCTGGCCTAACGATGGGTTGTATCGGTATACGATCCCTATAGGAAACTGTTCTGCGTAAATGGCAGGTTTTGCAACTTTCACAAAATTTTTTAACGTCTTCTTTGAGACTTGGCCAATAAAATGAATATTTTATTCTCCGCTTTGTTTTCTGTTCGCCTAGATGACCAGCCAATGGTATTTCGTGTGCCATCCTAAGAACTTCTTTTCTTTTGCATGTGGGCAGAACAACTTGATCAACATTTTCTCCACATAAGCATTCTGAATGGACAAGAACTCCATTACTAACTTTAAATGAATTCTTCCCATTTTTGGCACAAAACCAGGATTTCTTTAAATCTTCATCATCTAATTGTAATTTTATAAAATCTTCTTTATTTCCATTGCTTTTATCATCGGTAATCTCAGCATTAAGTTGAAGGGACGTTGAGATGTTTTTCTTTTCATCATGTTCTTCCTGATTTTCTTTTTCAATGCTCTCATTTAACTTTGCAAGTATATGATTCATACATTCATTTAATTCTACATTCTCCATTAAAACTTCATAGGCAGTTGAACAAATTAGCATACCATTCACAAGTTTCTTCGACACTGCACAAGTTACAGGTACATTGCCGTGTTTCCCATCATCTATCTTTAGGTTAAAAATCTTTAGAGCAGCTACTTCTTTTTCACCGAAAGCCGAAATAATTTGGATTGTTCCATCCCCTTCTCCAAAGTCGGTATCGACCAAATCTGCACGTAAGACTGAAATTTGTGCTCCAGTATCCACTATTGCCTTCAAAACCTTTTCTCCACATTTGATATTTACGTATTTCAAATCATCAATTCCATCTTTAATCGGCATAGAGGTTGACACAGGAATGGACACCTTAGCAGTTACAACTTCGTTCGCTGTCTTTGGCTTAACGTCTTTGGCTTCAACCACATTTCTTACGGCATTACGAGTTGATGCTTTCTTGGAATTCTTGGGACAAACTCTAGATAAATGTTCCACAGATCCACACGTAAAACAAGTAGGTTTAAAACTTGTATTTTGATCAGTTCTTGAAGGAAATGATGTCCTAAATTTCCGAGATGGCTGTTCGTCTTTTTGTTTGTTGCTAAAGTCTTTAAAATCAGGTTTGTAATTACTAGTTGTTCTATGTTTCATATCACCCAAACCGGATCCCTTAGCATTCAATCGTACACTTTCGTACACATCCAACTTATCGGCTAAAACACCCGGAACAAGTAACTTAGCCCAGTCATCGACGAAATGTTCTCGGATATCACCTGGAACGCGTCTTTTTAACTGATCCGTAATCATAAGATTCTTCAATCCTTCAAAATCATTTACTGCAACTCCTTCAAGCCATTCCTCAAAGTAGCTTGTTATTTCGAAAACAAAGTCTCGCCAAGATCGAGTAGGGTTTCGCTGATGTTTCACAAATTTTAGTCTGAAATGTTCAGGGCCTAATTTAAATCGTTTTAATAATAAACCTTTGATATAATCATAATCGTCAAATTTTTCTTCTGATTCACGAGCTATTAATTGAGTGATTTCTTTTGGCATAAGAGCTAAAAGGGCTGATACCCAGTTACATTTATCTAGATTAATTCTCTTGGCTTGACACTCAAACAAAGTCAAGAACAGCACTATATCTCCATCTCTCATTTCGAATTTTGGAACGATTTTTGTTAAATGTTGCGTACTACTCTTAGCTTCAGAAATCGGTGCTACTTTAAACTTTTCAGCTTCCAAACGGATTTTTCTAACTCAAATTCATATTCGCGTTTTTGTTTTTCAATCTCTTGCTCTTGGAACTGCTTTTCAGCATCTTGTTTCTCACGGAGCTTCCTATCTTCGATAATAATCTCGAGCTGATTCTTAGTAAACTCTTCGTCATATTCTTTATCTTTGGTAATTAATTTGCGTAAATCGCTTACAGTCATTTCATTCGTGACCTGAAGATTCAGCTCCACAGCCAACAATTTCAAATCCTCTTTCTTTGCGCGACCCAAATATGCCATCTTATACACCTAAAATTTTCTGAACCAGAAACTTAGCAAAAATTCCTCAAGGTGGTGCTGATTAAAACACTTTGTTAAATATTAATGGAAATAAAATTATATACCATACGCAAAACCCATAATTTATACCTAAAGAAATTGATATCTATATAAATTTCTTTACTTAGCTTATGAATCAAACTGACTTTAAAAATACATGAATGTTATTTTCACACATTAGAAATAATTTAAAACACACTGCCGTGCATATTTACATTTCCTTACGCAATGAAATATAAAATAAAATTCTTTTCTTATTTATCCAATTTATTTTTTATTGCAACCAACACTTTTATTTCATATGAAATGAATAAACAAACATTTCTATCATAAGCTTACTTCAACGTTTGTAAAAAAAAAAAATAAACAAAAAAAAAAAATGTATTCTTTAACACTTTTTATATAATTACCATTTGTCATAAGTATAAACACAGAAAAGAAAAAAAAATTACTTTTTCTATAAAATAATGAAATGGAACAAAGAAAATAAAAATAATAATAACGCAGACGATTTTCGTCAGCATTAGCTATTTCGTTCGAAACAAACTAATTTATTATGGCTCGTTATTAAATGAAATAAACAAAACACTATTTGTGTAATTTCAACACTTAATAACTAAAATGAATCAACTCTCATAATATATTTCATATTAGGTACATTCATTAAAATATAAATATTCTAAAGAAAAATAGATTTTCCAATTTCAGGAACAAAATACGATATTTACTCTTATTTATTTCATCACACAAAATACTTTTAACTCTTATTTCGTAGAGCAAACAAATAAAATATATAGATATGTATATATATCAAACTGAGGGGGAAAATATCAAGATCTACTGTTGTAGATATTTAACAGATAAACAACTTTATATTTTTTTGAAGTAAATAAAAAAAATCACATTGTATTAAAATTAATATTAACTGGCGTGAAATATTAAACCTTTATTCACTGCCGTAAATAAATGTAATTAATACATATACGCTGTATTAAAATTAAACAATCACTGGCGTGACATCGTATGCTGTTATTTACCAGCGTAAATTATAATACACTTAATACATTCACACTGTATTACAATTGACATTCACTGGCGTGAACTTTATTCGAATGTATTTGAGAACAAACTTTAGTTTTTGAATATATTTATTTCTCGAAGAAAAAAAAAAAAAAAAAAAAAAAGGCTGTTTTAATATTGGTTTCTAAAAGCCAGTTATTAAAATGATTTCTTCTCCAGTTAATGGTTTTAATAATCTCACAATTATCATTTAGCCCATTATATTGATCCAGTTCTGTTTTATTGATATCCATTATTATATCTATTTGTACTATCATCAATAAGACTTTCCTTTTTTTCGTCGTTCTACATGAAATTTTTATCATGTTTTCAAATTCCGTTGAATTGGTGATTGTTTTTTAGATTACAAACTTCTTGTTCTATTCTAAACTAGTGACAATATTATTATTTCTTGTTACTCTTAAACTTTTTTATTTTAGGTTAAAGTTATTATCAGAGACCATTGTTCTCATATCTTTTAATATCAAATCCTTGTTTATGATTGACGTCGAAAGAAACAAAATAATTATGTGTTAATTCTTGTAATTATTTTTTTATGAGAGAGGAGGGGGGGAGTGAGTTCTGATGATACGACAGTTAATTGTTAGATTATTGGTTAATTCTTGATTGTTTATTGCAAAAATTATGACAGTTAAGATAAGTTCTTCAAACGTTTTAAGAAGTTGATTGTTTGCTAGAAAATATCGTTAACTATTGAGTAATTTAACAGGATTGATTAATGTTGTTTTGTTTTCTTGTAATATGTTTATGAAATCTTTTAATATTTCTAAAATTTTTGCAATTTCCTTTGATTTTTTAGAAGATTAGGAAATTCTTTGAGATACAAATGAACTGCTTTTTTGAATGAGCTTTTGTTATAATACATTCGTCTAGCTTCAATAAAACAGCTACTAATTTCTATAGTTCTATTACCATTCTACCTCAGATTACTAAAAAAATCGCTCTAGGTTCGACTTGAAAAAAATGTAAAAAAAAAAAAAAAAAAAAAGATGTTAAACATCCAAAAGAATTCAAATACATTACGCCTATGGGTGAAATTTCTCGCTAATGCAGTGAAACATCTATAGGTTGTTTTAAGCAAATGGAACAAACCTATTTTTTATATGCATAAGAAGATTAGAGAAGAACTTTAAAAGTTTATTTTAAGAAGATCACAGAACAGAAGTCATTCGACATTCATTTACAGGGCTATTCCGATAAGTAGAGTGTGACATCTATAGGTTACACTAAACAATATGGAATGAACACTTTTTTCTGCATGTGTAAAAGCATGTTTTGTGTAGGTTGTGGTATGGAAATCATTCACATTCGTTTACAGGGCTAACCAAGTATTTGGATATACTGGGGCAGTATTTGGATATTGCTGAAAGTGTATTTCAATTTGATTATTATTATTATTATTTTTTTTTTAATCAGACTAAATTAAAGTACATAATATTATGTTCATATAGTTCAAAGATACAGGGCTACACATAATTAAGTTAAACATATTTTTCTATTGAATTTAATTGGTGGAAGTGCTTGCAACATATTATTACGCCGACGAATACTGCTCAGGAAATAAAATTCATATTTCTTACCCATACTGTAAACAAAGTATTTTTTGAAATTCTATTTTAAACTTTAGTTTTTATATAATATTACGTTTTTGAGGACTCTGAATAGAAAAATCCAATATTTAGCTGTTGATCTGTATGTATATTTTGTATAAGCATAACTTAAAATCAAATGACAGTAGAATACTCAAATTTGGTATTTTGAAGTTCTCATTAGGTTGATACTTAAAGAATTTTATCAAGATTGTCGTGTTTGAAGGCAAATCAATAACAGCTTTGATTTCTTTCTTCCTTTTTTTTTTTTTTTTAATAAATAGAACTATAATAAAACAGGACTAATGGAAACGGGGCTTGATAATAGGCACTATTATATAACGGGGTTTGAGGGGATCAGAAGTCCCCCCCCTCCCTCGCACGGATTTATATGTCAATTAAAACTTTTTCTATACCTATTGTAGAATATTTTAAAAGTAGATTTAATAGTATTAAATACATGGTAAGAAAAGGTTTTTTGAGTGATGAACCGGATTATTATTATTATTATTTTCTATGTATGAAGGAGATTACCACACTTCAACCTCCATTTTAATATAGCACCTGCATTAACAAAAAATATTAGACTGTTGTTAAATTTAAAAGTTTATACCAAATTATTTAGATGAATTACTTTGATAATTTAGATGATTAAATTTTAATTTTTCAATATTTAAAAATAGAAATGAAAAAAATAAGATTAAGTTTGTTTTTCTTTCTTTCTTCCTTTTTGTTTTATGTAAAGGAAAAAAAATGAGCTTGGATATTTTTTTAAGCCAATATTCACAAAAAATCTGGAATTACTCTACTCGAGATTTCAAATATTAAGTAATAAAGGGTAGTATGAATAAGTTAAAGTAAGAGAAGTCATTGAAAAAATGAAAAGGAAAATTATAATAGGCTATTTGAGTATTTTTCTCTATATAGTATGTTGTTTAAATTAACGCTATTGGCATTCAAATAATTTAAGTCCATAGATCATAATGATAAAGAAATTTTCGTTGTGTCCCTGGAAAAATCTATAAATGCTAGACTCACAAAAATCGATACCGTTCGTGTGACTGACCTATAACATTTATATAAATTTTCAGTTCAATCGGATGAGGCGTTTAGACGCAAAAAATGAAGTTTTTAAATGAACTTCTTAAAATGAACTTTTAAATTTAATAACAGCTCTGAATTCTATATAAGCACATGTACAATATTCAAACTATTGGATCAGAGAGGCGGTAGCCCACCCCCCTCTCACAAAGAAATATTTGTCAAGTAAACTATTTCGAAACCTAGTTTTACACCTTTTTGGCGTAGTGTTATAAAGTAGTTCACTTTATCTTACCCCTTAATCTCAAGTCTCTCTTTCTAGTACTGAAATGATTTCTTTTATTTTTTATTTTGAGAATTATTTTTTAGTAATCATTATGAAATTTAGTAGAATTATTTATAATAGAGATAGTCAACTGGAAAAAAATTTTATTGTGTAGGAGCCTCGCCAACCCCCCTGTGGGGGAGTCCCCCCTCGAGGGGAGTAAATTTTCAAGATGGGTACCTTTCGAAAGGTCTCGTCAATACCTTTAAAACGAATGATTGAATTATAAATCTGTGATAATTTAAAACAAAGATATCAATTTTTTTTTTTTTTTTTTTTTCTTTTGCTTGTAACGAAAAAAAAATCGTATTTATTTTTATTTATTTATTTATTTATTTTTAACTCGCTATGTAAACTCTGTTTCATATGTTATTAGACATGTATCAGTTTTCTCTTGGACGAAAATTGTTTGGTGTCTAAATTATTAGGTCATTTTTATGTCTTTTCACCATATTCACCATATTACCATCATATTACCTAATTACTTGCAAAAATTACATATATTACAAGTAATAGGGTAATGGAAGACGTGTGATTGTAACAACATATTTTATTTACTTTTGGATATGAAAGGATATGTAAAAAAAATTAAAAAAAAAAAAAAAAAAAGTTTTTGTTCTTTTCATCCAAACAACAAATTCCTGTAATTTGCTTTAATTAACTTTATTTGTTACATTTTAAAGCAGAAATCTATTTTTTATTATTTATTTATTTTTAATTTAATTTATTTGTTTATTTATTATTATTAATATTTATTATTATTCTTCATTCTTTAGAGTGAGTCAAAATTCTAAAATTTCAAGTTTCAGTGGTTTTTATTATTATTATTATTATTATTATTATTATTATTATTATTCAAATTTTAAAACAAAGTTATTTATAAATATTTCTTTCTTTCTTTTATTTGAAATATTAAGTGATATATGAAAATTTTATTTTCCTTCAATCCATCCTTGAGTGGCCAATTCGTAGAATTCCTCAAAGTTGTTTTTAATTTTAAAGATTAATATTTTTTGCATTTGAAAGCAACAATCTTATGGATATATATATATATATATATATATATATATATATATATATATATTATTTTTCCCCCTGAGATAAGGAGTGTGTGAAAACATGATTTAAACGAATTTTTCCAAAATTATCATAAACAAAGCGGTTTTTCTTAATTTTTGTAAAAAGCATATACAAATTAAATCAATTCTAAGGAAATATAAACTGTTTGCCCCTCTAAAAACACTTTATTTGAATTATTATTTCCGCTGTCCTACACCCTTCATCACTGAAATCGTTGTTGCGCATGACACAATTCTTAAGGGAACATTTTGTATAAACAATACATATATTCTATGATATGTTTGAAAATTATGCTTCCTACTGAATAAAACATTCGAAATATCGAAATAAAATATAATAATAATTTATACTTCTTTCCTTAGAATGTGTTTTATTTCCATATTTTAGTCAAAAGCGTTAAAGTAATCATAGACCCTCTTAAGTACTTTGTGGTATTTTTTATCCAAGAATTATTATTTTAAACCACGTAGTGACTGTAAAATCCTTGCAAGAATGGCAGAGGAATAATAATAATGGAGACTCATATTTTGATTTTTTTAATAATGTTAGAAAATTACTTCTTTCTTGTAAATGTTGATTATGGATAAATAAATTCATATCATTTCAGAAAAGTTTCAGGCTTGTGAAATAGATTTATAATGTTTTTTTTTTCTCTTTTCTTCACATATGCATTTGGAAAATCTGTAAATTCACTATGGTATGTATAATGCAGATATTGCTTCAATACACACACACAATATATATATATATATATATATAGCAAAGCTATGAGAGTTTGAGCACAATTCAACAGATCGTCTTAAAATTGGTACACATATTCAGTTGGTCCTCCTCCCATGCATTTCCATTACCATTTCGTTGATTTGTTATAATTAAAAACAACAGCTGTAGTAAGCCAAGAGAGTTATTTTATGCAGTTTCTCCTTATAGGGTAGAAGTGATTGCGCACATGGGTAGCAGAGATTGTGCTTAATTATAACTGCAATTGCATTGATGATAATAATAATAATTACACATGAATGACATTTTTATAAGGAATTTGCAACAAACATTTTTATATTGGGAGTGGCTATTGGAAAAAAAAAAATCAGAAATTTAAAAGAAATTATATATATATATATATATATATATATATATATATATATATATATATATATATATATATATATATATATATATAAATTTATTATAAGAAAAATTATTAAAAAACAGAAAAAAGAACAAAACCAGATAAAGATTGTAAAATAACATTAAATTACTAACTAACACACGTTTAAATTAAAATTAGTACGTTCCTTTTTCAGCTTGAATAGTTTCTTGTTTGCTGACCGAATCTCTCGCTATCCACAGTCGTTGCACTTATGTACATGGTTGTCATGAAAATACCTGCAATAAGTGAACCTGTTCGAGATGGTGTGTGCACTGTGCAATGCATTTTCGAAAAAAAAAGAAAAATAAATAAATAAATAGAAAACAGGTAGCACACTATATGTGTAAAATGATATATGGTTAGTCCCGCCCACTTTTAAGCCCAGAATCCGCCCACCGTTTGCTATTTATTAATTTTTTTCTTCTTTTTTTCTCTAAATATTAAGGACAAAACCTAAATTTCACTTGGTTTGAAATCTTCTCATTTCAATTTTAATATCCTTTACGTTTATTTGATTTATTTTATTTTATTGAAATTTAGACGATGACAGTCCTTAAAAAAAAGGTTTGAATAGGCTGATATTTTTTGCTCTTTCCTGCTGAATCCTATGTGCACAATCTCACGTACCAAGCGATCTCTCCTATTTTTACCTTATATATATATACATATTCTATTTCTTTATTAAAGGAGAATAATATGCATTATTACTATTCTTTTATTTATTGTATTTAATTATTAATTACTTACTTCATTATTATTATTATTTTATTAAATTGTTAAGAAAATTCTTTTGTTATTCCTTCAAGGCAAATCTGGCAGTCTATAAATGTTGATTATTGAATAAATTTGCTATGGCAAAGAAATCTGAGAAAGCTTTTTTAGTTATTTTTAGTTATGTTATTATTATTATTACTTTTTTTCGCTTTTCGTTTTTTTTTTTTTTTTTTTTTTTTTACTTTCTGAATATACATTTGTCAGAAAAGTATTGTGATCATGCAAAAAAACCAACATTGAGATTTTGAAGTTTCTACACGTCCTCTGAGTTCATATTTATTATTTTTACTGTAATGTATGTGTGTGTGTGTGTAAACACAATAGCGTCTAGAAGCTTTGTTCGAATGAGCTGAAAGTTGATATGTATGTTATAGGTCACCATAGCACGAGCTCTATTGATTTTGGTTAATCCAGCCTTTATAGATTTTTTGAAGCGACACAAAGAAAAAAAATTTATCATTATGGTCTAACGGCCCAATTTTTTAAAAGTGCGATAGCATCTAAACACCTTATTCTATTGAGCTGAAAATCTATGCACATATTATAGATCACCGTTGTACGAACTGTATAAATTTTGTAGAATCTAGCCTATATCATTTTTTTACAGTGACAAAACGAAAAATTCTTTCATTATTCCCTAAGGGCTAAAATTCGTTAGAGTGCGATAGCGTATAAAGGCTAAATCCGATTGAGCTGAAAACTTGAATATAAGTTATAGATCACCGTCCCACGAACTATATGAATTTTGGAGAATCTAACACTTATAATCGTTTTACAGGGACACACACACAAAAAAAAAAAAAATCTTTATCATTGTGGCTTATAGGCTCAAATTATTCAAAGTGCGGTACCCTCTAAACGTCTCATTCCATTGATCTTAAAATTTATATGAATGTTATAGGTCGCTTCTACACGAGCTGTGTACATTTTAGTCTAGCATTTATAGATTTTTACTGAGACACAATGAAAATTTCCAAATCATTATGATCTTTGAGCTCAAATTATTTGAATGGCAATAGCATTAATTTAAACAACATACTACTATATAGAGAAATATACTCAAATACCACATTATAACTTTTTCTTTTGTTTAGTTAAGGACTTTTCTTACTTTAATTTATTTATGCAATCGTTAATTACTTAATGTGTGGAAAGTTGACTGGAATCACTCCAGAATTTGTATTATTCAAAACCAACGAAAAAATTCTTTTTCAAAACATCATTCCTTGAAATATGAGAGTGATAAAAAAAAAAATATGTTTAGCTTCTGAAATGTGTTGTTATAAATAAAATACTTTTTTTTTTTTTTTTTTTTTTTTTTTAATTATTCCTTTCGGAAAAGCGAAACTACCCATTGATATAAGGAAAGAAATTGACTTTATAAATTAAAATGTGGAATGATTTGCGGTTTGAACATTTACTCAATCTGTATCTTCAATTTCTTTTTACACATTGAAGGTTTTTTTTTTTTTTTTTTACTGTGAGTTTAGAATATGTGCACTGTTGTTTTTATCTGAAAAGTAGTTTTCACTTTTTTTAAAATCTCGATTCCTTATGAATGAAGAAGTATGTTTAATTATAATTTGTAACAATTTCATATATTCAAAAATAACACTTTATATATTCATTAAAAAATGTGAAAAAAAGAGAACATAAATATTAGAAACATTATTTTTTATTCATAGGAGATCATGGTAGAGCGTGAGGGACTTATATTTCGTAGTTTTAAATGTACAAGAATTGTTTTTTAATTAAGCTAATTATGGGCTAATATATAACAAGAACGTTTGTGATATGTGCTTAATATATAATTTATGGACCATTCAATTAAAAAAATTAAAATATGCTGCAGTTTTAGCCTTATTCCCTTTTGCAGAGAGTAAAAAATATAAGTAATGTTTATGTTTTCTGTAAAATCATTTTATTTCTTTTATGAAACGTAAAAATATAATAATAATAATAATAATAATAATAAACTTGTAAATACATTTCTGTAGAAAAAATTAAAAAAAATACAGATAATAATTGATAAAACATACAGAAAACATATCGCACTTCTATATACCGTGATATGGTCTGAAATTTTGCACAACAAAAAAATACTTTAAAATTTAATAAATACATAAATATATTTTAAAAATATTTACCGCGTTACATCCTACAGATCATAAAGAGTTCATAAAACACTGTGAATTCATTCATCCACAATGGGTATATCCGGAGAGTAACATTTTTCTCAAACTATTCCAACTATCGCTGAGAGTTATCATTATTTTATTTTACTTCCTATTTATTTCAAGGACTTTACAGTCACCACGAGGCTTAAAAGAAGAATGTATGGAAGCAAAATACCGCAAAGCACTCAATAGGGTTCGTAATTACTTCCACGATTTTTGCTAAGAACTATGTATTAAAACTCGTACAAAGGAAAGACTAAATCATTATTATGTTTTATTTTAATGTTTTGAGTGGCCTGTTCAGCATAAATATGGTATTATACTTGCTGAAATGTAGCTTGTAATAAAATGCATAAGTTGTTTCATACCAATTTAATTCTTGCGAATAACGTTATGCGCTAGTTACATGCTTGCGACAAAAGTGCAGGAAAGTGAAAAATATATTTAAAATAAACTGTTTTTACACAGATAAAATGTTAATGCTTTCGGTGATATGTTTTCTGTCTATATAATTTTAAATCTAAATATTGTAATTATGGCTAATTTGTTTTATATAAGAAATATTTGTCATTTTTTATCTATTATATATTTTTTTCTTTTTCCTTGTAAATTTACGTTTGTTTATAATTCAATAATTAAAAGTTAAAGGAAAAGATTCAGATACATTTAGTGAATTTCTATGTTTACACAGGGGAATCTTTATTACATAATTGCAATCATAGTGATAATATAAAATTAATTTTGTGAAACTGATTTTAATTTTCATTTAAAAAAACAGAATATATTTTTTCAAATTAATTTTTCTTATATATATATATATATATATATATATATATATATGTATATAAGAAAAATTAATTTGATAAAATATATTCTGTTATTTTAAATGCAAATTAAAATCAGTTTCATACATATGTATATATATATATATATATATATATATATATGCATGTATGTATATGCATGTATGTATATAAGAAAAATTAATTTGAAAAAATATATTCTGTTTTTTTTTAAATGCAAATTAAAATCTGTTTCACAAAATTAATTTTATATTATCACTATGATTACAAATATGTAATAAAGATTCCCCTTTGTAAACATAGAAATTCACTAAATGTATCTGAATCTTATGAAATACTTGCTGCTGTTTTTGTAAATGTTTGATCAATTTTCTGCCTATTCCATATAAGTTTTTTGTCTTTTCCATATTATTTTATTCATTTTGTTTTACACATATTGAATTTAGCCATATTTGTGCTTTTTTATTAAACTGTCTGCCAAGGGGAGAGTTTGATCAATTAAAAGCATGCTTTAACCCCACACGTATGTCTCAAGTCATACAGGGTAATTTTGGCAGTTTAAATCATTTATTTTACGTTTTTCCAGTAAGTTTTACTTATGAATTGTTTCACTTTTATTAATTTTCTCGTAAGTTTTCCTTTAGTTATTTTTGTTCATATTTTCAACTTGTATATGACTGAAAACATATATTATAATTTCATATATCTATATATCTATATATCTATCTATCTATCTATATATATATATATACAGAGAGATAGAGGGTAAATTAATTTGTTCGTTAACATATTTAAGTAGTTTCATTGGTTTAGAAGCCTTAAAATATATATATATTATATATATATCCTATATCATATACTCATCATAAAAATTCAAGGCCATAGGATCCATCAAAGATTAACAATTGCACATTGAATGTTCAAATCAGTAGTTGTTAGGTTTACAAATTTAAAACATTAGTATGTTCTTGACACTCAATGTTTTATTCAGTTTCACTCCCTCTTTAGTTTAACTATTTTTCCTTTTTTATTAAAACCGATGGTTATTAAAATCTAAGTAATTTATTTTCTATTTACTTTTATAATTTTAAGTTAATAAATATTTAAAAACTTATAGTTGATTTAAAATTCATTTTAGCATAAAATATTAATACGATAGCCGAAGCTATCCGTATGCAAATGACATAAGTCTACGTCATCTGCTTGAATTGAATAAGTAGCGTAGCAGAAAAGCAATCGGGTGGCTTTTTCCGTGTTGATGCCGATGTGAATCCCGGTAATAAAGAAGCTGGCATGAAACGTAGTTTGTATATTTCAGTTTAAATTTTTCCTTGATAACCTCGACAATATTAGCTTGTGTAGAAAGCTGTTGTATTTCAGATGAGGTTTAAGTAAATATTTTTAGATTAATTCGAGGCTGATAGTTATTTCAAAACTGCAAACTTTTAAGCTTCTTTCAGTAATAGTATAGGCTTCAGTAACTACTCCGTACTATTATATCTGCCCTGAAGAATATTAAACGAATCGTCTAAATGTATTATAATTTTTATTTTCGTTTGCCATATTTTTATTTCACTAGATAAATCAATCTAGTTTTTAAATAAATGATTTTATCTAAAAGAAAAACTTGTCATATTTCTTTTTACCTGCTCAATACAGTTTCCACTGGGCTCTATTATTTCAACTCTGCTTAACTTTGAAGCTTTAAGATAATCATGTCAGGGTTATAAACCTGACATTGCTCTGAAGTACAACAAGTATAAAACTCAAGTGCTTGATTGGAAAGAAGATGTGGTGAATGAAGACTCTTGTCTTCTGTATAACGAGTTTACTAAAGAGATACCTACAATTTCTCCTCCTTGGGATGCTTATAACATCTCTTGGAGTTATTTTGATTATGGTATTGTCGGCAGGGAGAGTGATGAAAATTATTTCTTTACTGATAGCTCTAAACTGGATGGTAAAGTAGGATGTGCTTACCTCCATGTTTTCAACAATATAATTGTCCATTCTGAAAAATTAAGGCTGCCGAACCACTCTAGTGTCTTTGAAGCTGATGCTATTGCTATTTTAAAATCACTTAAGTTTGCTAAACATTATCGATTTGATAACGTTATTATAATTTCCAATTCAAGATCTATTCTAATGTCCCTTGAAGTTTATGTTACGAAGAATAAGATTATTAGTGATATCAAGGTTCTTCTGAAGGAGTTGGATGAAGTGAACATTAGACTTTGCTGGATAAAAGCACATGTTGGCTTGGTTATAAGATCAATGAGGATGTGGATGGGTTGGCGATGGACGCCACCCTCCTGGATAACATAAATATTACTTTACTTAAAAAGAAGAATTTAATTAACTTAAAGTTCAAGGAATTGAAAATTAGAGATTGGCAGTTAGAGTGGGACGGTTCAGACAAAGGAAGACATACCTATAGTCTGATTCCGAAGATTGACGTTTGTAGAATCATGGGGAATTTCTACCTTAATCAAGTCATTACCAATCACGGGTTCTTTGGGACATATCAAAATCGTTTCTTCAATAAGAGTTATCTCTGTTGTTGTAATCTGGGGATCCAGGATATCAACCATGTTGTTTATCACTGCTCCTTGTTCGACAGTATCAGACTAGAGCATTTTCCTAAAAATTTTAAAGATGTTCGGCTGTATGTTTTGCTGGCCAACCAAAGAACAAGGTATGGAATTTTACAGATTGTAAAATATTTCTGTAATGTGTTATTTTCTAGTATTTGATATTTGTGTTTTTAAAAGTTGTTTATATCGTTTTTTGTTTATGTGCTTATAAGTTTTAAGCACTTTTATCTTATACTAATAAATGATGTTATTTATACTGTTTTATTTTGGGTGGGGTTTTAGGTTTCAATACTTCGTTTTGGTGAACAGGTTGTTCGTGAACCTGACCTGGCTTTATGATTTAGTTTTTTGCCTTGCCCCTGCCCTTCCCCTATTGTCTATAGATTTCAAATACATTTGTTAGTTTTAGTTTTTAGTTTTAGTCTTTAGTTGTTTCTTGTATTTAGTTGTTAGTTTCAGTTGTTCCCTTCTTCTCGGGGTGTTTTGCGGGGTGTGGCGCTCGTACCTCGTGCCTGCTGGGGGATCGGGTTTTGCTCGGTTCCTTGGACTGGTCCGGCTTGCATGGGCTGGTGTCCTTGTGGTGTTTGGGGTGTCGGGGTATCGGAGCCTGTTTTGGCTCCAGCTGTGGGGATCCTGTCGTAGCGACAAGACTGTTTGTTACTCAGTTGCCTTCGGGCAGGGCGAGTCACAAGTATCTTACAACATTGAATAAAAAGGAACGCCCCCATAATTTTTCATTTTTCTCGGAGCACCATGCTTTGGTATGACTTCTTCAACAATAAGTTTAACAATTTCAGCAGCTTCAGCAGTAGGTAAAACCTTTATAATTGTAAATCTCGTGAAATAATCTGTGCAAACAACTATCCATATGTTGCGGCTTCGGGTAAGTGGAAAGTGTCCACCCAGGTAGCACATAACGTTGTTAAAACGTTGTTATAACTAATTTTTCAATGTTCAGACTTATTTGCAACGCTATAACAACGTTATGTGCTACCTGGCCAGATAAGTCAATTTCTATTTTAGCTGGTGCCTCAGTTAGCTTTATTGGTTGTAGCTGTCCTGGTGGCAATTGAGGAGGCGTTTTTCTTCTTTGACATTCACAACAATGAGCCACATATCGGCGTACGCATCCATAAAGTCCTAGCCAACAATATTTCTTCCGTATCCTGTCGTATGTTTTGGCAAATCCGAGACGACTGGAGGTTGGAGCATGATAAAGACTTCTTAGAATATCATGGCGGAGGTGATTCGGTACCACCAAAAGCCATTGCTGTCCCATAGGAACTTAGTTTCTTTTATAGAGTATACCGTCTTTTAACTGGTAATTTTGGTATCCTTCAACTCCGCTGAGAAATTTAATAATGGACTTCAACTTCTCATTTTTTATTTGATCCTTTCAATAGTCTCTGATGTTTGGAAGTAATGTAATTTCATCGCTGTTCGACAACTGCTTCCTGAAGCGGTTTCCTCGAAAGTGAATCGGCATCAGAATGCTTGAGTCCGCTCTTGTAGACAATGTTGATGTCCATTTCAGCTGATATGGTAGAAACGTTAGGTAGTCTCTGGAGTGTTGGTAGATTGACTCGTGCTCGTTGAAGGCTATCAATCGGACGGCAACGTTTCATAAGAGCTTCCACTGTCTGATAATCTAGCGTCAATAGGATCTGGTACAGGTCCTCCACGATTCCCTTCATGAGGTGAGCCACTTTTTTCTACTTTCATAGAAGGGTTGTCTTTCTGGCACAGAGAAAGTACGTCTTGGATTCAGGACTCTGATGTCTCTCCAATTTGCTTTACACGGGTAAGCAGTTACCTCTCAGCTTCTCGTCGTACGTCATCTGTCTGGCAAAGTGTGTTCTTGAGTACCTCCTGAAAGACAGTAACCCTAGTAAAAGTATCTTCGTTTTTTATCAAGCCATTGCCTAGCTCTTCCGGCAAAGTAGAAGATCACGTTTGCTAGGCATATTTGCTTATCACAGTTGTTGTAGGTAGCAATGCGCGTTGAATACCTTTTAGCCATCTTCTAGAACATTGTTCTTCATCTCTGGAAAAGATGCATGGCTTTCTACGTAACTGATATGACAAGATTGCTATTTAAATAATGTTGGGCTTTTGCTCGGCTTAGTCTGGCATTCTTCATCAACTTCTTACTGGATTGGGAAGACTTTCAAACTATGAAGGAAGTCCTTGAATTCGCTTATTTCTGCGTAGTTATTCCGTTATACATTTTACTTTTGGTACCGGGAGCCTCCCCTAAACTGTCCAGTAGATTAGACAACTGCTTGTGGAGAAACACTAAAGCGAAAAAACATAGAGAACTTAAAGTTCAACTCCAGACTTTATTTTCAACCAAACTTAATTTTACGTCAGCTTACATACAGTTGAGAAATTTTCTAGAACAGTATATTCTAGAAATTGAAAAGTCTAGAAATCACATAATATATTAACTGAATAATTAACATTAATATAATTAGCATAAAGACTTACTGAATAATTGAGAAATAAACAATTTAACTTTAAACAAAAAACCATTTATAAAGAATTTCCCTCGATAGGGATCAAACTTGTAATTTCAGAATTCATTGCCCGATGCTTTACCTCGCAGTTACAGCACAGGTGAAGTAACTTTCGTCACATTATTTTTGTAAAACAAATTTAAAAATATCGTATAACTGATGAATACTAAATTTGATCCATATTCTAAGCTATAAATATATGTACAGTATTATTGCCTGTTTACTTCTTTTGTATCAAATTATAAAACAATTGCAAGGTTTCTTTTCTTTTCTTTCCTTTTTTTTTTTTTTTTTTTTTTTTTGTACAAAATATTTTTATGCATATTTTTTAATTACGTTCCCCAACTACGAAATCTTAGAAAATGAAATTAAATGCTGCATGCGTTCCGAGGTGTGCATAGGTAGTTCATTGATTATCTCTGTCTATTTAGAATTACTTAAGTTCATTTAGAATTTTTTAAACGTAAATCGTCGGACTTTTGTTAAAAAAATTTCATTATAAATTTGCATATGATCCACTTTTTGTCTTAAGAAGTAGCTGTTTAATTGACGAGGAAAAAAAATATCATGAGTCTAACTTTTTCTTTGTGTCATAATTCAGTTAAAGTTATAGATATATGTTTTTTTCATATTAGTCGGTTTGGATGGAAAATAAAAGTTTTTTAAATCACTAAATTTGTTTTAAATGGCCATTCAAAAAAAAGTAAAGTGCGTAACGATTTAAATATTAATGTATAGATATTTTTCAAAACGTAGCCTTCTTTCTTATCCTATTTTGAACACTAATTTTCAATTAGCATTATCCGCATATCTTTAACGTATTAATAATCAAAACACTTTTAAATCTTTTTTGAGACACTCATAAAGTAGTAGTGTTTCATTTCGGCTCGACATTTTCATACATTTTATATATATATATATACACTGATGAAAAAAAAAATCCCAACACCAAGAAAAAATTATTGTACAGTAATGAAATTTCAGCAATACATTTGTCTAGGTAACATATTTAATTGATTCAAGTTTCAAGATCACAGGTAGAGCCATTGGCGAGAAGAGCCATTTCAAATGTGAAATGTTGGTACATTAGTAACCGGTGTAACCGCCAGAATTTTGAATGCAAGCATGCAAACGTGCATGCATTGTGTCGTACAGGTGCCGGACATCAGTTTGTGGGATGGAGTTAAATGCCTGTTGCACTTGGGCGGTCAATGCAGGGACGGTTAATGCTGGTTGTGGAGGACGCTGGAGTTGTCGTCAAATGATGTCCCATACGTGCTCGATTGGAGAAAGATCTGGTGATCTAGCAGGCCAAGGCAACATGTCGACACTCTGTAGAGCATGTTGGGTTACAACAGCGGTGTGAGGGCGAGCGTTATCCTGTTGGAAAACACCCCCTTGAATGCTGTTCATGAATGGCAGTACAACAGGTTGTATCACTAGACTGACGTACAAATTTGCAGTCAGGGTGCGTGGGATAAACACGAGAGTGCCCCTGCTGTCATACGAAATTGCTCCCCAAACCATAACTCCAGGAGTAGGCCCTGTGTATCTAGACCGCAGGCAGGTCGCTAGCAGGCGTTCACCTGGCCTCCTTCTAACCAACACACGGCTATCACTGCGACCAAGGCAGAACCGGCTTTCATCAGAAAACACAACAGATCTCCACTCCGTCCTCCAATGAGCTCTAGCTTGACACCACTCACGTCGCAAACGGCAGTGGTTTGGAGTCAGTGGAATGCACGCTACAGGGCGTCTGGGTCCTTGAAGTAACCGATTTGTAACAGTTCGTTGTGTCACTGTGGTGCCAACTGCAGCTCGAATTTCAACTGCAGATGCAGTACGATTAGCCACAGCCATACGCCGAACACGGCTGTCTTCCCTCTCAGTAGTGCCACGTTGCCGCCCGGAACCCGGTCTTCTTGAGGCAGTACCTTCCCTTCACCACTGCTGCCAACACTCATGCACAGTGAATACATTCCTGCCAAGTCTTTCTGCAATATCGCGGAAAGAAAACCCACCTTCTCGTAGCCCTACTACACGACCTCGTTCAAACTCAGTGAGCTGTTGATAATGGCTTCTTCGTCTTCTTAGAGGCATCCTTGACTAACATTAACCCACTACGTCAAATCTCAACTGTAAATAACGATCACGAACCTTACAGCGCTTATTTAAAGCAAACCTCATTTGTATGTTCATAGTGTCGCTACTAACGCCACACTTATGCGCGTAGCTCGAAATTTGAATCGACGTCATCTTTCAGATGTATAAACACACCTACCAAATTTCGTTTATCTAGCACAGCTCCTTCCGGTGTTGGGATTTTTTTTCCATCAGTGTATATATATATATATATATATATATATATATATATATATAGAGAGAGAGAGAGAGAGAGAGATTTGATAGTTTATTGTTGCTTTACGTTGACTTAATATTATTATTATTATTATTATTTTTTTTTTTTTATTTTTTTTTGTGGTATCACTTTGTTATAATTTGTGGTGTGTTTTTACCATTATAATATGCATCGCTTCTAGGTTTGTTTAACAAACAAAAAATTGATTGATAAAATATATTTTAAAGATTTTTGTAAATACTCTTCTGTCTATTCAATCATAAAACATGCATACATACAGTTATGAAAATGTTCATTATTTTTTGTTACCCTAATTTTCGAACAAAAATCTTCAACTTATGTTATATTGATATTATAACAGTTGAATTTATCTAAAGATTTTGCTTTGAAACAGTTGAAGTAATCTAAAGTTTTCTCTTTTAAATATCTAGGTTCTAAAATTATGGATGGAGTAGGAGGATTTTCTGTCAAAAAAGGGCTTTTGCCCTGTGGTTGGCCCTTATGGCTCCTTGTAAATGCGTTTATAGCCTTAAGATCAGATACACTCTTAGGATTTACGTTTATTTGTGACATAAAGAATTTTCCTCAAAGAAAGATTATTGTAATAAGACGCCATCGTTTCCAGAAGTAGCCTCTCAGCAGCTTTCCAACTGAAATGCCAATCACTCGTGTTTTTTCCTGACAGATTGAGGTGGTAGAGATGCTATTATAGTATTCAAGGAAAGAAATATTTTTCGCCGAATTCGCAAAATATTGCTACAATAAAAATCCACCTTTTCAAAAGCAAAATTTCCGGATATGGATGGACCTATAACTGGAATCTGCTGACATGGTCTGTTGTGTACCTGTTAATTCGGAAGGTGCCGAAAGGATTAAATCGTCCCAGCGGAATCCACTGGCTTGTTGCGACTCTTTTAATGGTGCGATCTAGCTTTGCACCTGTGTTTGCCCAGCAAGTTGTCGAATAGATTTGTCTACTCCTAGAGAAGCCACTCCCAGGAGATCAGGAGTCTTCATGGATCCCAATCTTTAAAATCGATAAAAAAATTTGTTATTTAATTACCTATCTACCGTTCCTTATTTCAAATTTAGTAACTGTGTTATAAAAATTTTAGAACTCCTGTTTTTGTTCTTTATTTTTTTATTTACTTGATTTGGGTATCAAGATAGATTTATAGACTATTTTTATCTGATGTCGGAACCTCAATTGTGAGACTTTATAAAACTTGTGTTATTCTACAATTTATTTATGTCAGGGATGAAGTGAGTTCAAAAAAATTAATGTAAGTAAATTGTGGTTAAGTTTAATGTAATACCAGTATCAAAATTTATCTTGTGAGAGCTAGACTAATACTGTTTACCACAAATTTTTATTTTGTGTTTTTCAAATAACGCTTAAAAGGCAGTCTAGGAGTTAGTTTGTTCATCTCAAAAAAAAAAAAAAAAAAAGGTGGCGATTTCTATGTTGTTAAACATTTGTGTGAATTAAAAATTTATATCATACCTAATTTGTAAGAGGTACCTCCATCATTTTTCAGAAGATTAAAATTTGTGTTTCATGTAAAAATAATGTCTTTTCTTTTGTGCGCCTTAATTTAATTATTAGTTCTTTTTTTTTTTTACTTGTGTGAGCCATTTAGTGCTGCTGGGAGAGTAATAAATGTGCAAAGCTGTAAAGCTGAAAATTTATGTGTTAGGTAAATTCGGTATCTTAATAAGAATTTACCATATTATTAAAGTGGTGGTGTCTTCTGTAACTCCCGGCAGGTAACGTGAATATTTTATTTTATTTTATTTTATTTTATTTATTTATTTATTTATTTTGTTTTGTTGTTGTTGTTGTTGTTTATTTTTGGGGGGAGGAACTCTTCATATTTTTTTTTTCTTAGTTTAAAATATATCTTAATTGATATAACTTATGGTGGTTTCTGTCGTTGCAAATTCAATTTTTTGCGGCCTCTGAAGGAAATTGACTACCATAAGAGGTTTTTTTTTTTTTTTTTTTTTTTTTAATGTTGCTGCAACAGAGCACTAGCATTCACATCCAGCGAACTTCGGCTCACTATAATATCTTATCTAAAACCTGGGTTGAATTAATCTAAAATGGGTGGTAAAAAGAACAAGCGCAATGAACTTTTTATGTTTTGGTAAACTTTGTGAAGCTTATTAGTTTGAAGAATTAGTCAAAAGCTGTTTATGATTTGAGTGAAGTACCCGTCATCATACTTATTTAATCTGAAGAAAAATTCTTAAGTGTTACAATAAAGGTTTCTGCACTTACTATTTTCTCTTAACCATATGCATGATAGAGCAAGTATTCTTTTTGGGTCAAAATTTCGAAATTGTGTTTTTGTTATATCTACACGTTTTGAGGCCTCCTTAATCTGAAAAACGTATTTTTAGCATTTGGTCTCTGTGTGTGTCTGTCTATCTGAGTGCTTGTGTGTATATTATCTCCTTATCTCAAGAAAAAATAGTAGCGGAAAGGTGAAAATCGGCATTCTATGTTTGTATCATAATAGTCACATTTTGTTGAGATCAAGCAAATAATTCGTGTACAGGGACATCTAAGAGAATTCAAATACATTACATCTATGGGGGAAATTTGTGATAAATTCAATGTAACACCTACAGGCTGCCCTAAACAAAACGGATTTTTTTTTTTTTTTTTTTTTTTTTTTTTTTTTATTCATAAAGTATTTTTATTTTATTTTATTTATTTATTTATTTATTGTGTGTGTGTAGATTGTGGTATGGAAATCATTCATCATTCATTTACAAGGCTACACAAATCATTTAGATACATTGGCAGTATACATGGGAATTGCTTGAAAGATATTTCATTTTGCGTGAGATGTTTTTCATATGAAGCTAAATTAAAGTGCAAAGCGCGACGTGCAAATGCTTTACAGACAATATATAAGGCTATTCATAATTAAGCTAAATGTTCTTTTCTATTGAATGTAATTGTTGGAAGGCTTTGTTACATTCTTCTACGCCGGCAAACACTGCTCTGGCAGGAAAATTAATTTTTCGTATCCATACTGTAAATAAAATATTTTTTAGAAGTTAATATTTCAATTCATATTTTTTTTTTTTTTTTTTTTTTTTTTTGGTATATATCATGTTTTGAGAAATCCTGATTAAGAAAGTCGTTGATATGTGTGTCTAGCTGTTATCAAAAGTACATAAAAATAAATAACTGCAGAATATTCAAATTCGGTATTTTAAAGTTTGCATGAGGTTTAACACTTGATCAAGTTTAAGGTAAATTAATATCTGCCTTTATTTTATTTTTATTTATTTTTTATTTTTTAAAAATACTAGTATAGTTTATTATAGTTTTCTTTTTAAATACTATAAGGCAGTATAATTGAGAGTAATAATGGCGAGTTGATGGGGCAGCAGTCTCCCTTCACACAGAATTATATGCCAAATAAAATTGTTCCTAAAGCTAATTTTTTTTTTTTTTTTAAGTAGATTAAAGTTTATTATCTTATCTTAAAAATGTTATCCTTTAGATACAACTATACAGTTTAAAGAAGCAATAATACTTTACATTTATTAAAGTAAAAAAGAATAGGCTTCGATGTTTTGTATTAGTTTTTACTGAATACTTTTTTCTAAATATATATTTTCAATGAAAAACAAAATATCGAATCTAATCAATGACAACTTATGTGATAAACCGGAAGACTTGTTTAATTAGTTAGTCTCAGATAAAGTAAAATGTTGATTGGTAGCAAGGAAATTTAATTTTCTTGCTACTAATTAAAATAAAGTAGATAAAAATAAGTAGAAAGGATTACACTTCAAACACAGTCTGTTTCTCATGTTGTTAATTTAAGTGTTTACACAGGAACTGGGAAATTTTTTCTTCGAAATCTTTTGAATTTTCCTTAATTGGAAATTTCACTAACTGTATCTAACTTTTTGGATTTCTAAAGGTCAAAAGGAAAATTGATAAAACTATTAGCCTTTTAGTTTATAAATTAAACTACTAAATTAATTCACTAAAGACATCAACTACGCAAACAACTTCTTCATAATTGATTTTATAATGTTGACTCATCGAAATTTATTGATACAACAAATACATATTACACACTATCTTTATATTTCAGTTTTTGTTAGACGTTTTTGAAATAATGCATTTATTACTGAAATGATACGTCATAATCTTTTATTATCTCTAACAAATAGAAAATTTGAAATTTTTCTTACTTCATATACACATTTTTTACTTGCATTACTCGACTACCTAGGTAATGGAAGTATTGTATTTGGTCCAAGAATTCGATATCGCGTTTTCACCAGATTTACTTGTTTTAAGGTCTCCTGAGTACGAAAAAGTAGTTTTTGCCAATTGGTCAGTGTGTGTAAGTGTATGTGGAGAAATCTTCTGACAATAGTATCTCCGAAACTAATAAAGATAGAACTACGGAACTTCAGAATTGTGACAGATCTAGTGTACACATGATTTTACCAACTTTTGGTGAAAATTAGAAAATCGGAAGTGAGACATCGGAAACTGGAATGTGAGACCGTAAGTCCGTACCTCAAAAACTGCTCTAACGATTTTCTTCGAAATTGCTATATAAACATTCTATTACAAGTTCTTTCGAACGATATAGTTGGTTAATTCAGGAAAACTGATATCCGTAAGGTATAAAAAGCTCAATTTCAGGTCTCAAAAGTGCGTTCCATCAAAGTCGGCTGTATGGATTTTCTTTATTTCAAACCAAAACCTTTTTAGGTGTCTTCTTCGTTAGGTCAATTATATACTTTCTGATCACATTATCTACAAAATGGAAGTCGTATGGTTGTCTCACACCAGATTTTTTAATTATATAATGGAATTTATGTAAAAGAAATCTCAAAATGTTGAATAACTTAATATATGTATTAATTTTAATATATATATATAAATATTTTTTCTACGCGTTAAATTTGTAATGCAAATAAATGAATTTGTTGACACTAAATTTTACATGGAAAATTATTCGAGTTATGCTACATATTTAAATAATAAACGCTTACAAAATCGCAGAATTCATGTCATAAATATAGCCGTTTAGACAGCAGAGATGCCTGAAAAGGAAATAGTGAGGATTCCGAAGTACATAATAATATTTATATTGTATCGATAAATTTATATACAATATGATCAAAATTAATATTATTAAAATATACATAATTAATTTGATCGTACTGTGTATAATAAAATTATATACATTATGACCAAATTGTTGGCCTATAGAAAATTTTAAATTATGGAAAAAGAGAATTTTGGATTATTTTGAAAGGGATTTGGCATTTTATAGGGGTTACTTTGGAAATAAAATTCATAAAGATTACAATAAAGACTTAAAAGAAAACATTGAAAAGTTAAAGAAAAAAATTTTTTTTTGCTACCGTTGACAAAGCAAGAAATAATTTTGCTATTTTTTGTAAAGTTTTTTACAAGATGTTACTTACCAAAGAATATTCCGGTAATTGTTCATACAAAAAATTAAATGACTCCCCCTCTATTATAAGAAAAAGGATTTTGGCTTTTGATAAAAATTTCAATAGATATAGAAACAGTTTTAATTTTTCATACCTATTTATTAATGTTAAATTTCATAAGTATCCCATTAAATTTCGTTACGTTATTTGTGGTAATTTTGCAATTATAATTACAAAGCCGGTAAAAAACTTTTTTATTTACTCAATAATATCTTAAACGCTTTAGAGTCACACGATAATTGCAGTATCATTAAAACTAATTACCCAATTTTAAAGTATTTTAAAGAAAATTCTGAAAATATTTTTACTATTAATACTTAATATTTTGAAAACCTTTTTGGTAGTATCCCACATTACTTGGTTCTAGAAATTTTTGAAAAAAATTACGAAGAATTTTGTCATGTAATAGAATGCGATGAAGTTTACTGGATTAACCTTATTAAATTTTGCATCTTCGAAAATGTTTTGTTTAACGGTATTAATTATTTTTTACAAATTCTCGGTATTCCGATGGGAACAAGTTACTCGAGTGCCTTCGCCAACATTTTTTTGTTTATGTTTGATAGAAAATTCAAAGATATTAAGTTTTATAGATATATTGATGACGTAATTACAATAAACTGTGTAGATTTTGCAAAATATGCAGCTGAAATTTATCCTCCGATCTTCTCTTAAACCGCACTGACTCTGAAGACCAAACCTCTTTTCTGGATTTAAAAATTTAAAAAATAATAATAATAACTGGTTAATTGGGATTTATGATAAAAGACAAGATTTTAACTTTAAAGTTTGTAATTTAACAAATTGGTTCTCCTGTATTAGTCATAAAGTTTTAAAAAATATTATGTTCACCCAAGTAAACAGAATTAAAATGATTTGCAATAACAATTAGACCTGAATCTGGCTATGAAAAATCTCAAAAATATACTAACTGTTAACCGCTATCCTGTTATTTTAATCAATAAACATTTCAGTATTCTTGATGACAATCCCACTTAAGGTTTGTTGTTCCATTTTGGACGACATTTAAGTGCTGGTAAGTGGCCCTACTAGCTGAAAAGGGTTCTATGTTTATAAAGGGGGGTGGTTTTCAATTTTCCATTTTCTGACTATTCCAATTTGTCCACGTATGTAATTTATATATTCTTTTTTTATTTAATTTCTTGTATTTTATATTTGATGTATTATATTTCTTGAATTTTATATTTGATGTATTATATTTCTTGAATTTTATATTTGATGTATTATATTTTGTGCTTTATTTCTGAATTTAGTTGCTTTTTATGCTATGTATTAATTAAAATTCGTTTGCTGTATAGTCGTGCTTCCATCTGTTAGAAGTTGGGAGCTAGAAACGTGTTTTTTGGTTAATACCAGCGTTTCGTCAGAAACTTCTCATATTCCTTTCCCTACATGGGGGAGCTCCCCTGATGAAGGCCCTCATGTGTTTTGGGATTAAATTTTCATCTGGTTTTGCTTATTTTGTTTATTTATTATAGTTTTATATTTCCTTTTGCTGCTTTTGCGCATTGGTTGTTAAAAACTTTGTTCTAGTTCTGTTTATTTAATAATTCAGGTTTTACTCCTTCCTATATTTAACTTTTATCTTATATATATATTTTTCTTTTCTCCATAAATTACTAATTTTTTTGACAAGTTTTTTGCTGCTAACTAGAACAGATTTCCATAAAATTTTACAAGACTTGCTGAAAAATTGATAAAACTTTAGAGAAACATTGTTCTGAAGCATAAAATTTACACATGTAATATTCGCTGAGATATGAGCATTTTTAGTAAATATTGTTTTACTGCGCATGCGAGAAAGACAAAAAAGGTTTTAATAAATAGGTTGAAAACTAAATATATATATTGAGCAACTTATTCAAAAGTTCATTTGAATCGAGTAAAAAATTAAGCATGCAGCTAATATGATAATGATGTTGATAAATAGCTGTGGAATCACGGTACAGGCAGGTGTAATATTCGTAAAGCCTGTTAAAGAATGCAATGCCGGTAAAGATGCTTGTAATAAAAAGTTGAACATGTCTACATTCAACATCACATTTTTAACCGTTGTTTTTCAGTGTTATTTTATTTATTAACTGAACTTTAACTGAAATAATATGATTATAGATTATTGAAGAACAGGTAAGTATGTAAATATTACTCATGAAAATATTTATAAATATATTTTTAAAGATATAACAAGGCGACATGAAATGTACCTTACATTTTTAGAAAATTGTATTTTTTAAATTGATATTCTGTAACGTATTAGACATATATCTTCGTAAAACTTCGTAGTTTCTTATTATATCAGTTGAAATATCAACACGTACACTGAATATTGATGCTAGTAACTGCTGTTATAGTAGAGCAAATGTATATGTGTTTTAGAAATAAAAAATATTTTTATTTTCTTTCCTTTCAAAAATCCTTCTTGGATAGCTAATTTCCAAATATTATTCAGTAATTATCTTACAAATTGCAATCAAGTGTTAAATAATAATAACAATAATAATAACAATTAAATAACGATTTACTCACAAATAATCCTGGGAGAATCGTTATTTTAAATGTTGATGCTGAAGTACCCCGGACATTTTTTGCCATGGAGCCTACTTTCGCGACAGCCATTTTAAGACAAGTTGCGCATCAATAATGTTAATAAATTATAAAATGTAAAAAAAAAAAAAAAAAAAAAAAAATGAAAGAAAGAAATAGAAACAGTAATCGCATAAATTATCTATTTTTGTCTCAAGATATCATTTTATAAATAGAAAAATCCAAAATTGCGACAAAAATTTAAAAGTCGCCAAGGGGCGCTACAATAAAGCTATATTGTGATGAAGTTTCCATACTTACTTATTTAGTTTTCTATATAATAACCCCTAATAACCATAAAATATTACAAATTGAAAGTATATATATTTATCTATATATATAAAAGAACACTTCCTGAGTGAGTGAGTGAGGGGGTGATCTATCAACGCCCAGACCAAACCCCTGGACCTAGAAGCATGAAATTTTGTGACAATGTTCTTTCTATGACGTAGGCATCCACTAAGAAGCGATTTTACAAAATTCGCCCCCCAAGGGGGGGAGGGGGGGCAAAACGTGATTTCACAAAATCCTTCATATCTCAAACAAAAAAACAGATATCCGTAAAATTTTTGCTTTAAAATATAGCTAATACAAATGTCTAAAAATCAATTTCTGGAATTTTCCAAATTCGGTCCCCAAGGGGGGCGGGGGGGGCAAAACGTGATTTCACATGCGTAAAACGTGATTTCGCATAATCCTATATATCGCAAACAAAAAAATAGATATGCGTGAAATTTTTGCTCTAAAATATAGCTAATGCAAATATCTAAAAACCAATTTCTGGAATTTTAGAAATTCAGCCCCCAGGTGGGGCAGCAAGGGGGGGGAGGGGGCTAAGGGGCAAAAACAAATAGAAATACAGTTAGGGCGTTCAAAATTGATACAGATAGGTTTTAGAGGCCTGCAAGTCGAATGAGGATATTTTCGATTGTGTAAAGTTATTAGGAGGGGCAGGAAGGGGGGTAGGGGAGAGGGGGGGCAAAAAATAAAAATAGAGTTAGATCGTTCAAAATTGATATATAGAGGTTTTCGATACCTACAAATCGATTTCGGATATTTTCGAATTTGTAAAATTATTAGGAGGGGCGGGAAGGGGTGGGGCGGCAAGGGGGGGGGGCTATGGGGCAAAAACAAATAGAAATAGAGTTAGGCCGTTCAAAATTGGTACAGATAGGTTTTAGATGCCTGCAAGTCGAATGGGGATATTTTCGAAAGTGTAAAGTTATTAGGAGGGCCGGGAAAGGGGGAGGGGAGAGGGGGGGGGCAAAAAAATAAAAATAGAGTTAGATCGTTCAAAATTCGTATATAGATGTTTTCGATACTTACAAATTGATTGCGGATATTTTCGAATTTTTAAAATTATTAGGTGGGGCGGTAAGGGGGGGTATGGTCAAAAACAAATAGAAATACAGTTAGGCCGTTCAAAATTGGTACAGATAGGTTTTAGAGGCCTGCAAGTCGAATGGGGATATTTTCGAAAGTGTAAAGGTATTAGGAGGGCCGGGAAGGAGGGGCAGAGGGGCAAAAAAAAAAAAAAAAGAAAATAGAGTTAGATCATTCAAAATTGGTACATAGAGGTTTCCAATACCTACAAATCGATTGCGGATATTTTCGAATTTTTAAAATTATTGGGAGGGCGGGAAGGGGGGGAGTAGAGCGGCAAAAAAATAAAAATAGAGATATATCGTTCAAAACTGGTGCATAGAGGTTTTTGATACTTACAAATCGATTGCGTATATTTTCAAATTTGTAAAATTATTAGGATAGACAGGAGGGGGGGGGGGTGGGGCGAAGTAAGAAAATAATAGAAATAAGGGTTAGAGCATTTTGGGAATTTTTTCTGAAGGCAGTGAGAACCCGGTGCGACATTTTTCCTACTCAGATTTTGTTTCTCTTTTTTTTTCACGTGATAAAAATTAATGCAATTTTGAGAATTCATTATAGTGATTCATTTAAAAATAGGGACCAGCGAAGCGGGCTTTGCCTGCTAGTATATATATAAAAATTAATTAATAAAAAATTAATAAATAAAAATTAATTGTCTCATACTGTAGACAAATCGTTCATAGCATTTTGTAATATTATATTTGGTGTAAAATTGCTGTCACTTTATGGTAGACCTGATAAATCAAATAAAATATGAGAAATAACGTAAAAGTAAATATAATACATATAATGTTATTCAGATATAATAGGGATTGAAATATAAAAGAGTTACTTCAATTTTTTTACTGAGAAAAATAGTATACTGCTTTCATCTAGAAGGAATAAATAGCCATTTTCTAAATCGCTCAACTAGAAATATTGATTTCCGAGCAATGTGTATAAGGTAAACAAATAACCTGAATAGACAAAATGATCGAGAATTTCTAGTCTACACTTTCCTAGATTGTGAAACAATATTATGAATATTATGAATCCTTTGTATTACTAGGAATTCTCGTTGTTTTACTAGAATTGGGTTATAAAACAAATTTATAGTTACTAGAACTCGCCTCTTGTGTTCGCATTTATTTACAGAGATTTTTAAATGAGATTGACCACCATAATATAGGAAAACGGTGTAAAATTCTAATAGGAGTTTTAAGAACTCGCTCACGAATGGAGCTGGAGTTTACATATAAGAATGACAAAGCACTGTTTTTACTAGAGCCACAATTTAGATTCTAGGTGTCAGTCACATAATTTTTTTTTTCAGTGATTTCCGATACTGTCTCTTTCGAAACTGTCGTATGATAAGCTTCCAAATCGAAGCCCATGAATAAGGCATTGTCACAGGCAACACGTATCCGAGATATCTTCGTGTGAGGAGGCCGCTGCCGAAGTCAGTGGACCCAAAACGAGCTTCTGAGGTATTTCAGTATATTTCCTTTTTATATTTCGTTTATAAAGCGATATAAAAAGAAGTGATTTTGTTTTTTATTCCTTTAAATATAGTGATCAGGGAAGCGGGCAATGCCTGCTAGTGCTAAATAAAGAAACGGTAATGAATAAGGTACAAGCACCCATCAACTTTTGATGTCTATTTTGTGAACAAGTTCTGGTAGACTATAACTTCACGAAACTCCGTTTATTATTAAGCTTTTGTACGTTTAAATCTATTACAAATTATTTTTCTTTTTTCCCCTCTCTTATCAAGTTAAAAGTATTTAAAATAAAATAGAGAAAAATCATGGGAAAGAAATTTAACAAGAAAGAAAAATGATGCAGTACACATTCATTAGCAACACTTTCCAGCTGCACGTAATTCTTGTATCGTATAACATTTAATATTCTTTGCCTACGTTATCACACAACAGATAGAAGGACTGAAAAATATACAGATAGTCTAATTGGTTTTAAAATCATTCTTAGGCATTACTGAAAGCGTTAAAAAGGCTTAACGCAAAAGAAAATGCAGCCTTTAGATTTTAATTACAGATTTTAATCAATATGAATATTTTAGTGTAGCCCTGTAAATCTGAAAATTATTCATATCATATTCTATACAAAGCATTATTTTAGAATATTAACAATACATATCAACGTTTTTATGATTTTTACAGTTTCAAGTTTTTAAATAAACTTTTAAAAACGTGTTTCCTAAAACGTAATGCATTGGCATTTCCTTTTTTTTTTTTTTTTTTTGACCCTGTGCGCAAACTAGTTGTATAGAACCTATTAATGTCGTTTTAAATAGGGAATATTCTATGGTAAACTTGATTGTACATTTTTTTTTTTTTTTTTTTTTTTTTAAATATCAAAATATTTACAGACGCTAATAGCCGAAGACAGTCAGATAGAAAGATAGAAAGATAGACAATCGGACAGACAGATACACAAATTGAAATCATATTAGCGCTAAAATTATAAGAAAATCTTAAAACGCTTAATGTAAACGAAAGCGAAATTCCAGCAAATTTTTATTAATAGCTCATAATGTTCTGAATATTTTAGTGTGGTCCTGTAAATCTAATGCTAATCATACTATATTATATAGAAGACGTTCTTTTGTGCATACGAATAATAGATTTCAATTGCATTAAGCTTTGTGCAAAGTAAAATTATTAAGATTTTGGTTTATAAAAATAACTCTAATAGTAATCAATCCTTTGGAATACTTTCAAGTGTCCCTGTACACAAACCAGTTAGAAATGTACTTTATTATACATAGGAAACAGCTGATAGGGAACTTGATTAACATACTAAAATTTCATTAAAATTTCTGTACAGGGTATTAAAATATAGTTTTTAGAAAAGCTTATCATAGAACACAATGCTTTCGAATACTTTTGGTTATCCTTGTACATAAACCATTAGCAGTATTTACTCCCTTTGCAGTAGGAAACATCCTATAGTGAACCTCAATAAAGTATATCAGTGAGAAGAAATTCCACAAATATTTACGGGAGTTAGAGCACAGAAAAGAAGACAGGCATACAAGCAGACGGACAGAAGAAGAACAGTCAGACATATCCACAAATTGAAATCACATTCACACTTAAAAAATATTAGAAGTGTTAAAAACGCTTAATGTAAATGAAGTACAATTTTAGCAAATTTTTATTAACAGTTTTTAATATAACTGAATATTTTGTATCACCCTGTAAATCTAATGCTAATCATGCTATATTCTATACAAAGCATTCTTTTGTACATATAAATAACATATTTCAATTTCATAAAACTTCGTGCAAAGTAATGTTATTAAAATTTGGTTTATATAAATATCTGTCATAGAACGCAGTGCTTTGGAATACTTTTGAGCGTCCCTGTACGCAAACCATTGGTGGTATTTACTCCATTTTATACAGGAAACATCCAATAGTGAACTTGAATGACATATTTTAATTTCATTATGATTTGTGTACAGTAAGGATATGAAAATATGATTTATAGAAATATCTCTCACAGAACTCATTGCTTTGAAATATTTTCATGTGTCCCTGTACACAAACCAGTTGAGGTATAAAATCCATTTTCAATAGGGAGCATCCGATAATGACCGTGATTGACATATATCAGTTTCAAGAAATTCCATAAATATTTACGGGAGTTAGAGTGCGGACGGACAGACGGACAGACAGACAGACAAACCGAAGTCATTAACACTTTTGAACCTTGTTGTAAAGTGTTAAAAAATGAATGTAATAACCGATGGTAAGGAACGGAACGCAGTTACTGCATGCCTTTATATGGAGGGATAAATTAAAAAAAAAAATTATCAAGCCAGATTCAGATTAAATTATGTGTTGTGCATAATTTTTTATCTATTACTTAAAAAACAAAAAGTTTTTTTTTTTTCTTCTTAACTTGTTATTTTAGGTCTACTCATAATAAAGCATAGTTTTGAAAACAAACAAAACAATTTTGTGTATCACATTTATTGAATCAAGGTTGGTGGAATTTAATTAAAAAAAACTGATGCTGTTTAAATTTGTAACTCAATTTTTTTTAATTCTCGACAAATGTTATGCTTTCTGGGAAAAAAAAAAAAACCTTGCAAAAGAGATAACTTTTTGTGTGAACACTATTACGACAAGCTTCTGGCTTCCAAGATATTTCCTTATAAATTTTCATAACTCCAGAATCAAAGAAGATTAGCAGCTGTTATTTCTAAGCAAAAATCTAATAAGAAAAAAAAAATTCTTATATCCAAAAGTAATAAATAACGTTCCAAAAGTAATCTGTTCTGAAATTCTAAGATCGCAAGTGATAAACTACTGCGTATAAAATCATTGTTCCAAACTTTTATATTTTTTTGGCTACCGAAAAATTGTTAAACAAATTTTCATTTTATTAATAAAACTGCAACAGAAATATATCGAAATTTTCTATTAAAATTTTCCGGTAGTCAAAAATCGTAAAAAAAAAAAAAAATGTTGGCAATAAATAGTTTGCAACTATAGGAATTCATCATTCTTAACATGAGAATTTTAACGACAACTGCTACCTACACTCTGTAGCCTAGTCACAAAGCTTTTACATCATTTCTAAGTTTCCCGCATTCAAATCTGGTGAAAGCGGTTTTGTTTATCCCATATAAATGTGTGTTTTATTATTATTCGCTTATATTAAACGAGTTCAACATGTTACTTGCGATATATATATATATATATATATATACAATACATACATATATATATATACATATATGCATAACATATTTGTGTTTGTGTCCTGTTAATCGGGGAAACCGCTCTCACGATTTTGATGAAAATTTTGGGTGAAGGTTATTTTCGGATGCAAAATCGATTAGACTTAACTTCATTTTCAGAAAAATTCATACTTGCTGTTTACACTTTATCAAATTGTTTAAATAGAAAGTAAGAATCGGGTATACTCAGAAATGGATAAAATAATTTTTATAGAAATTTGAATTTATCCTCATTTTCAGAAAATTTCATTTCGAAGTAAATCTTCAACCGCCCTTATGCGACATGTGGTAGAAATAGGATCTAGTCATAAAAATATGTGAAGATTTTGAGGTAAGTTTGCGGTAAGAGTATTTTGCTGTGAAAAAGCGATTGGGCTTAACCTCATTTTCAAAACAATTCGAATTCGCTGTTAACACTTTATCCGTCAGTTGTAAAATATGGCAAATAATAGTTTCCAGATAAATGCAGTAATGATTTTGATAAAACGTTCGAGGTTTAAGTTATTTTGGGATGCAAAATCGATTACAGATACCCTCCTCTTCCAGAAAATGGATATTTGATGTTAACCTTTTGCCCAACGACAGAAATTCGGTTTACTCAGAAATATATGTAAGGATTATAATAAAAATTCGGTGTTAAGTGTTTTTTAGTGTGAAAAATCCATTGTTTATCTTCATTTTCTGGAAAATTCGCGTTTGTTGTTAAACCTTCATTTTTCGTTTGCAATACATAGCAGAAATTCGGTTTGCTCAGTAGTATACATATTTTTTTTTTTTTTTTTTTTTTTTATGACAGTTTGAGGTTAAGGGTTTTTAGAGTACAAAAATCGATTAGACTTTTCTCCGTGCTTAGGAAATCATGTGTTTGCTATATTAACCCTTCATCTACCGTTCGCAACATGTGGCAGAAGTTTGTTTACTCGGTAATATTTTCATATATTTGATGAAAAGTTAATTTAACAAGTTAAAAAGTAAAAAATTTGTCTTAAAAAATGATTAGTTTTACTCTCATTTTCAGAAATATTTGCGTTCGCTGATAACCGTTCAACCGTCGTTTGGAACCTACGGCTGAAATTGGGTTTATTTATAAATATACTTAATTTTTTCATTGAAGTTTGAGATTAAACGCTTTTTGCTTAGAAAAAATAATTGATCTTCTCCTAATTTCTTTGACAATTCGCAATAACTGTTAACCTTTTATCCATCGTTTGCAAAATATAGCAGATGCTGTGTTTATTTGGAAATGAATATAACGATTTTGATGAAAGATTGGGGTTATAAGAATTTGGGGTAAAAAAAAAAAAAAAAAAAAAAAAAAAGTTGCTCTTATCCTCATTTTCAGAAGATTTCGTTTTCGATGTTAACCCTCTATCAGTCGATTGCAAATTATAGCAGAAATTGGGATAACTAAAAAATTTATATAATTTTTATATCTATACATAATAGTGCTCAAGGATTTTTTGATATGAAAAACATATCTGACTTATCTTCATCTTCTCTAAAGTTAGCGTTTGTAATTAACCTTACTTCATTCGTGGAAAATTATGACAGAGATTTAGTTTTCTTAGGAACTACTTCAAAGAATAATAAAAAAATTAATTTTTGAGATTAAAATTCAGTCTGAATTGTCCCTACTTGAAAACAATTAGTGTTCACCAGGATCCCGCGCTTTGGTATGGAAACAATGATATAAACTCTGTTTTCATTAAAAATAGTCGAATGATTTGTATTTTAAAGTTAGAAGAAATTATGATCGATTCTCTCATTCGGCAATACCCTCATCTTCAGGATAATTATCGTAGAATGATAACTCGTACAGCATCTAGAAAAAATACGCAGAAACTAGATTTTTTTTTTCCTGAATTCTTTGGAACGATTAAATAAATAGTAGTAAAAAAAAAAAAAAAAAAAAAAAAAGTTAAATTTTTTTTTAAAATCGTTTCGTGATATGAAAAGGTTATCTGACTTATTATCTTCCTCATATTTATTAGCAATCACTGATAACCCATGCGTTGCTTAGAACCTGGCTTTTAAGGCAAGTACTTAAAACATTTTGAAATATATATACATACAATATACTTCAGGATTTGATAGGAGAATTCAGTTTTCCTCATATACAGGAAAATTAGTTTTCACAGTTATTTCGTGCTCCATCCGAGGCAAAAATTACAATAAGAAATATATTTCTGAAAACAAATTGCCGTTTCTTATCTACGAATGGTTTTTATAATACAATGAGAACGAATGAACTCCGCCATCCAGGTAACAGAGTGGTTCAAATCCGCTGATAAAAGTTTAATGAATGAATAGCATTTAAATGAATAAATTTTTTAAATACTCACATTTTTTGTTTTTCCTTATTCTTTGGAAAATGTTAAAAAATAAATCTTAAAAAACCCTAAAAACGAATTTAGAAAAATATTTACTTAACTTTGCAAACGTACGTTTATTTGAGTTATAAAGGTAGTTGAAGAACATCTTTACCTTATGTTTTATTCATGATGACTTCAATATATCCTGCCTTTCTCTTCTCTCTTGTTAGAATCTCCTTAAATACTCAATATTATTTCACATTTGTTTAAAATACTACCCAGGAAAAAAAAAAAAAAAAAAGGAAAAAAAAACCTTTTAGCTGTTATTTTCATATAAAAAATTCCTGCTCGTTTATATTTGAGAGATTTTTTAATAAAAATACAATTAAATACATTTTTATTTTATTTTTTTCTTCTTCTTCTTCTTTTTTTTTTTATAATTATACTGTTTTAGAATTTTATTTTTATAAAAAAAAAAATAAACTTATCTTCCATTAAAGTCTAAATTAAAAGAAAAAAATAAATATATCTTATCTGTTTTAAATTTTCTGTAAATGAAAACATTTATTTTGTATAATAATTTTTTTATTATATATATATATATATATATAGTCAGTTTGTGCTATTTTTTCTTTTTGCAAATAAAATATCTAATAATAAATTAAAAAAATAAATTAAAAGTTTGCTGTTATTTTTTCTTACAATTTATTTCGTTAAATATTTCTGCATGATATGAATATATATTAATGATTTATTCACTTACTTCTTTTATAAAATTTTATGATAATAAAAATTTTTATTTTAAGTTATTTTAAAATAATTTTAAATGTGAAAATATATCTTTCTGCAAATTATAAAACACTATATAATAAATTCAAAATAAATATTAAGTATAAAATAAATTAACCAGAATTAAATTATCGGAAGTAACGTTTTATATATTTTTAACACTTAGTAACATAAAATGTAATCAAAATGTACTTTTTAAGTGGAATTTACATACTAAACATAAATTATGTATATATATAAAAGGAAAATTAAGTTCATCCTTGTTATATTGGTTGGTTGGGTTTTACGTCACACTAGTGCTTCTCAGATGGGCAATTGGCGACGGTCTGGGACTCATCCCTAGAGGAGGTCCGGAGACATGCCATCGCAGTTTCGATCCTCGACGGAATGGACGGCTCTCCCGCTTCGGTGACCCACAGAGGTATAATTTTTTATGGGAACATGGAGGACATTGCGGCCACGACAGATTTTACGTGCACCAGCCACCATTAGTGTACACGGCGGTCTTTGGCCGGCTCGAGTACCGAACCCGCAATCTTCCAATTACGATGCCAGCGCTCTACCGACTGGGCTACCGCGTCCCGCCTTGTTGTATTAGCAGTCATCTGCGTCATAAAAATGTAAATAATCAAACTGCAATGAATATTTACATATTAGTTTATTTATTAGAAGGCTGGGGTTTTCCCTCGAAGAGATGAGACAGTATATTACTTTAACCGTTTGTATGCTGAAGCATTTTCTGAAGTACATCCTTAAATTGCTATGGCTATTTCAGGCCTGAATAAAAGTTTTTCCGGTGTGAATATTTAATTTTAGTTTTGTAAATAATTCGAAACCCGATCATGCCAACTAGAAAACCACGCCTTGCAGTAAAAATTTAAAAAAATCAAAGTAAGCAGAAAGCGAAAGGAAATGTATAAATGTGTGTTTTTATGCCTAAATTATTTACCCTCGATAGCTCTTTCTACGGAAATAAAATATGAAATTTTCTAATGATCTATAAAAACACACCTAATTAATGAAAACCACGCCTTACTGTAGCGTTTCTAAAAGGCCAATTTAAGTATTATTAAAGGATGAATAAAAACAAAAAACGTGTTTTACCATTAAAAATTGTTCACACAGAATGTTTTACGAAAATTTAGGATCAGCGAAAAAATCCAATTTTCTTTTGCAAATATGCAATTCAGCGTAGTGAAGGGCGTATTTTGATAAAATTTTATACAGACTACGCCCATTCTTATTTTTTTCCAACTTATTTCACAAATATAATTATATATATTTTAAAAATGATGAAACGAACGTCGTAATATTGTATGCTTCAAAAATCATGTTAGATAGTTCTCTTTCGAAAGAAATACATTTAATTGATTTCAGCGATTAGAGTATTGACGTTATTTTCTGGTAATATTTTTTGAGCATTAAAAATAAATAAATAAATAAAACATAATCACTCATACAATTGTCAGTTAATTTATTAATCCTTTTTATGTTTTACAAATAAATAATGAAAAAAAAAGAACTTTATAAAATAAATAAACACACACACACACACACATATATATATATATATATATATATATATATATATATACAGAGCTGCCAACCTAATCCGGTTAATTGTTAGTACCGCTCATTTTTCTACACCACTTAGTATTTGTTTTCTTAATCATCGAAAATATATTTGAAGAAAATGGTACGCTATATAAGTGGTGTAGAAAAATGGGCGGTACTAACAATTTGCCAGATTAGGATAGCAGCTCGGAATATATTATATATATATATATATACAGAGCTGCCAACCAAATCCGGCAAATTGTTAGTACCGTCCCTTTTCCTACACCACTTAATTTTTATAGTAATTCTCTTCAAATTTTTTTACGATGAATATAGAAAACGAATATTCTAAAAATTTAGTGGTGTATAAAAAGAGGCGGTACTAAAAATTTGCCGGATTAGGTTGGCAGCTCTGTATATATATATTTACTTCTTGTAAAAGAGAATAATGAAAAGATAATGTTTACCAACTGTGTTTTGGTTCTGAATGGTTGATTTTATTTGCGGAAAAAATTAAATTAAAATTCCAGTGATATCTGAATTGTACCTCTCGCAGGACGATAGCGCTGCTTCGCAGTTTTCGAGACTGAACATTGCAGCGCTATCGCGCTGCTTAGCAGTCAAACGATTAAGTAATTACATGATAAATGTCTTATTCGCACTAACAATATTTAGAAATTATTACATAGTCTTCTTTAGTAGGACTAAAACGAAAAAAGGCAATATTTTAAGAATGCAAGCACTTTTATATAAGGAAAAAATGAAAAAAGGTGAGGGACTTTTTTCCCTACGAACGTAATGTCACGTGGTCAAAAACGATGTAGTTTAGTGCTATCTACTTATTTAATTTGTTCTTCCCTTTTCAGACAGGGCGTGAATAAAGACTAGGAGAATATTTTTGGTTTGCGGGGAAAAAGGCAATTTGGAAGAAATACGTTAGAATAATAATAATAATAATAATAATAATAATAATAAAGATTAATTTTCCTAACGGTTATTTTTAATAAAACGGAAATGAAAAGTTTCAATTTGCACAGAACAAATTTGAGTCATTATTAAAGAATGAGTTAATTAATATAAAAAGACCTAAATATAGGATTTTTATATTACATCCCCTGCCAAGTTTGGGAATTAGTAAACCGCGCCCTCACTTCCCTTACAAAAACACTTTTGCTAAATGTAAACAATAATACAATATATAAGTATATAAAATAAAATACTGAATATAACAAGAGTAGAAATAATACTAAAAATTTTACCAAACTATGCGCATAGTAAACTATACAAGACATCTAATTATAAACAATCATGATTGCACAAACAGAAAAAAAAGTCCTTCATTATAATAAAAAATAAAATACAGTGCAATATCGATACCAAATAGTAACAATAAATGGATATTACTAAATGTAATTTGATTAAACAAAAATATAACAAAATTAATATATATATATATATATATATATATATATATATATATATATATATATATATGGAAAACTAATATTCAAATATATTTTATACATGAGATAACCTGAATTTTTCAGGTGTATTATATTTTCTCAACCTCGAAACATGTACTATTTCATTTTTCTCCCTAGTGTGCACATTTGGTTTGTTACTTTCATAATTTACCTCATAATTTTTTTTAATGATAGTGTAAGGGCCACTGAATGGCTGTGCCAATTTTCTTGTATTAGAATATTTAAACTCCTCGTATATAATTGAATCATTAGGTTTAAATTTTATATCAACGAAACGGGCATCATAATGCACTTTATTCATTTGATGGTATTTTCTAGTTCGTTCCACCGTTAACTTCCTAGCTTTTTCCATTGTTAGGTAAATGTCTTTCTGTAAAGGATTTTAAAAAGCCATAGTTACATACATTTGGTAAGCTGGTGGAAACTTTGTCACGCAATGAGGAGTATTATTATATTCTTCAGTTAATTGCTCTAATAATTTAGGCCATGGAATTTTTTTAAATGATTCATTAATTTTACACCTTAAACGTGTGGTTATTCCTTGATTAAGTATTTCTACTTTATCATCACATTCGAGTCTATGAGCTGTTGTCAAAAGTTGTTTAATTGCATCATGCTTCAAAAATTTCTTAAAATGAGATGATGTAAAAGTTGGATTTGTATCACTTAATATACGTTTAAGAATTTGAATTTGGAAATTTTCTTAAGGAAATTAGTGTAAGTTTCAGTAGTAATTGATTTGGAGGTAAATGTCCATATATAACTCGTATGATGGTCTACAATTAAAGTTAAATATTTTTTGTTGACTTATAATAGTTGAAACCATCCACACTATCAATTGCGATTAGTTCTAAAGGTTTATCAACTGGAGGCATCGATTGTAACAAGCCAAATCTTTTTTGACGTGGTTGTTTATTGAACTGGCGAATGTGACAATGTTTAACAAAATTCGTGATATCTGTAGTTATGTTTTGCCAATAATAGACAGGTGTAAGTAAGTAAAGCATTTTTTGTATACCTGGATGTTCAAATTTTTCATGAGCAATATTAAGTAATTTAAATCTTAAGGAAATGGAACAGCAATTTTAGTAAAATCTTTCTTACGAAGGCATAACACATTATTTATTTCAGTAAAGTTTCCTGTTAAATTGTCACTTTTTTGCGCCTCTTGAATTTGTCAAATTACAAAAGATGTATAACATGGTTTCCTTCATTTTTCTCAATAAATTCCTCATTATTACTATTTTCTGGTATATCTCTTGACAGCGTATCAGCCTGAATGTTTGCAGTACCATTTGTATATTTAATGTCATATTCATACATACTTAGTTGTAAGGATCAACGGAACAAACGACCTTTTAAGTTTTTTACATTTCTTAACCAAACTAACGCCGCATGGTCCGTATGTATGGTTTTTTTCCCCAAACAAGTAATGACGAGATTTATTTAATGCATTCACAATGGCAAAACACTTGATCTCGGTAATACAATATTTTTTCTCATAATCTTTTAATAAGCGGGAGTGATAGTCTACTGGGTGCAAGACACCGGAAAGGTCTGGCCGTTTTAACATTGCTCCAACCCCGTTTCGACTAGCATCAACAAAGATGTGACATCCACTTTTAGGTTAAAATATTTTTAAAATAGGCTTACAAATCAAAGAATTATTCAAAGTGTCTAAAGCTTCATGGCAATTATCAATCCAGTGCCAAGTTGTGACTTTTTTCTATAAATTATTTAATGGGTTCCTATTTTTTGCATATTTGACTATAAAGTTATGATAAATATTAATTGTGCCCAAAAATCTCTGTAAGGATATAACGTTAGTTGGTGATTTTAACTTTTTAATTACTTCGATGTTACTATTATCTGGAGTTACAATGCCGTCAGAAATCTCATACACAAGAAATTGTATTTTAGTTTTCAAGAATGAACACCTAGATGCTTTTAATTTTAAGTTTTCTTGTCAGCAAATTTCAAAAATTTGATGAATATTATTTAAGTGTTCTGTTAGGCTTTCCGAAAAAAATATTATGTCATCGAACTAGTTAGCCGCAAATTTTATTTTATGTTTAGTGAGGATTCTACGTATAGTTCTTTGAAAAATACTAGAGGCGTTTTTCCACCCAAAAGGCAACAGCTGCCACTCGTATAATCCACTGTTTGTAACAAACGCAAGTTTTTCGGTATCCTCGGGATGAATTGGTATGTTCCAATATCCCGAGGGCATATCTAATTTTGAGAAATAGACGCTTCTACCTAACATGTTGATCAGTGTTTCTATCAGTGGCAGTGGTTCTGCATCTGCTTTCGTTATCTGATTTAACTTCCTAAAATCTACGTGGAATCGGCTTCTCTTATTTTCGTCTTTTTTAAAAAACAAGTGTCATTGGTGCAGAGTATGCAGAAAAACTTTCCTTAATGATGTTGACTTTTATTATCAATTTATTCCTGCTGTTTTGGGGATGTTTTGTAAGGTCTTAATGATATAGGTAAATCTGATATTAACCTGACTCTCTGTGGTTCTATGTTTATGATTACCATATCATATTTATCTTTAGCAAATATATCAGCATATTTTTTTCAAAGATTTTCTATTTAACTATTATCTGTAATTTCCGAAACTCCCGAACTTTTCCCGATACTGGCCTGACAGTGTAGGCCTCCACTATCAAACTCAGCAACAGAGAATATATTCCTTGGGATTGTTATCATTGCTCTTATTTTTTATTTTGTCACGGTCAGGAAGGGTAACCTTGTTACTTTTTATTATAACAGTTCCTTCAGCAGGGAATAACTGGATATTGCTTTTACACATTAAATCCAGTCCCAAAACACCTTGGAATACGGACTGAATATCTAAATCTGTTACAAAAAAGACATGTCTAAAAAATTCATGTTCAATTTTAAATGCAATTTCAATACATGCTGTAAATGAAACTTTAGAGTTAATTGTTTTAATAGATACCTTCCTTGGAATTTGTCTATATTTGTTATTATTTTTTAACTTCTGAAGTAGACTATTTAATATCCCAGTGAGCGACGAGCCAGAATCAATTAAAAATGGAGAACTATTTGCTTTAAATTGTAGGTCAATAAGTGGAAGTTAGGCTTTAGGTGCATAGACACTTGCAATAAATTCTGGTTGTTAATTAAAAGACAAATTCGGTTGGGTTTGCTGAGAAAATTCGCGCTGAAGACCAATATTCGTTTATGAGCTTTTAGATAATTTATTTCCGGAGTAGTTCTTTCCAGAATCTGTTTTGTGTGTGTTATCACATGTCAAGTAATTTTGGGTTGGAACAATATTTTGCATACCCGATGCCGATGGCTCAAAAGTTTCTACGAGTTCAAACACATAAGCTCTATTTGACTCGTTTTCTAGTTTAAATGCTCAGATTCGAATGACTGATCATGAACATTTGGAAAATTTCTCTTTCTATTACCTTTATAATTATTATTACCGTTAATATTTGTTCGATTTTGTCTGGTATACACATGCTGTTGTTCCGACCCTTTCATGAGAGAACGAAATTCTTTGCAATCCTTCGTAAGGTGATTATTTCGACCACAAAGTGCGCATTGTACCGTTCCATTATTATAATTAAATTTTGATCTGTAGGAATCTCTATTTTTATTATCATAATTTTATCTATAATTATTGTAAGGATAACGCGTTTTATTATATTTATTTTTATAGTACTCCGAATCATATTTATTTTTATCTCGATCTTCTTTTTGATGTGTAATAGCATTAATGTGTTCCTTTAAAGTATGTATTTCATTATTTAAATCACTTATTTGAGTAGCAGAGGAGTTTGAGGACATAGCAGCTGAGATTTTTATCTCTTTGATCTGCTGAGCTCGGTTAACGTCTTCCTTGAAGTTTTTAATGTTTTCATTTAATAATGTAAATCTAATAGAATATGGCAGAGCTGCCAAAAAATGCGTTAATTTTATAGTGTTCCTGCTAACTTCATCAGTCAAATCGGGGTATACCTCTAAAATGATTGTATTTAGTCTATGTGATAAATTATTCACAGACTCAGAAGGCAACATTCGCAAGTTTTGAAGGGTATGCGCATTAGGGCAGAAGCAACATTTTTGAAATGATTTTTAAATTTCTCAAAAATTTGTTCAAGGGTTAAGTCCTCCCTAAACATAGGATTCGTACAATAATATTGAAGATATACCTGCGAGGTGGGCTCTTAAAAATGAGATGGCCTGCTCTTTATCATATTTATTAATTTTACAAGCATTTTTGACTCATAAAAAAATTCAAAATAAGAGGGTTACCCGAAAAAGGTTGTATTGGGATATGAAAAGGTTGGGGCTTAGTTAAATCAGGCCTGTCTTCATCGTTAGTACTTACATTACTTGTCCCCTTTTTTCTTAGTTTTATGTAAGAATACACAACATTATTGAGGGAACTTATTTTCCTCAACCATGTTTAGAAATGTTATCAGCTATAGCTGTGTAACAGAGGCATACAGTGGAATATTACGCAATTACAACTGGTAACATTTCTCTGCAGTTTTGGCAAGTAAACTGCCTCAATATTGAAGTAGTTTACTTGCCACAGTGTGATATTACACTTATTAAACTTTGTTGGATAATATTAAAACTACATAACCTGACTCATAATCATGAACAATTTCCACTTATATACCCCTTACCTATATATTTTATGTAGCCCTGTAAACGAATCATTAATCTTAATCATACTGTATTCTAATAGATAACGTGGGGTTGTTCTGTATCTGAAAAACCAATGTTAATTTCGATGTTAACTGATATTGATTTCGAGTAACTTTTAAAATGAGATTAAAAAAAAAAAAAAAAAATACAAAACACATTTTAATTAAAAACACACAAACACATGACAAACGTTACGGATAAACTTTAGCCCTCTTCAGTATCAAAATACAAACATAGCATAACAGGTAAGATCTAGTTACAGAACATCACAACAAGATTAAGTACTCGGCAGGAATTGTTTTAGCCTCGTTCAAGGGAGAATGCTGCATTTTGGTAAAAACACCCTCTAGGAAACGTTTGTCATGTGTCTGTGTGTTTTTAATTAAAATTTGTTTCATAAAAAAAATCTCATTCTAAAAGTTATTTTAATTTTAGACAGTAATGGTTGGTTGATTGGTTAGGTTTTACGTCGCACTAGTGCTGCGCAGATGGGCAATTGGTGACGGTCTGGGACTCACCCCTAGAGATGGTCTAGAGACATGCCATTGCAATTTTGATCCTCTACGGAAGGGATGGATCTCCCGCTTCGGTGACCCCCAGAGGTGTAATTTTTGATGGGAACATGGAGGACATTGCAGCCAGGACAGATTTTACGTGCACCAGCCACTATTAGTGTACACGACGGTCTTTGGCCGGCTCGAGTACTGAACCCGCGATCTTCCAATCAGAGCCTGATTAAGGGGGAAGCACACATTATCTCCGCTCTCACCGGAATATTTTTACAATTATTTTTTACTTCATGTCATAGAAATTCCACGCTTTGACGAGGAAATATTTTTTTATAAAAATTGAACGGCGTGAAACAATCCAATTTACTCACCGTTATTAGACACCAGAATTCTTTTACAATAATTTTTAATGAGAATTTTGTGTTTATTATAGGAGGAAAGTATTTGTTAAAAATAACTGTGTAAGTATAAATAATGTGTGCTTCCCCCTTAATCAGGCTCTGCTTCCAATTACGAGGCCGGCGCTCTACCGACTGGGTTACCGCAGCCCTAGACAGTAATGAGTCGTATTGATAAGGTTCAATTTTATTAAATATTGATTTCGTTCTGCTCTCAAAGCTGGAAGACGTGAGGGGCCAGATATCGTCCCAGGATGCACCAGTTGGCTTATCCGCTTAAAAATCTCCGTGGTTTTCTTTAAAACTCACGTAAATATAGGGGCTAGCACAGGACGGATGATATTTAATCCCGACCTAGAAACCTAACTTAGTCATTCGGAGTTAACCCATACAACAGCGACAAACAAACAACCAGAATGTTCAGTATGATTAAAATGTGAAATACTGTCACTACTAAATAAGCATTATAAATACAATTCTAGCTGAAAGAAATAGAAATTTTAAAACTGTGAACTACGGATTTTAAATGACAGCTATATATACTATATATACATAGACAGCAAACATAAATGAAGTTTATTTCAAATTCTAACTTTTGAATCAACCTCTTAAGACATAGCGAAAATTGCTAGAATTTTCAAATTGCGGAAACTTGGAGAAATTTTTCCTGAAAAAGGTGAAATGTATTTTATTTTTTTTCTTTGAAAAAGGGAAATATTTTCTAAATATAAGTAATAGGAATGAAAGGGCCGTATAAAAATTCAATTTTGCATTTTAATGTGTAACAGCCCCTTATACAAAAAAAAAAAATATATCATCTCTGAAAGCTTATCTTATTTTGAATGAATTTTGTAATTTGAAGTTTCTATGAATTTGAAGTTTGAAGTTTGTAATTTGAAGTTTCTATTTCACCACATTAGAATGTAGAAAAAGAGGGGGGAAAAGGCTAAAATCCCATTAGAAATAGCATGGGAAGAAAAGCAAAAAAAACTCCCAATGTCAAGTGTGTTAAAAACGCTCACACCGGAAGTAACAAAGGGACAAAATTGACTACAAAAAGACATCGTACTAAATGGAAAGACCATGTACAGCGTATGCCGGAAACACGGTTCCCCAGAGCTGCCCTCGACTACTCCCCAAAGGGCAGGAGAGATCGAGGACGACCGAGAAAGCGGTGGACTGAACAATGAAGCCGGAACAAGCACTATGCCTAATCCCTGAAGTTGATGATGATGATGATGAAGTTTCTATGATTGTTAGTTTAAGAAATAATCGCTGTGTTATAACTGGGACATTTTAAATTTCAGAGTATATATTTATTATTTATCTTCTATTTTGTATAAGTTCACGTACTGAACAATAAGTGAAAGAAAAAAAATATTAAATGAATTTAATGCTTTAATATATTGATTTTTATATAAAACATAATCAAGTGCTATTTTTAAAAAAATGTAAAATTTAAAGTTTATATTATGCGTGTGGCATCTATAATTTTTTTTTTAAGAAATGAAACAGAATAAAGAAAGCAACGATGTTAGTTGCATTTTGTTATATAGCTTGAATTTTTTAATTTTATTGAAGTATTATCTACCATAGGAATAATTTCTTGTGTTAAATATATAGGGATTTGTTATGCGAGCACAAGCGACGCTACTTTATAAATTTTAATGTGTAAATAATATATACTGGAGTCCAGTTTTATATAGTTTATATCAGTAAGAGAAAAGTCAGGAATTTGCGGTGTCTATTCCGTGGCTTTACATAAAAATATTGGCGTCGTGACAAGGACATTTTAAATGTGGTAAAGAAATTTTGATTTTATTATGATTAGAAAGATGTTTAAAACCGTTAAAGGATATAAGAAAAAAAAAAGATTTCAAGTGAGTAGCCGAAGAGATCGGGGAGTCTTTCCTTCGACGTTCACAACAGCAAGCTTAAAATATCAGATTTTAAATAGTAAAGAGTATGAAAAAGATCCAGAATTTGTTCAAAATATCTTAGAAAATGCTATAGCTCAAAGAAAACTGAAAGAAGAAAAATAAGAACAAACTTTGAAAGAAGAAACACAAGCTGAAAAAGATAAAGAAGCTGAGGCGTTAAGGTTGCAAAAAGACAAAATAAGGTATTTACCTGCGCTAGAAACATTAGGTGTTACCACTAATAAATATACCTCCATTTTATACCCTATGGTTGAGTCTTGTTTTCCAGCAGATTTTTTGAAGGCCTGGAATCACTCGAATCTCTCTTCTTCTAATACTGATGCTAAAGAAAGGTTGGATAATCTGATGCATTTTTTTAAAACAGAAGTAGAAGGTGAAGAGAGAATATCTTTAGCTGTAGAGAATATCTTTAGCTGTTCGGTTTGACAAGCGTGAAGATAGCAAATATTCTAAAAAGAAAAATAGTGGAAATGCAGAATATACGTGAAATAAAATATCGACAGCTGCAGGCTTATTGATAACGTCTTCTGCTTTAGATCTCAAAAGGACTCGTATTTTTTGTCAAGGCAAACATTTGAGTTCTGAGTGCTTTTCAGCTCGAAAAATGCACAAGAAAAGGTTGAAGAAAATTGTCAATAGTGAAGTAAATATGACAAATTTTAATACGTGAAGTGCTAAAGTTTTCCTTCAAACGTTAAAAGTGAAAGTTATCTCAGAAAGCAAACAAAAGACAGTTCGTTTATTGTATGATTCTGCATCCCAAAAAGCTTATATTTTGAAAAGAAGAGATGAATTATGCTCCCGTTCGTCAAGAAAGAATGATGCATTCATTGTTTGGCGGAGTTCCAACAAAAGAATGTCAACGTAATTGTTACTGAATAAAGGTTAAAGGTATGAATGAGAAATTCATTTGCAATTTTGAAGTGATGAATCTATTTGCTATATGTAAAAACATTCAACCTGTTACTAAAGGTCCGTGGATTAAAGAGTTGAAGGAATATGGAATCAAATTATCTGATGTAAGTTAATGCCGTGAAGTTATCGAAATATTGATTGGTGCTGACATTATGGGAAATATATTGACTGGCAAAAGAAAAGTGTTGACATATGGTCTTTTTGCTATAGAAACATGGACGTCGATAGGCAAGGCGTCTCACACCGAAGTCGCAACAGATAATTTAGCTATAATAGTGACGTCTTTGTTTGTAAATGAAGCTGATATCTCAAACTTATAGAGATTGGACTTGATCAAAGTAACAGATACTATAGAAAAGAAATCTAAAAAATGATATTGACCGTCAAACAAAGGAACATTTCTTAGAAACAGTAGAAAGTAACAAAGATGATCGTCACGAAATTTGCCTTCCTTTGGCTGACGAAACATCTGCAGTACCCGATAATTTGATTTTGACTGTAAGACGTCTAGAAAGTACAATTTCCAAGTTATTAGCTAAGATTATATACGGAAAATATGAAAATATATTTATGGGCTTGTTGAATGGGGTGATCATAAAAGAAATTCCTGCGACCAAAGTTAACTATATTATGGTAATTATTTACCTCATTACCCAGCTATCAAAGAAACAAGTAGTACAACACCGATGCTTCAGCAAAGTATGCTAACCATCCATCTTTAAATCAGTGTCTGCAGTCTGGCCCAAATTTGATTAAGTTTATTCCAGATATTCTTCCGGGCTTTAGAGAAAGAAAATTCGGTGTGACCGCTAATATTAGGAAAGCTTCAAGTTAGCATTTGTGAAAAAGCTAGAGATTTCCTACGATTTCTATGGTGGAAAGATCTAAAAGAGAAGAAATATAGAGTATTTAGACATGCACGAGTTGTGTTGGTGTAAAATGCAGCCCTTTTCTTTTATCATTAGTTATTGAATATTACATCAAAGATAGTGCATGTTTTGAAGAAAATTTCAAGCAAAGGCTTTTGCATAGTTTTTACGTAGACAGTAACGCCATTAGTGTATACAGTGAAGAAGATCTAAAGAAATTTATCTCATATTCAAAGAAATTAATGTCAAATGGAGGTTTTGATTTAAGACAGTAGAAATACACTGGTAATAATGATGAAACATCGAACCAGAAGGAAACTCAAGTATTGGGTCTGATTTGGGATAAGGATTCCAATACATTAAAAGTCAACATGAAATGTCTAAACGATTTCAACACAGAAAGGATTACCGAGCAAAGTATGTTATCGGCAGTTCATAAAATCTTTTATCCTTTTGTTTTTACTTCTCCAGTGATGCTTTATCCTATATTGATGTTACAGAAAGCTTGGAAATTAGGAATTAATTGGGATGACGAACAAACTGGTGATTTACAAAAAGAACTCCTATTATGGTTTCAAGAACTTAAATATTTAAATTATGTTAAGATACCAAGGTATAACCAGATCACTCCAGAAAACTTACATGCATGCACAATTCATACTTTCATTGATGGAACTAAAGATACTTACGCAGCAGTAGTATTCTTGAGGTTAGAAAAGAAAGATCAAGTGAAAATAATTCTGTTTGCTGCCGAATCCCGAGTTGCACCTTTAAAGAACACGACTGTACCAAGAATTGATCTATTAGCAGCTACTATTGGCGCTCATTTGGCGAAAACTATTGTTTAACTAAATATTTAAATAACTATTGTTATTTTAATTTATGGGTTACATTTATAATTTCAAATGAATTAAATTTTTATTTATGAAAGATGCATTTTAAATAGAATTTAATAATTAATCTATATTAAAATTAGTCCTTTTTAATGAACCAAAATGCAAATTATTTCAATAAACCTATATCTAATATGAAATAAAAATTATTTCTTTTTAAATAAATTTCTTGTGTAAAATTAAAATAATGTACAAATTTATTATTCAGATTTTTTTTAATAAATTCAAAATTGAAAAATGTGTGAAACTCCTTCACAACCCCTGCTTCAACACATGCATTTCTGATGGGTTTGAGAAGATTTGTGTCTCTCAGAGGAAGATGCTCTGTTATATACTATGATAATGGAACAAATTTTGTTGGCGCAGCTAATTTTTTGAAAAGCTTAGATTGGCAACGTATACAGAAATATGGATCTGTCAATTCCATAGACTGAAAGTTTAACTCGCCAACGGCTCGTGGTGGGGTGGCTTCTGGGAGAGGCTCATTAGGATAATAAGAGACCTTCTTAAAATAGTCTTAGGACATGCCTGTCTCACGTACAAAGAAATGGCAACTGTTTTAGCAACTATTGAAAGAGTAGTGATTTCTTCTAACATACCTTTCTGAAGATGCAACTGTAAAGCCTATCTACCCGTCTATGTTTCTTCAAGATGTTCATGAAATTCAGCTTCCAGATGATGATGCAGTTGAACAAAATTCTTTAACAAAAAGGCTCAAATACAGACAGTCCCTACTCAGAGCATTCAGACATCGGTTCAGATCCGAGTATTCGGGTGTTTTCATACAGCGAGCAAACAGAAAAAGACAAGAGAAGATTATAGCTGTCTGAGATATTGTATTAATTGGATCTGACAACAAGAACGGATCCACTGACCATTAGGTCGTGTCACAGAACTTATTCCTGGAAAAGTTCGTCTTGTAGAGGTTCAAACGTCGCAACATGAGCTTTTACGACCTGTTCAAAGATTATATCCTCTACAAGTAACATCATCGAATGATTGTCCAGAACTGAATGAATCCTATAATTCAAAGGAAACCTCTGCTGAAACTTTTAAATCTGTTGTTACTTCAGGAGGGGAACCAGTCAAATATAGCAAAGCGGAGAGGAGAATTAAGGTCCCTGAAAGACTAATGTTATGAGAACTAAATCTACAATATTTGTTTTTGATTATAGGTTATAACCAAAAGGTGGGAGGCTGATATAACTGAGTCATTTTAAATTTCAGAGTCTATATTTATTTATTGTTTATCCTCTATTTTGTATAAGTTCAGGTGCTGAACAATAAGTCAAATAAAAAATGATTAAATGAATTCAATGCTTTAATATACTGATTTTATATGAAACATAATCACGTGCTATCTTCAAGAAATTTTTAAATTTAAAGTTTATGTGATACGTGTGGCATCTATAAAATGTTTTAAGAAATATAACATAATAAAGAAAGCAATGATGATGGTTGTATTTTCTTATATAGCTTGAATTTTTTCATTTTATTGAAGTATTATATACCGTAGGAATTATTTCTTGTGTTAAATATTTAGGAAATTGTTTTGCGAGCGCAAGCAATGTTACTTTATTAATTTTAAAGTGTAGGTAATAATTACTAGCCTCCGCTTTTATATAGTTTACATCAGTAAGAGAAAAGTCAAGAATTTGCGGTGTCTATTCTGTGGCTTTACACGCTGTAACATATATTTTGAATAACCCCGTATATATTAGAAAATCAAACAAGTTGTAGGAAAATTTGCTATTAAATTTTAAAATGAATTTTTATATAAAACGAATTAGCTTTTACTTAAATACTTTAAATAAATAGTAATAAATATCTATGAAATATATTTTTTCTTGTCCTGTAGGTTGTCTGTTTTTTCAAAATACAATAATAAAAATTGTAAAAACTATTATTATTATTATTAGATTCAAGTAATCCTTTCGTATAGCCTTTCTGTAAACCAATTTTTCAGAATAAAAGAAAATTATTCCTATTCCATTAATTCTATTTCACATGTTTAGCACGGATATATTCTAGTATGGGTAGAATCTTAAGTGCCATCGCGAATGGTGAAAATTATCAGTCACCAAATCTAATTTCAAATTTTCCCCAGAAATTATTTTGAAGTTTGTATCATAAAATTTCTGTTTACGTGATAGTTTATTTAAGTAAAGTTCAACCACATATTGCCTGCAAAATAAAGCATGCGGTTTAGTGACAAAAATGAGCATGCTAATTAGGCCAAAGCGGGTCTAGTTAGATTTTCGGAAGACACGAAATGAACATTCAAATGTTCAGTTAAATATATATTTTTAAAAGAACTAACAAATTTCAGAAAGGTATTTTAAAGTAAATTTACTGTTGTACAAGTAAGTGTTACGTATAAATATGGTATTTTGTGACTCTTTTAAACTCATTAAAAAAAAAAATAATAATTAATAATATATTACATTAAAAATTCGTAATGAAAATAATTATTAAAATAATAAAATTTCACATTCATAACGTCTAAAAATTATATCAGTTTGCAGATAATGTCAATAAAAAGAAAATGTCAAATAAAAAAAATTACCTAAAATTCAATTTGCAGATGATAAAAATCTAATGAAAATTCAGTACAATATTTAAATAAAACTAATATTTGAATGTATGTATGAGGAGCAAACATTCAAACCGTGATTTATCAAAATAAAAATAAATTGAGCTAGTGATTTTTAATTTGAACTCAACATAAATTAGTGTATGTACATATCTTCCTAGATATTTCTATGTATCTCACTAGTGACTAGTAATACATCTAAACAAACGATAATTAGGCTTTAAGTTTAGTTACTTTTATACATATAAACTCAGATTAGGGAGTCAAATGTCACCTTCCGATAAAATCCAGAAGAAGTCTGCTCCAGAGCTTTCGGGAGCCGCGGTAGCCCAGTCGGTAGAGCGCCGGCCTCGTAATTGGAAGATTGCAGGTTCGGTACTCGAGCCGGCAAAAGACCGTCGTGTACACTAATGATGGCTGGTGCACGTAAAATCTGTCGTGGCCGCAATGTCCCCCATGTTCCCATCAAAAACTATATCTCTGGGGGTCACCGAAGCGGGAGAACCATCCCTTCCGTGGAGGGTCGAAATTGTGATGGCATGTCTCCGGACCACCTCTAGGGGTGTGTCCCAGACCGTCGCCAATTACCCATCTGCGCAGCACTAGTGCGACGTAAAACCCAACCATCCAGAGCTTTCGGTTCAGGGTCCATTCTTCCTCCAGACCCATACCTCTCATCGCTTTTTTTTATATGATCCATTCAGCTCTTTCCTGATATTCCTCGCTTCCTTTTATTTAATAATTTAATTTTCGTATTTTCTGAAAAGTTGTTTCCTATGGAGAAAACATGGTTTGAATGTTTGCTCCTGATATTTAAAATGCGAATGACGTGTATAATATTTTACAAATTGCAAGAAGATTAAGAAAATAGAAAAATAAATCGAAAAACATGCAACTATATAAACAGGCAAAATAAATAAATGAATCACTTATGTATTATTTTCCAGCCCGCTAAATAGTTTTTCATAGATTAACTATTAAATACATATGATATTTCATTAATACTTCAAGTTTTATCGTCAATTGGTCAATTACAAGCTTTATGAAAAACTTTAAACTTATTTTTCAAAATTAAAGTGAGACCGCGGTAGCCTGGTGTGTAGAGCTCGTAATTGTAAGATTGCAGGTTTGATACTTGAGCTGGTCAAAGATTGTCGTGGTATACTAATCGCAGCTGGTGCACATAAAATCTCTCGTGGCCGCAATGTTCTCCATATTTCCATCCAAATTATACTTCTGGGGGTGGTAGAAGCGGAGAAGACATCCCCTCCGTGCAGGATCATTATTGTGATGGTACGTCTCCGAACCATCCTTAAGTTAAGTCGCAGAACGTCGCCAGTTACTTAAAGTGTAGCACTAATGAGACATAAAACTCACTCAATTAAAAATTAGACTTTATATGTTTGGCACAGTTTAAGGTTAAATTTAATAATTTAGAATTTTTTTTTAAAAAGGGCGTTAAATAAATGATTTATTTGCTTATGAAATGTGTTTTTTTTTTTTTTTTTTTTTTTTTTTTTTTAATATACGAAAACAATATTTATAGCAAAAATATCATCGTATAAAATATTAACAGTGCCATTAATTCTCAAAAAACATTTTTTTTTTTTTTTTTTTTTTTTTAACTTAACAAGTAATATAAAAGAAAAAATTTTTAAGTCAGTTCCTACTTACAAACACTACCAAAAAAGTTTTTTTTTTTTTTTTTTTTTCTTTAATAATTTTGAATTAGGAAATAAAAAGCGCATGTGAAAAATTAAATAAAAATAATTATAAGATAAAAAAAAAAATTATATACCATGTTTTAATTTTTCTGATGAATCAGAGAGCTCTTATCAATATGCATAAAATTTTTAAAGTGATAGTGACGTCAATTTTTGTGAGATGCATAATTTAACCATAGATATAGCAATAAGACATCTATTGATCATTAGGGGGAAAAATGATTCCTTTTTACTCGGAGAAAAGTCCACAATATGGCCGTCTTTCTCCGAGTGAACACACACAGATAATTTAGAAAATGAAATTTATGAATAATTTATGTACTAAAGATGAATGAAAAACTACAGACACAATTTCACATTCATTTTTCTTTTTCTTTCTGTCTTATTCTTCTTCTTTTTTTCCTTTGTTCTTTACTATATTTATTACTTTAGTTATAAAGTTAAACTTGTTTTAAATACTAAAACTAACGTTCTTTACCTACGCCGCTGCTAACTATATTTAAAAGAATTTTGAAAATTCTGTATTACTTACTAACATAAAATCTTATAAATATCAAACTTTAAAAAACGTATTCCATTTAAAAACAAAACAGTTTTTATTTCATAATAATAACAAAGCAACTGATTATAAAAATTATATTTTTCAAATTTAGTCAAATATAATTTACTTTTATGATAACTTATCCAATTTCTTTTCATAAATTTATTAGAAGAATTAATACACGCAATATTTCGACATTTTGAAAATTGATCAACATTGTATTCCATTACAATTGCCGAATTTCAATGTTTTCAGTAACACTATATGCAAGGCCCGATTAAGCTTTGAAGCTAGGGGAAGCTCAGTATCATTTCTGGGCCCCCCTTTCATTTCGGATTTTTTTTTTTTTTTTTTTTCCCATTCATATACCTGGGTTGTTTCTACACACAACATTGAAATCGTATAACTGATTAATTAAGAACATTCAGATTTTTTAGGCTAAATAACAGATTTTTCCCCAAATAGTGAGTATTTTTAACTTGCTTTAGGCGACCTTTCTCAGAAAAAATTCAATCTGAAGGTGAACATATGAAACAGAAAATCCAAGAACCTGTTTTTAGTCATTTTGGGGCCCCCTCTTAGATTTTAGAGGGGAAGCTTGTGCTTCCTGAGCCTTTTGGGTAATCAGGCCCTGACTATATGTCTGATAACAAAAATTTTTTTCAGCATCAAAATTTTTTGCATAGTAACAATGGGATGATAGATCTATATAAATTACTATATCTATAAATTTAACTTTTTATATTTTTTTAATGTTCACGTTCAATTAAATGTACTTATTTTTATGTCGAAAAAAAAATGTACTTATATATATATATATATATTGGGGGGGGGAGGGAACAATTGAATTATAGCTAATATTTTAATGGCTATTTTAACGCTATTAGGAAGTTATTATTTTCATATTTTAATTAATTATAAGAAAACTAATCAAAAATTCGAAAATCGGATTTCGAAGTATTGTGTTGTCACCGTGTTCTGAGCAAGCCTGAAAGTTTCAAATTTCTAGCTAGTCGGGAAGTTAGTTAAAAATCGATTGCAAGATTTGCACAAGATATATATAGGGAGAGTGTGAACTAATAGTAGGAATTGAAAAAGACATAAACGTCATAATTTTTTTTAATATTATTTTCTGTGTAACTTGCGTTATTTGAAATCTGAAATTATTTATTTAAATATCAGTTTATGAGAATGTGAGCGTTATTTATTACATTTGTCTAGTAATTTTATTGAATTTTTTTCACTTTGTCTGAGGAAAAAAAAAAAGAATTAGATTTAGATTTTTATCTTACATCCATGCTTTTCTGGTTCTACTTAATTTCACACCTATAGCTCTAAAAGGCTGAATTTCTGTAAAGCAATTAAATTCCGCTTTCTTAACATAAAGATATCTACACTTCACACCGAAATAAACTCCTTGTTTAAGTACATTTGTAATTAACATATTGCATGTGGGCCTTCACGCAATTTCAATGTAAAACTCCGGCCATTTTAGATTACAAAGACTTCTGTCCCGTTATGTATATTATAATGAAGATAAAAATGATATCATAATATTATGATACAAATATATATAAAATTAAGCTGTATTTAATAAATAAGATACATATGTATGTCCATAATTGTTGCACAGAATGAATTTCTATATACTTGAAAAGAAAATTCTTAATTTTTTTCTGGTGTTTGTTGTTTAACAGATTTACTGAACTACAACACGAGTATTTTTAAAGCGTTTAGTCTGGCAGGATACATTTACATTTAGAGAACTTAAAAGTGTTAGGAAAGGATTAAAACATTTCATGGAAAAAATATAGATATACAGAATTTAGAGCTCTAAATTAAATATTATAATAGCATTTGGAATAAAAATTAGGCAACGTACAGATTACAAATTTCTCAATCTAATTAATGAAAATCCTGTTAATGAAAAACTAGTTGGCATAGGTGGACTCTGCTCAGTTCCCCACCATATTTTTGGTCTCATAAATTTCTAGTGCGAGACATATTATAATCATGTTAAAAAAAAAAAAAAAATAAAAATGAATTTGACCAAAGCTTGATACAGTGACAGAAAGAAATTCCCGCCTAATAGGCTATCCATCGTTCACTTCGATATATTTATCTTATTCTAATCTATTAATTTATTTCATCAGGGTCAATTCCGTTGTTTATGTTTCATGTTACTATTTCCAATGCAATAATCCTCAAAATTCATATTTATATGAAAAAATTACAATTTCGCTATGTTGATAAAATCGTAAATTACGAATAATCTACGAAATTTTCCTATTAGAATATTTGTATTCAATCATGCTCAAAAAAATATCATAAATGTAATTTTGAAGTTGTCTAATGTATTTATGATCCTCAAAACTGAAGTTTATGCTCAATTTTGCCTTATTCTGACATGTTAAGTAAATCGTAAATTCCAAATAACTTAAGAAATTTTTTAAATTGGAAAAATCATAGTCTATGATATTCATGCCAGTAACCTAAATAATAATTCGAAAGTGGTTTGACATCTTTACGATCAAAATATCCCTCAAAATTGTAACAAATTTAATTCTCTTTATAATAATTTTATATATTATCAATTGCAAATTGCAAATTGTAAATAAATGCATAATTTTATGCTGTGTTTCCAACATGTGTTGTAAAAAAAAAAAAAAAGTATGTTGTGGCCACTACAAGACTTTCTTCTATATTTTCCTATACAAATTCACTCAGAAACAATAATTAAAAAAAAAGTGGGACTTTGACAAAATTTTGGGTAAAATGTGAAAATTTGTTAAGGTTTGTCAAAACACGGAAACCGTGGGACTTTGACAAAATTAGGAGGGAAATGCAAAAATATGTTAAAGTTTGTCAAGACACGGAAACCCTGGGAGTTTGATAAAATTAAGGGGAGAGAGAGAGAAAAAAAAAGATTTTTTTTCTAAGTTTTTTTTCGTAAAAAGTAAAAAAAATCGATAAATTTGTTTTAAATTATCACAGATTTATAGTTCAACCATTCGTTTTAAAGGTACTGACGAGACCTTTCGAAAGATACCCATCTTGAAAATTTTCGCCCTATATCACCCTGTTAAAAATTTACAAAAAGCGGGATGGCAACGAAACCTGTAAGACGATTTTTACTAAAAGTTGATAGGCACTAATTTATGTCAAGGTGCAACTACATACCAATTTGTATGAAATTCTGTGCAGTAGTTCCAGAGATACAGTTGCCACAAAATTTTGTCACACACACACACACACAGAGACAGACAGACATTTTCTAAAAATGGTCAAATCGTGTTCTACAGCTCTCAAAACGTGTAAATCCATCAAAAACCCGAAATCGAAAATTTTTCTATTGAAGATAGAAGAAAGTAAAAATCTGAAATGACTCCACTCGACTTTCTGGTAATTAACGGTTGTATATAAAATGTAAAGTAAGAGAAGTGGTTAAATAAACAAAACAGAAAATTATAATAGGATGTTTGGCAATTTTATCAATAGAGTATGTTGTTTAATTTAACGCTATTTCTTCAACGATTTTAAGCCCATAGATCATAATGATATGAATTTCTTGTTGTGTCCCTATAAAAATCTATAAGTGTTAGATTCACCAAAATCCTTACAGCTCGCGCGACAGTGACCTACATAATATATATATAACAGTTTTCAGTTCAATCGGATAAGGCATTTAGACGCTATCGCCCATTGAGCCCATGAGCTATAATGATAAAGAACTTTTCCTAGTGTCCCTATAAAAATCTGTAAGCGCTAGAGTTAAAAAAATCTATAAAATTCGTACGATGGTAACATACATATAAGTTTTCAGCTCAATTGTGTAAGGCATTTAGTCGCTATCGAACTTCAAACAATTTCAACCCATAGATCATATTGCTAAAAATTTTTCGCTGTGTTCCTGTAAAAATCTATAAGTTCGTGACCCGTCAAATAAGCCCAAGACAAAACGGCCCCGACAAAAAAGCCCCGACAAAATAGCTCCGACAAATGAGCCCAAAGGACAAAAGAGCCCCGACAAAACAGCTCCGACAAAACAGCCCCGATAAAACAGCCCCGACAAAATAGCCCCAGACAAAATAGCTCCCGACAAAACAGCCCCAAGACAAAATAGCCCCGACGAAACAGCCCCGACAAAATAGCCTTCGACAAAATAGCCCCGACAAAATAGCCCCCGACAAAATAGCCCCAGACAAAATAGCCCCCCGACAAAACAGCCCCCGACAAAATAGCCCCCGACAAAACAGCCCCCGACAAAACAGCCCCGACAAAATAGCCCCCGACAAAACAGCCCCCGATAAAATAGCCCCGACAAAACAGCCTCGACAGAATAGCCCCCGACAAAATAGCCCCCACAAAATAGCCCCGACAAAATAGCCCCCGACAAAACAGCCCCGACAAAACAGCCCCCGACAAAATTTTTATGTATCTTTCTTTGCACATGGAAAATCTTCTGACTATCATATCTCAAAAAAAAAAAAAAAAAGATAGAACTACGAAACTTCTGAATTGAGGCAGGTCTGGTGTACATAATTTTTCGAACTTTTGGTGAAAATTGGATAACCGGAAGGGTGTCATATAGTTTTTTCGGAATCAAAGAAAAATACAGCGTATTAGCGCCACCTATCGGCCTATACACACAAAAACTTGAACATCAGTAGGAAAAAAATGGTGCACTTATAAACAATAGATTTTGATGTGTAGTATTTCATAAGCAAGGAAAATTCAGAGAAATTTACAACATAAAAACGCTACTTTCCGACCGGTAACAAACAACATTTCGTGTAATATTCACAGAATTTAAAAAATGACGCAGTTATGACCATTATATTTTAAGATAAACTTTTTCATAAACAGGAAAAATGACAGCATATCAGCATCAGCGCTACATTTCGGCCGATATAAACACAAATTTAAACAAAATTTACAACGTAACTACACCACCTTTCAGTCTTTTTTTTTCGTTGTTGTTGTTGTTGCTTAAAATTACACAAGATTAAATTATTTCAGCGGAGCATAACACTGACGTCTGCCGTCGATGTACACATAAAGTTAAAGTGGTTGCTGATTAAATCATTTTTATCTTAAAACAAAATTATACATGTTTATTTATTTATTTATTTATTTATTTTTTGTAATTATGAAAGTGTAAAGTTATTTGGAGGATAGATTAAGGGACAGTAGGCCCCAAGTGGGAGTTCGCCACGGCCTTAGAATAAATGAGTTTAATCGCTGGATGAAAGCTCACCTGTTTGGCGATGTATCTCAAAAGTTAATCAGAACAAATTTAACTCAAGATGAAAAAAAAAAAAAATCAAGTATTATTAAATTCTGCTTATTGGTTTAGTTACAGCGACCAGAACTTTTGCTGACACACACAGACAGATATCTCGAAATGTGTAAATTCATAGAAAACCTTAAATCAAAAATTTTCAGGAATATTTCATTCCCTATTTAGGTATATAAAAGAAAATAACAAATCCACATTTAACCATTTACAATTTACGAAAATACATTATGTTTTACAATAAATAATTACAAGATAAAAAGAACATTTATGTACCATGTTTTTAAATTTTTCTGTTGAATCATATAAACATACAGTCGGTAACAAAAGTCTCCGAACACTAGCAAAAATTCCTATATGAAAAAAGTACACTTAATACAGTTTTGTTAAATAAATCCTTGTCGAATCCTGTTCTTAGTCAGTCTAAGAACATGATTCGACAAGGATTTATTTAACAAAACAGTATTAACTTTACTTTTTTTATATAGGAATTTTTGCTAGTGTCTGGAGACTTTTGTTACCGACTGTACCTAGTAACTTTTATAATTTATTCCGGAGTACTGTTAACCTCGCCCTTTAGTCATACCAGTATATTTTAAAAGCACTTTTCTTCTTATTTCATCGTAATTACATATTGGAGAAAATTTCTCTACAATCATACTGGTGTGAAAAAAGGGCGGAGCTAACAGTACTCCAGAATAAATTATAAAAGTTACCAGATATGTTTAAATGCTACCGAAGGCAGCGGGGACTCATTATAATTGGCTGAAAGTTTAAAAAAAATGCATTGTTCTCGTGTTCTGAGCTTTTTAAAAGTTTCAAATTTCTAGCTAGTCGAGATAGAGGTCTGCACGGGCTGAAATTTTGAGGCCCACAAAAAAAAAAAAAAAATTGCATGCCTTTCTATGAAAAAAAATTTTAGTATGTGTTTTGTAGAGATTTTATATAGCCAATTAACAGAATGTCCTTTAACAAAGCTGCTGAACTTTTACAAGATGATTATATATAAACAGAAATTCTTTATTACCCACGTACAAAATACTGAAAGGACGATCGAAAATCGAGTCGAAAATATTAGCATTCATCAAAAAATATAGGAAAGTATTTAAAATAATTAATATTACTAAAAATGTACTCTCAATCATTTCCTCTTATAAACCGTAATGTATCTGAATCTTTCATGTGATCCGATAAACAAAACTTTAATGCTAATCCAACCATATTCAATAGAAAAGATGCTTTTGCATATGCTAGAAATGGTGCTACTTTCATCCAGTGCACAGCAGATAAGAAAAAGGAGCTTTCGCGAAAAAGTTACAGTGGAATGATTTTTACTCCCTTTATACAACCTAAACTCTTCAGACCGTAGGACACAAAGCCTTATACACAGTAACGTATCTAATTTCTTTTGTTTGTACATGTGTGCAAACTAATAATGTCATTCATACTATTTTGAATAGGAAACCATCTAATATTACATTAAATAAAATATATTAATTTCGTGACATGCTAAAAGTATTTGCGGAAAATGAAATCTCAGACAGGCATACTGATATTCATTTTAATTGATGTTACAGACATTTTTTAACAAAATAAAAATTTATGTGCTACACAAGCCTGTGAAATTATGTAAAATAAATGATTGAAGAAATATTTTATCTTTTTAATTTTCCTTGATTAACAAGGAAACTAAAAAAAGATTCGAGCTGACACGGCCCGGAATAAATATCATCCACGCCGGCCCGGCACAAGTATACACAAAATAACTGAGTACGAGCCCGGCCCGAACGCAAATTGAAAAATTTGGTCCGAACCCGGCCCGTGCAAACCTTTAAGTCGGGAAGTTATATGATTATTGAATCATAAAAACGCTACCGAAGGCAGCGGGGATCCGAAAAAATTGGCTAAAAGTATTTAAAAAATGCATTATCATCGTATTTTGAGCTATTCTAAATATCTAGCTAGTGGAGAAGTTAATTAAATAAATTTTCTGTTAAATCATATAAATGCTTCCGGGCTATTTTGTTGGGGCTATTTTTTCGGGACTATTTTTCCGAGGCTGTTTTGTCGGGGCTATTTTGTCGGGGGCTTTTTTGTCGGGGGCTTTTTTGTCGGGGCTATTTTGTCGGGGGCTTTTTTGTCGGAGCTATTTTGTCGGGGGCTATTTTGTCCTGGAGCTATTTTGTCGGGGGCTATTTTATCGGGGCTGTTTTGTCGGGGGCTGTTTTGTCCTGGGGCTATTTTGTCGGGGCTATTTTGTCGGGGGCTATTTTGTCTGGGGCTATTTTGTCGGGGCTATTTTGTCTGGGGCTATTTTGTCCAGGGGCTGTTTTGTCGGGGCTATTTTGTCGGGGGCTATTTTGTCGGGGCCGTTTTGTTGGGGCTATTTTGTCGGGGCTGTTTAGTTGTCAAGGCTCTTTTGTCGGGGCTATTTTGTCTTGGGCTATTTTGACGGGGTACCCTATAAGTTCTATATTCCCTGAAATCATACAGTTGGTAAATCGTTGCCTATTCTCCGATGGGCCCTGCTCCGATCATGGTTGATAGGGCAGAAGAATTTAAGTGAATGCAAGGGATACTTTTTATAGTGTGCCCAATGAAAAAAGTCTGTTATGTACGAATATTTTCTATGTTGTTCTGTTACTAAAAATTCCTGTTAGCGTAATTTTTCCATAATATAGGGATATTTTCTTGCAACTCAGTTGCTAAATATTTACAGCTATATAAGAGGAATTAATATTATTATTCTAATTGTTATCCTATATCTCAATAGTCTAAGTTATTTAACTTTATTCTATACATAAGTATGAGGGTTCATAACACTTAACAAATACAAGTAACACAATCAATATGGAAAATCCAAATTAATTTTTCACATTCAGTTGAAGTTATAACTCATAATTATTATTTGTGAGCCAGTAATATTGGAGTTTAAATCAATGTAATAAATTTGCCCATAAGGCTGTACACCAGTCAGATTTCCCCTTTTTCCAACCCATATTAACCCATGAGATTTTTGCTGCTTCGTTTTATAAGGATATCTCATTCAAATGCGTTTTTTTTTTTTTTTTTTTTTTTTTTTTTTTTTTTAATTCTCTTTTTAATATAATCATTTGAACATATCGCCTTTTAGCTGAGTGAGCAATTTCATTATCCATATTGACATTAATCAGTTATTAAGCATTTTTTAATATAATTTACTTTTATAATTGTATTAATTTGGTGATATCATTTCGAATCTTAAATATTATACTTAATTTTTTTTTTCACTGAACTATTTATATTTTTATATACTTTTGATTTAATCTTTTGCCTCATTTCAACTTTCTCTTAATACAGTTTAGCGTCTGCTTCTAAGTGCCACATGCTTATGCAGAGTATTGCATTTTTTTTTCTCCATTTATGCAAATTTTTAGTTTAATAATTCATTTTTTAACCTCACTTGCATCCGTTTTGTTTATTTAACAATATTATCGAATACTGATGCGGGCATTTTTTTGTAAAAGCCTTCAACGTTAGAAAAACTATATTGGTTTAATCACCTAACACAATCGTAAGTACCCGATACGTCATTATCTTTTTTTTTTTTTTTTTTTTGGGAGGGGGGAGGGTGATTAATGATTACAGTTATTTAATGATTTTCATTCTTTTACCAGCTTTAAAACAAATGAAGCATTACGTAATCGTTAGTTGTTATGGTAATATTTAAATTTTCTATTAGAATATGTTTACGGGATTCATTAAATTGTCGCGATGAAATATGATTTCTATCTCTCTGTCAATTTATCTATCTATACACACACACACACACACACACACACACACACACACACACACATAAATATACATACACACATACAAAATTCGTATTTTATAATAACTTCTACTTAGACTTTTCAAATAATATGTTGTTCATTTTTAATAATTTTTAAATGTTAAATTGAATTTCTTATGACTAGAAAAAACTATTTTTTACGGTTGTAATAATATACATATTTGTATTTATTTATTTATTTTTTTTTTTCATTATTATAATAAAATGTACAGAATACAGAATCATTTAAATCAATATTTTATAGGTCAAATATTGCAATAATTTTCTATTTCCATATGAAAACTCTTCTCTCAATTTATTTGAAATAACATTCAAAAATGATAATCTCAATTTATTTTTCACAGAGAAAATTTGTTATAAAATATGAGATCTTATTTCATAATGCTTCACTCTTCAGTTATTGACTTTCTGTGTAAATAAATAACAATGCCAGAACACGATACAAAACTAAATTCAATCAGTATTGCGAAAATATTTTATTTGTGCTGTGCTATTTATTCCACTCCGGAAAATATTTCCAAAGTTTATTTGAAACTTTATGAGATTAGGAAAGAGATTTAGAACAAAAGTTACATAGTTGCATTATTGAATAACTTTAGTTAGAAGGAAAACTTTTCCAATATGCATTTTTCAATGTTTTGATTGAAATGGGAAATATTAACACCTGAACTCGGCAAATATATATATACATTAAATTATTATAAGAAAGTTAATATAAGAACTTAATCATCATTAGAATATTTATTTATTTATTTTTTTGTCATTTATAATATTTTTTATTTCTTAAAATTAAAACTTCTTTTATTATTATTATTATTATTTTATAAATAAAAACTTAAATAAAATCAAAACTTAAAACTTAAAGCAATAAAAAATGCAAATAATATAACGGCGATTATTTTTTGTTAATAAAAATTTTATGTATTATTTTAAACACATGATGTTTAATTCGAATTTACTGTAATACACTTTAATGTACTGTAATAGTGTTGTCGAATGATGATCAATGAAAAAAGCTGTAGGCAAACAACATAAATTTCAAAAGCAGGAAATTATTATTTTGTGCCACAATAATTATTCCATTTTCCTCTTAATTTTAAATTTTACTTTAAGAAATCTATTAAACCTTCCAAAAACAACAATATAAACTTTATTAAAGAAAAAGTTAATTTTTAATGATAATGTTTTTTTCACTAGTGGAAGTTGGCCAAAAGGATCCCGTTAAGGAAAAAACTTGTGTAAAATATCATAACTGTTTAAATAAAACTTTGGCCCTTTGCTTACATGTTTTATACTATATTTTGCATTATAAACATATTTTAATAATATTTTAAACCCAAGTTGAGTAATTGAAAAAATAAATTTTGTAGTGTCCAAAGGATCATTTTACCTCACCAAAGGGCAAAACGATCCTTCTTTTAAAAATAAGTGTAAATTGTTTTTTCTAGGCAAAATATCCCATACAGCACAGAATGTTTCAGTTATGTTGCAAAAAGCTTACGATCTTTCAAAAACGTAACACGTTTTAGTATGCTCTCTGGTACCTTTCTGAAACATTCGCCCTTTATGATTTTCTATCTGTTAAGTGATTGTAGCGTTTCTGTTACGTATCTGATCTTTTGTTACGATCGCGGACATTTCTACGTTTTTGAAACGGAAAGCAATCTGAACGTTTTTAAACGTTTCGGAAATGTTTATAATGTTTCAATGTTATATGATTGTTACGTTTCTGGAGCATTTTGTGCTGTTAGGGGTATGATATAAAAAGAATTATGAAAATACATAATGAAATAAAATAAATAAACCAGGTCATATTGCTGTATATGAAAGACTATATATCTAAATAAATAGAAAAGGTCGTGCTTAGACTAGGACAGACGTTATGATACCCCCTTTTTTAAAGAATTCTATTCAGACGCGTAATACTGTGATCGCTTGAATACCACTATTGCTTCTTCTTGACTTGGTACAACTATTTATTGAAATTTTATTTTTCCGAAGTGAGTAATGCTGACTGGGGTGTCGGCCTGGATAGCTCAATTGGTAGAGCCTTGACCTTGTATGTCAAAGATCCGGGGTTCGACTCCCGGTCCAGGCATTATTTTCACTCAGTCGGAAAAATAAATTTTCAATAAATATGATTTTCTTCCACAGTTGATTGTGTGATTTTAACATTGTGTGATTTTGGTACAACTAATTCATGCGTTACCCTGTAGATAGCGTTATCTGTCTGAAAGAAAAAATGTATGGATCGTTTTGCCCACTAAGATCATTTTAGACCTCCCCCCATACATTCTTTAAAGAAAGATATCTTTTTACATTATCCAAACTTTTATATCGATAAAAACATTCCCAAAAAAAAAGGGGGGGGGGGAGGAACTTTTTTTTATTTTTGTTTTCAAGACGAAAACACTACTTTTAAAAATAACCAAAATTTACTCTTACAAACCTATGATTTTTTGTATTAATGTGTCAAAAGTTTTTTATGTAATAAAATTGCATGTCTATCAAAAACATGTTATTTTATAATTTAAACAAAATTTACCAATATAAAATACTTAAATATACACTAAAGGACAAATAAAAGAAAAATAAATAAAGCCGCATATGGATATTATTTTTTTTTTCTTTGAAACAGTCCAATTTAGTCACTTAAAAATATTAATGAAATTTATAGTGATTTTGTCGGATACTGCATTTCCGTACCCAGCAGACATTAGTGTTTCAAAAATTTGATATCCGGCAAAACCATTATCCGTTACATCCCTACATTTAAATTTCAAAATTTGTGATTTTTACGAGGAGAAATGAAAGTTTTTTTTTTTTTTTTTTTTTTTTTGTCCCTTAGTATAAATTTTTTCGTTCTCTACATCTCGAGGAATAGTTAAAGATTAAAAAGGAAAATCAAATCCGAAAATTCACAAACTGTACAGTAAGTTTTAAAGGTTATAAAAGTTTTACTGTTTTAAAATTATCATATATGTCACGTTTATTTTGTTTGACACATTTTTACTTTCTTCTATATGTAATATAGAGAAAGTATTGGATTCGCGAAAATTTTCGACCTCCGTTTTTTGACGGATCTACACGTTTTGGGATGTCCTGAACACGAACTGATAGTTTTTAGTAAATGTCTGTCTGTCTGTCTGTGGTTTAGTGATTTCACCGTATCTCACGAACCAATGAATGAAATTCAACCAAACTTGGTATATAGTTGGACCCTGGCGGGGCATTGTGCTGATTAGATTTTGGGATCAATAGCTCATCAGGTGGCGCTGCGATCGCATTTTATGTAAATTTTTAACACGGCAGTATAGGACAAATTTTCGTATTTTTCACCGTATCTCACGAACCAATGAATGAAATTCAACCAAACTTGGTATATAGTTGGAACCTGACGGGGCAAGGTGCTGATTAGATTTGAGGATCAATCGTCCGGCAGGTGGCGCTGTAATCGCAAAATTTCGTATTTTTCACCGTATCTCACGAACCGATGAATGAAATTGAACCAAACTTGGTATATAGTTGGACCCTGACATGGAAAGTGTCTGATTAAATTCGGGGATCAATCGCCCAGTAGATGGCGCTGTGATCGCATTTTATGTAAACTTTTAACATGGCAGAATAGGACAAAATTTCGTATAAATGTACATAATGAGCGTTATTTTAAACTTGTGATTGTAAAATTAATATGAATTATTGATAATAGTAGTAGTTAACTAGGAAAAAAAAATTGTGCATGGGGGGGGCATCGGTTCCCCCCCTGGGGGGTAAGTACCCCCCCGGGAGGGTTAAATTTTGAAGATGGGTATCATTCGAAAGATCTCGTCAATACCTTTAAAACGAATGGTTGAACCATAAATCTGTGATAATTTAAAACAAAGTTATCGAATTTTTTTACTTTTAACAAAAAAAAAACTTAGAAAAAAATCGTATTTTTTTTTTTTTTTAACGAAATTTTACCAAACTTGGTATTTAGTTGGTCCCCGACATAAACTGGTGCTGATTATATTTGGGGATGAATAGCTCAACAGGAGGCGCTGTGATAGCATTTTATCTAAATTTTTAACATGGCAGAATAGGACAAAAATTCGTATAAATGTGCATAATAAGAGTTATTTTACACTTGTGATTGTAAAATTAATATGAATTATTGATAATAGTAGTACGTAACTAGGAAAAAAATTTTGTGCATGGGGGGGCATCGCTTCCTCCCTGGGGGGGGGGAAGTACCCCCCCGTGGGGGGGTAAATTTTGAAGATGGATATCATTCGAAAGATCTCGTCAATACCTTTAAAACGAATGGTTGAACTATAAATCTGTGATAATTTAAAACAATTAGAAAAAAATTAGAAAAAATTAGAAAAAAATTCGCATTTTTTTTTTTTTTTTAAATATTGTTACTGATTGAATATGTATAGGAAAATATAGAAGAAAGTCTTGTGGTGGCCACAACATACTAGTTTCTTTTCTTATTTCATTTTAATTTTATTAATTTTTCTCCTTATTGGTGGCTACAACTATTTATGTAGCATTAGTAAAATCCTGATATTAGTTCTTTGTCTTATTTAGTAATCTTTGGTTATATTCTGTATAAGTATGTAAACATATAATTTAGTGCCAGAAAGCGTTTTTGCAAAGCATTCAAAGTTTAAAATGCAGCAGGTAGAACTTTAGTCAGATGGCTCTTTGCGCGAAATTAAACAAAAGTACACAATTTTGTTAGATAAAATAAGTTTGACATTTCATTCTGACATCTTGCATTATAAATTATATTAATGGTGTATATATTACTATAAATCTTCATATTCCAGAAGCTATTTTGTGTAGAAATACAGATCCTAGAACACTGATTAAACTTGCAAATAGTGAGAAGCAAAGCTATACAGAAAAAAACTGTCCTATATAAAAAGAAAAATAAGTAGAATGAAAAAAGTCTGCATCAAATGTGTATTACAAATAGTTAAGAAGGTTAATAAATATCTGTAACAAGAAAAACACTTTTATCCTTATTCATCTGATGTTGTATTTTGCAATCTTACATTAAACTGTAAAAAAAAAAAAAAAAAAAAAAAAAGAAAAGAAAGAAAAAAAAACATTATTATGTTTAGATCATATGAATCTATGAAATAAATCATAAAAGTTTAAAAATAAATCAAATATTAAAGTATCATCAAGTCTTTTCAATCTATCATCAAAACTCGAACAACATTTCAGTTTGCTTAATATTATATAAGTGAAACACGTTAGATAACTTGTTGGAAATAAGTTTGGTTCAAGCATCCCATGCATGAGACGATTGAATTATGCCTTTCAAGAGTTTACCCACCATTACGTATCTAAAAAAAAAAAAAAAAAAAAAAAAACATTAAAAGTCACTTAGTTCAAATACTAAATTTAATAAAAAACACTTACTGGAATTTAAGCACGTTTATCATATTTCTCAATTTAAGAGAATGAGTTGAAAAAGAATGATTTGAAATGACATAATGAGGTTAACTGCTTTTATATTTAAAAATAAATATGGTGCGTAACAACCACACGATTCTATTACCACTACTACACACATTATACACTCTTTTTTTTTGAAATAGTGCTGTTAAAAGACATAAGATTGATTTAACAAATTAGACACATAACAATTTTCCTGTAGGACCAAACTGATACTTGCGTCTTGAAGAAATATAAAGAAAAATTTACATAGTCAGTAAAAAAAAAAAAAGAAAGAAAAGAAAGAAAGGAAGAAATCGTTAGTGCTTTTTTTTAAACACCCATTTCCGAGATCTAAAACTGACCTACCTAATCAGGGCGCCTGTCTCTTTTTCTGTAGCAACTAAATAATATATGCTAAAATATATATAAAAAGGGGTTAATGTTAAATTTTAAAAAAAATAGTTAGATCCGTTTTGGGGATAAAGACTTTCAGGACCACTACTGATTTTCACCAAAGCTTATTAAGCTCATGCACTTCCCTGAAACTAATCATTTCATACGGAGGGATATCTTGAAGAGAGATAATATGGGTAAATTAAGAAATTACGGAACTTTTTTAAAAGAAACGTTTTAGTGAGACCTCAAATTGGCCTATAAACCCACTATCTACATTAGACCTGTCTTAATCCTGAAATTTTATAGTTCTCTCTTTATTAGTTTTGGAGATAATGACAATTAGGAAATTTCCCTCCCACATTCACTGATACACAGTGACTAATTTACAAAAATCAGTTTTTTGGACTCAGGACATCAAACATTTATGTTCGAACAGGACACCTCCCGTTTACGACCTATGAGAACAGAACCTCTCAGCAACTGGCGGGCATAAAAGTCCTTGGAAAAGTAATTATTATGAATTCTGGTATGTCATAGATATTAATTGTTTCTCCTGGACTGTTTGTCAGAAAGCTCACACGTGCTTCATTAAAGAGAAATTAAAATTGTTGAACCTGGGATGATTCAGCTAATTATTATTAAGAACGTTTGAACGCAGGATTTTAAATGTGCAAGAATTGAAATATTTTATAATAATTTTACAAAGATACATAAGAACACACACATATATTTATATATATATATATCATTTAAGCAGTATATCATATATATATATATATATCGTACAAGCAATTTGGCCACACCTCTCTTATTTAGCATGGGTCAAGGCTCTCTCAATAGCAATGTTTTATTTCATCTTTAAAATACTATATTAAGTATTTAATAAAATTCAATCTATATTACCAGTGTATTAGGATACTGCTGATAAAACTCTCAAAGATAAAAAAAAATGGAATCTCAGCGCCACCTATTGAGCGACGGATTCCCAAATTTAGTCAGCATCCGTTCAGGCCAGGGTCCAACTAAATACCAATTTTGGTTAAATTTCGTTCATTGGTTCGGGAGATACAGCGTCAACAAAATTTGTGATACACACAGACAGACACACAGACATTTTCTAAAAACAGTCAACACGTTTTTAGACCTCAAAACGTATAAAATCGTTGAAAACTGGAGTTCAAAAATTTTTACGAATCCAATACTTTCTTGTTATGTCTATACAAGTAAATAATAAAAGCGATAAATATAACATTATTGAAAACGTTCCTATAAAAATGCAACTTGAATACCGGACGTTTCTATCTTCATACAGTATTTTTAAAAACACTTAATCAGTTTAGTTACTATACAAAGTTTTAAATAAAACACATAGATTATATATATATATATATATATATATATTATGTTATACACGTTTCGTACTAATATTCATTTTTATGTGATAGATTCTTTGTAATATATTTGTCAAAATAGCTTTAATTAAAAATTGAACTTCAAATGTCTGAATTCAAAAATTATTAAACACAAATCTGTGAAGATATTCGATTGAAATATATTGCATAATTTCTTCTATTGTCAAAGTATTAATTAATTCATTAAAAGATTATGTAAGAAAGGGCTAAGATTACATAAGATAAGAGAACTGTAGATTTGTTAAATCTGTTGTATTTTCAGAAGTTTAAATAAATTCAGACAGGTAATAGAATTAACGAAAGTAGAATTAACATAATAGTATTAATGAAAGAAACATCACTTCCTAGAAGGTTAAAAACTTAACTTCGCTAAACACAAATCCTTCAGATGAGGAATTAAATCAATTAATATAAGTCAGTTTTTACTTCAGTTTTATGGATTCTCGTGTATTTTCTAAATGTATTGTTCTCCTTGATTTTATTTAAATTTAAGAATTGATAATTTAATCTCTTGAACTTTTTGACTTTACCAAGATATTTAAATCGTTGCTATTGTTCACCTTCCTTTCATTAAGTTAAATATTAAATTAATAATACATTTTATTCTATAAAACTACTCATAAAAATATTAAAATTTGTAAAGTTTATAAAACGCAAATCTGGGACGTAGCGTTATCTAATTTTGTAGGATTATTCAACTGATTACATAGAAAAGTGATTTAATTATGCAGATTGCAGTAGCTACTCGTGAAAATTTTTCTTTGATCTAATGTAATTAAACAAATGTTTTCCTTCTAATTCAACTATTCCTTTGGATAAATTTTTCCTGTAAGCAATATATCGATCTATTTAAGTTCATTCCATGACAAAAATGCCAATGGAGACTTTTATAATAAAAGAAACTTTTAATAATATTTTTAAAAATACTGTGAATTTGAAACATTTTTTATCAAATTATTTTATATAAAGTAAAACTAATAAAATAATAATATATTTTTAAAAAAGTAAGCAGTCTGCATTTTTTTATTAATAATTCCTTTTAATGTATTATTTTCTTACTGTTAACATAAATAAAACTTACCTGGATTTTTAAATATTAAAAAGCATAAACATACCAAGCATTTATTTAATTTTTAAGAAATGGATGTTTAATTAAAAAGGCTTAAATGTTATATAGAACAAAATATTAATTAAACTGATGAATAGTGTTATAAATATCTGATTTTTTTTCTTGCATTTTCTTGGTGCATTATCTGTTAAGGAGTTACATGGGTTTTTGAAGACTAATATATACCATATCCCCCACCCCTCTGAAATAAGAAAATATGATTTTTTAGCCTACTAAAATTATGTGGCTTCTTAAAATATCGATACAAATGACATCCATATTGTTTTAGAATTTAAAATAAAATAATAATAATAATAATATATATATATATTATATATTTTATGAAAACACAAAATTTATTTTTATTTACATTTTGACAAATATTTTATAGGGTAAGTGCACCAGTGATTGAAACTTTTAGAGCAATCTCTGATGTTTTTAATGTTCTAGTCATCAGAAAATATTTTTAGAAATCTTAACTTAGTACATATATTACGAAAGATATTTAGAACCACATATATATTACAATATATACATTTGATAACAATTATTTTTTTTTATGAATTTTTATTTGACACCCACTCGATGTTCCAGTAATTGACACTGCCGGTTTTTCATTTTATCAGTAATTGGCACCCTATGTTCCAGTGTTTGACACTGCTAGTTATTCATTTTACCAGTTATTAGCACCCTATGATCCAGTGTTTGACATAATATGTTAAAATTTTCATATGTAAAATATATGATTTTATTATTTTTCTTGTTTATTAATTATTTCGGGATTAATGTCAATTACTGGAGCATGCCAATCACTGGAGCACCTACCCTACCTTTTATCTCTTTAGTATTAATGTCTATATTTTACTTTGAAAATATTTTCTTTTTTGAACTAGAGGTCACAAGTAATATATATTTTTATACAGGCAACTTACAAATATTAGAGATTCAGAGATGTCTATTTGAAAATTCTTTTAAATATGTTATTTTATATACAAGAAACATTTTATATACAAGGCAGCATCCATTTAAATTTTAAATATCTATAAATAAACAATATTAGTTTATAATGATTAATATAAGAGTATTCACAGCGTAAAAGTATGCTTCTTTTCACTGTAGATCTATAGTTATTAGCTAAAATTTTCCTCAATATGTTTTAAAGTTTCTACGAAGAAATAAACGACATGTTTAAATTTGTTTTATCACTTTTAGCTTCTGAAATACTAAATTAATCAAGATGATCAAATATCTACAAAATAATAATAATAATAATATTTTGTTTCGATAATTGGCAGCTGAAAAATCAATCTAAAACAAAATTATTACTTACATTGCTACTGTATTTTTATTCTGTATTTCATTATTATCACTTAACTAACAATAAATATGCACCACAAAGAATTCTTTAAATATTTGAGAACAATATTTTTACTGCTGAAATTTTAGTGGGATTAAAATTCAAATGATAATATAAATAGATGTCTAAAGTCTATTTTGAATACACAGGATATTGATAAATATCAATAAATTATATGTGTCACGGAAAAAAAAAAAAAAAAAAAAAAAAATACGTTTTCCCCCCAAAAAAATAAAATGCGATATTACCTTCTACGTGGGAAAATTATTGGTTTTGTGTAAAGCTAAAGAGGCAGAATGATTAAAAATAATAATAATAATAATAATAATAATAACTAAAAAAAAAAAAAAAAAAAAAAAAAAAACTTATGCAATAAAATATTCATATACATAAAATATAATATTTATATAAAAATTAATAAAAAAAATCTAGTACACATTTATCAATATAGAAACTAAATTTTTCTTCAGAAATACATACGCGTCAAATTCTAACCCCTTGTTTAAAACCTAATTTAATTTTTTGAAGTGAAAACTTCTTTCAGCACACTGAATGCTTTTTTACTTTCTAAACATCTAATATTTAAAGAAAGTATTCAAATCATGAAAAATATTGACTATGAGATTTTCGAATATCTATACGTTTTGAGGTCTCTTGAGTTCATTTTTGATATTTTTACGGTGATGTACGTATATCTGCATATATATGTATATATGTATGTATTTACTTATTCGAGTGATTAAGTTAACGTCTAAGCATTTTATTCGAATAAACTAAATTTGGTCTGTACAGTATTGACCACCGTCGTGCAAACTGTATAAATTTTGATGAATGTACAAATTTTAGTCATTTTACAGTGGCACAGAGAAAAGTTCTTTATCATTATGGATATAGACACAAATTGTTTAAAGTGCGATAGCGTCTAAATGCCTTATTCGACTGAGCTGAAGGTTGATGGGTATGTTATAGGTGAATACCACACAAACTTTATTAACTTTGATAAGTATAGAAGTATTCCATCTGATAGCCACTGAAGGAATATAAAAGGCCACTGAGCTGTTTCTTTTCACAATCAATTATAAGTCAAACTATATAATTATAATTTTTTAAAAATTTTTGCAAAAATACCTTACAGAAGCTCCTTAATAGGTTGAGCAGATATATTTCGAACCCAGCGGGTTCATCTTCAGTGCTCGAAGGACATTGCCGGTTTCTGTTTTCTCGTTCGTCGTTCCTCTTCCGCGGATTCTCTTCACTTTGCTTCATTTTTTCAATAAGATGATGCCAATCTGGCGGAATTATACTGTGCTCTCTATCACTGAAGGCTTCGTTAGTGGTTAAAATTTCAATCGCTTCACGTTTTAGGGCAAAATGATGGGATATAATGGGCTATTTTTTTTTAATTCAAGAGTGTTAGGGTTAATGGGGTTATTGTTGTGAATCCTAGAGAAAGCGGTAGAGCTTTCCAATAATCGCATTTTCAATTCGGCAGTAATTCCCGATATGGGTGAGCACATGGGGACACCCTGAGTTCAGGGTGTCCCCATTGGCTCACCCATATAAGGAATTATTGCCGAATTGAAAATGAGACTACTGGAAAACTCCGCGTATATTATTATAAAAAACTGCAACTTGTGGCTCCGGTATGTTGAGTATATTTTCACTATAACCCCCAATTCCGTTAACCCTTCTGCGCTCCTTACCGAATTAAATAAATTAGATCCCCATATAAAATTTACAATCGAAACTGAAACTAATAACTGTTTAAATTTCCAGGATGCCACTATCATTAAAAATAAAGATAACTCATTTGATACTGCTGTTTTCCGAAAATCCACGAATAATAACGAAATTATTAATAACAAATGAAAAAACACCTTCTTTATAAATATGCTGCTATTAGATCTTAAATTAACCGAGCCATGCTTATTTGCTCCAATAAAACTTTGCTTAAGAAAAAAGTCAAATTTGTCAAAACTATTGCTAAAAAAGCTAATTACAGCCCCAAAATAGTTCAAAAACTTTATAAACAACTTAGCAAAATTAAACATAATTTATACGTCTCATTAATATACGCCTCATTAAAACCAATGTAACATTTAAATTGAGATAAAAATACAAAAATTTAAAACTTTGAAAATACATTTTAATTAAAAACATTAAAACACAAGACAGACGTTTCGGCTAGAAACTAGCCCTCCTCAGTGTCAAACATACAAGCACAAACAACATTTACAAATATTCATAACACATCCTAGCAAGATTAAATATTCAGGAGGAATAGCTTTAGCCTCGTTCAAGGCAGAATGTTGCATTTTGGTAAAAGCGCCCTCTAGAAAAATACGGGATTCATAGATATTTACATTAGAAGCTAAAATTTTAAAGTTTTCAAAATCCGGAATATGATCACTATTGAGTGCGAAAAATCGTGGTATATAACAGAAGCATTACATTTTTCAGATGATTAATAGAAAGGTGTCAACTGATAAAAGAAAACCTTTCAATGTCTTTACGGTATCCTAAACGGTATGGATAGAGGGAAAGTAACAAAAAGCAAAGTTGAACTTAGATCTGTTTTAATAAGTTTGTAGCCAACGGCTGTTCGCAGAGCTACTGAATATTACATGGAGGCCCGTTTTAACCAGCCCTAATGGACGTCGAAGCCCGGATTTCGAATTTTTGTTTAGTTTTATTTTTTATATTTTATATTTTATTTTTCTTTCTTTTATTTATTTATTTTTGAAATAATAAAATTTTTGCAGCTGGAGAATTTGTCTGGCGCTGTTTTCATATTGTAAAGTTTTATATTCTTTCTGAGAAATATCTATCCGAAATATGTAGTTCTTGAATAAGGACAACGATACTTGTAGGTCCATCTTATAGTCCAGTTAGCATCTAAATAAAAATGTCCAGTTAAGGCTAAATGCAAGCAGTAAGGGCCCAGAATTGATATAACGTAAGCAAGAAAGACGCCAACAAATTTAACGGAGACTAAGCGTGGTTATATGAGCGATTTCAATGAAATTTTTTAAATTTTTATTTATAAAGTAATTTAAAATATAATGAATATTGTTTTCTGAAAATTCTTTTAATTATAGTGACTAGTGAACTTAATTTGTATTTATAACAATTATTTATGTATATATACGCAGACAAAAGGTTGACTTTCTAAACAAAATCCAGTGGATGTAATTTTCAGGATAACCTGTTTTCCCTGAATAACAGAAATTGTCTTTTTTTGATTTGGAGGATGTTTTCAGCATGTAAAAGTGCCACACCTGTAGATATCCTAAGGATATATTTTTATGATTCCTATCAGACAGCTGTAGGATGAATGTAGACACCTGTACATATCCTAAGGATATATTTTTATGATTCCTATTAGACAGCTGTAGGATGAGTAGACGCCTACTGACATTTCAATCTATCCAGAGGAGGACGTATTCAAGATAACATGACATCAGTAGTAATCGGGTAACT